>OY776115.1:45034059-45634059 GCA_963675035.1 Allygus modestus | reverse complement strand
ACATGTAGATGTAGGTTACATTTAATTTACGTACATCATAACACAGGGTACTTTGTATTGTATTTTTATTTTGCTAACTACCTTATATCATGGCACCAAAAGCAAAATTGACGATGACATTAATGTTATTGATAAAGAAGCTGGTACTTCTATAGGGTGGTGGACATACAAAAAGCCCTACCATGACCGGCCAAGAACATTTTTTCAAACTTGTAAAGAAAAGTAATTTTGTAGTACCATTTAAGTTATGGTGGAACTGTGGCATAACTGTTTCTAGAATTCAAAACTTAATATAAAGCTACATATTAAGGTTAGTTCTTTTTTTGTGTGTAGGCCAAGTCTATTAATGCTATGAGTTACTTTCCAAATAAATTACTGCAAAGTCCAAAGTTTTTTCAATACCACAATCATTGTGAAAAGTATTCCTGTGGGCCCAGTAGGCCAGTCATTTTTTAGGGGTAAAATGGGTCAAAACATCAAACTAACGGTAATAGAAATGAAAGTTATGCCATTATGTCAGCAAAGGCGTCCTCAATATCATAGTAAAAATCTGCAAGAATCGGAGTGGCGGAAAGCCGCCATTTTGGAAAAAGCTTCCACCATGTTGGATTTAGGTAGGTTTTTCGTAAAATGGTAATACAGTGACACTTAATTTACTTAGAGCGCTAATTTTTGCTTTGCTCATTTTGTAATTAAATTTACTTTAAGGAAATAATGAGTAATGTAGATTGTTAATAATTGAGTTTATTTTTATTAGGCTAAATCTTTAAATAATGTAAATATTTCAAACTCTTTTTTAAACTCTTGGGATTTTGTCTTGATTAAAGCGCACAGAATATTATCCTACACACGTGGTTGTGGTGCCTAAAAGATGCTGAGTTGAATAGTGTACAGAATTACATACACGTACATTTTTATTATGTCTGGTAGGTGAGATATAAGGGCAATAATTAGCGACGTACAGGTGACTTTTGAACGCTTGACACTGGCCGTGGCGCCGGCGCCGCCGTGCTGTCGCGGCCACGATACGTTGTAAGCTGCGCTACTGTGATGGTATTGGTTGGTTACTATTTTATGTGAAGTAATTAGCAAGTTTTGTTATTAAATGCCATGTAACTGCAGGTTTATAGGGTTGTAAGCTATAAAAAGCTTAGCTGTAATTTGTTGTACTAAACACATAAATTCTTAATATTTGTGTTTAGGTTTCAATCATAAATTAACTCTCTAATATACGTAAAAGCAAATGCAATGATCCACAACTCAATTACTCGATAGATGTATATATAAATACATTTATGGTAAGAAAACAAATTTATATAAAGTGTTTCAATTCCAAAACTGTAAAATTATGCTCGTCTCTAGATGTTTTACTTTGAGGTCTTATGACAAATTTATACTATCCAGTCTCACCCCTAAAAATTGTTTCTTTTTTAAGCACAATTTCTTGTATGATGATTTTGGAATGTGGCACCTGGAAATAGATATAGCCAGTCTTCTCCGAGTTTATCATAAGATATTTCTCATAGAAGGCAGTTTTTCATACGTTTTATCATCCCCAGAACCCCCATTCCCATACCCATTTTCGATCCTACCTAACCTTAGAATGTACAACAGCGATATTCCATTGCAGATAAATAGAACCAGGAGCACCATCAGGACCGCCAAAGACATGTTTTCCAATTTTCATAAAAGCTACTATAAGTATATGATTCAACATAGTATTTGTGTTTTAAACATTTTCAATGCGAAAATTCACAACCTTCGTGTCAGCGTGCAGCGTCCGGACTCGTTTGGCTTTAAATGCCAATAAAATAAAATACAGTCTTGATTGATACTAACATTCGGAAAAAATTTACAATATATATTTATTTACAGAATTAGAGTGTTTTTAAATCGTTCTGATATTCTTTTTGGATTTTGTGTAAATTTGGTATTAATATTTTACTTTATTCACTAGTTTTCCACTTGCGCTTTGGAGATATTTTTGTACTATGTTGTTCTATGAATATTGGACATAATTTTTATTTCTGGTGTTAAATTTTGAATTCTATTGATCTCGTTTTTTAGGTGAAGTTGAGGATTTACAATTTTTCATATCGCTTTTGTCTTCAATCTGAGATTTAAAATATAATCATTATTTGTATTGGCCTTAGTTTTCTTATACATTTTCAGCAGGAGGCTTTGCATTTTATATTTTTTATATCTAAGGTACATCCGTAAGGTTAACATTGACAACCTAAGAGCTCTAAGGGTTAGGTCTTTGGGTAATAACTTGAATCTTCCTTGGGTTAACCTGAACGCGAAGTTTTATCTCAATTGGATGAATGGCGTAGGATCGCATTAAGGACAAAGAAACAAATAAACAAAGAAAAATTGATATTTTTATGTCAATAAATATTTGACCTTTTGTATCTTTGTTTAATTTAATTATGATTTCTGATACTATTCATCCAAATGCGATGAAACGTTGCATGGTCATTCAGGTTAATGCTAGGATGGTTTCAATAATTTAACAGAATTCTAAATTTTGAGGAGTAAATATTTTGCATTTATTCAGTTCACTCAATTGTAATGAGTATTGAAGAAAAAATATAAATACATGACAAGTTCGTTCTGGATGCTGTCAATACATTATAAGATTCATATATAAAAGCCAAAATCCTGGGTTGTTCATCACAAATCCTCCAACCTTCTGATATGATGGAGGGATGAAATTCGGTACAGTGATTTTGTTGAGGACCAAAATAAAAAAGTTAGGGTTTCGATTATAACTTTATAATACAGCTCCACACCACAGGTGTTAAATGTTTCAATTTGATTCTTATTGACATCTATTTTATTTGACCAGCCAATAACAGTCATAGAATTCCAAAAGGTCGACCACAGAATGCATCACATACTACTGTTGTAACCCCCAGGTGAAGCCAGGGACTGCACCAAATAGTATGTAAACATAATTAATTCACACCATCACTTCTACTAATATATGACAATCTATTAAGTAACAATTTGCATAGTTTAGCTCATTGGCTGCAGGAAAAATCTGCCTGGACATTATTTTTGATAAATTATTATCTTTTGTATCCAAAAGATGGGATCCAGGTCACTAACTCAGTTTCTCTGACTCCTTCGACAAAATATGGTGTCACAAATAATGTCGGTCACCAGTATTCGGCCATACCTTGCATCGAATTCTATAGTCACCGTGACCTTGCGTGTTCGACATAATGCCATCGGGATCGCACAGAAAAGTTTGTTCAACATATAAAACTGTTTTTACACTAACAATAGTTTATTGTACAGCTAAAAAAATGTTCACATAAATACAACCCCATCCTCCCTCACAACAAAATGTGAATCAAATTTTAATAAATAAATATACACAAAATGCGCAACTTTTGGACACCAGTACTTAAGAGAGGTGAAGCATGCTGCATGGACTTCAGAAATGCCTTTTCAAAGCACGTCAAACTCTCTCCCCTCTCTACCTAGTGGCTCTGTGGCCTCATGAGCCCCCGCGCTCACCTCAACCTGTATAATGAAGGGGGGAGAGTTAGTTAGTTTATTGTAATATTTCTGTTGTTAGATATGCTAGAGGGAAGGCAAGATTTTGTAAGGAGGAAGTGTTTGGCATGTTGTGTGAGTAGGCTGAAATTGTTATTAGACAATAGCTTGTTTTGCTAACCTTCTGAAGGCTCTGGCTTAAGTATGTCAGCTGGGTAGTAGTATTGAGGGGGGGCAGTCAGTCTGTCAGTGAGATGTAGTTAGGGTGGAGTGTCCGAGATGGGGGCCTCAGGGTACAGGGCCTGTTAGGTCTGGGGGCCCATGTAAGTTTTATTATTACTAGTTTTTCTAAATTAATATTTATTTAGAAATCACCATTGAATTGGTTGTTAATTTATTAGTCTTTTCTTTGTTATCTTATTGAGATTTTACCATTTGTATATGTAGAGTTACATTCTTTGTTTAGTACAACTTATATTATTACAGTTCATGTCTCTTTAGTTTATTGAGCTACGTCCTCGTGGTAGCAAGTGGGATTATACTGTTTGGCCAGCAGATATATTTTTTTGTACTGTAATAATATTCTTTTATTAATAAATGACTAAACTCTACATTTACAAACAGTGATTTAACGGTAAAATATCAATAAGATAACAATGAAAAGACATTAATAAATTAACAACCAATTAACTATTCAAGGGCGAGTAGCCTGGAAAGTATAAATATTAATTTAGAAAAACTATTGATAATAAAACTTATATGGGCCCCAGACCTAACAGGCCTTAGACCCTGAGGCCCCCCAGCTCGGACACTCCACCCTAACTCCATCTCACAGACAGACTGACTGCCCCCCCAATACTACCCAGCTGACATACTTAAGCCAGAGCCTTCAGCAGGCAAAAAAAAAACTATTGTCTAATAACAATTCCAGCCAACTCACACAACATGCCAAACACTTCCTCCTTACAAAATAGTGTCTTCCCTCTTGCATATCTAACAACAGAAATATTACAATAAACTACCCCCTTCATTACACCTCCAGCCAATGTGCTAAAATGAAATGTACACAAATACCTGAGACGAACAAGAGAATTGTGCTTGGGCGAAAATAGCACTCCGATAACATGAGATACACAGAATCAAAGTAAGCCACAAGTAAGTGATTTTTAGCAACAAAATGCATTACTTACCTAGCTTTAAGACTGCTTATTGACTATCAGTGGAGGAGATATGGCAAACTTAACTTTTAACTCTAACAAACCTACATCTACAAGCGGATACAATGCAATGTCTCACCAAGAGTGGAAATCGGCCATTCCCAAGTCGTTCTCCGGTAGACTTGCCTCCCAGTCCAGGATAGTGTCATGCAGGCGGCCCCGGCACGGGCGGCCGTTGAGCCGCGACGTGGGGCAGGGCTTCAGCAAACACTTTTGGCCCACACTAGCGGTCGCGCCACTCCTCACGAACTGTCTGCACAGGTATAAGCGGTATGAAGACATGCAATAGGTAGGGGGGAGGGGGGAAGAAATGGTAAATAAAAAACTGAGGCTCAAAATAGACAAAATACATGTGTGTTAGTCAGTCATGGATGATAGTTAAGTTCACTCTATATTTCAATCGTGGTCATGGTCTAACACAATCTTTAAATATACTTAATTTATTTGACAATGGGAATCTTGTTAACTTTCCTGTTTTATTAGTTGAAATCAATTGTTGGTAACGGTGAGTTTATGTTATCAAGGAACAGTTGTTCTCTAATCAGCAATGGCAAATGTTCAAAATAATACTGTAATAACATTCCTTTGTTTATTTCGGTCAAACTACAGCACCTGGATTTTCCCAAGGTCTTCACAGTCAATTACATAAGAGCTCTGCTTATTCAAACTAACTGTGACTGCAGCCTTGTACTACAGCATTTTTGCTACATTTTCATCATAAAAAAATATTTACAAAATTTAATTTCACATGTTTTACATTGCATGGAACTTTAATTATTGATATTCATCAATAACACACATTATTCAGTTCAGTATTGTTAAGAAATAACATAAAGTTGTACAATATACATACAGTTTAACTTAACTACTCCAGTGCCGCGCTAAAGAGCAACTAAGTCAGTGCCACCAATCTTACCTGTTGGGTAATGTTTCCCAATGAAGAAAATTCTATCCCTTTTTAGTTCAAACCTGAGGGGGATCAAAGAGGAGTCGAGGAATATCTAGGGGTACTATAAAATGTTGAGGGAGTTTTTAAGTTTTTCTACAAATGTTGTAATAATAATTTAGTAAGTTGTGGAATGAGGTACGAAGAGTGATTTTCTAGCCTCATTTTAAAGGGTAGAAAAAATGTTTGTCAGGTAAGCCATCCAACTGATCTACTGAGCCACACCATTGTGTGGAGAGAAAGAAGGACAAATCTGCAAAGTTGGGTTTACTGACTTCTGAACAGCTGACTAAATGTATGTTAAGAAAATAAAATAGTGGTACGTTCTACAGTGAAAGATTCAAAAGGTTATTTCTATAAGATTATCTTGAGGATTTAAACAGGCTATGGAGAAGAGTCCTTATGTTGTACAATGATTTAGAGTGCAAAACCATCTCACTTCACACCAATTCACAGCTTTCTCAAAGGCAGTGAAGATGTTTTTTATGAAGAAAATTGAAAAATCGGACCAAACAGGAACAACTTTAATAACAGTAAACCAAAATGCAATAAAAAATGTACAGTTATCTCCTTATAACGCATGATTGTCTCCTTTATACATATTTAACACTTCTAAATGTCTTACCTATGAGATTAATTTCACTTTTGAAGTGATAATAAAGTAGAGATAATTAAAAAGAAAAATGAATCTGTTGGCTTCCTAAGAAAAAGTACTACTTTCATCCGTGGATATTCATATTTTGTCCCTTAGCAAATCTTGTTATGAGGATGTTTAGATCGAGCAGACCTTCCGGAATTTTCCCAAAGTACAAGGAAACTTCCAGAAAATATGTAACATCCTGTTTACCACACAAGTTAAAGAGTGCAAAAGGACCACAACATTGGCCTTGCAAGTGAAACCTTTTCACAGAGAACAAACTTTTGTTGTTTTTTCTTTTGTTTTGGATACTTCAGAACATAACAAAGAAATAACTTTACATGAGTGGGAGAAATTAAGTAACCAATCCAGACAATTTCCTAATGCTGGAGATATTGTTTTAATTCATGACAATCTATAGTGCTAGCAAAGCGGGTGTACCGATGGAGGCCAGGTCCAAGTTCCCTTGCACGCTCACACTCACGGACGCAAGGTAATAGGAAAACCCTTCCTTCCAACCCTATAAGGAAAAACTTAGTGTACTTCGGTCCATCAAACATTAATTGTTTGTAAACACCATTCTATTTCAAAACTAATCATGTATATGGATTCTATGCAAAATTTCATGATAAATGATACCAAACATAGTATCATTATTTTCTCTAGCAAACCTCAGAACACAATAAAATTATAGTTAACAACGTACTGGCTAATATGATTCATAAGAGTGAGTCATACGTTGTTTGGTATCATTTTTCTTGTTATAATGCAGAGTTCAAAAATACTAAAGCAAAATACAATTATAAATAAAAAAAATTATATTTGGATTGGTCAAGTATAGTAGAATGCGGACTTAATGAAGCGGAAATGTGGCCGGTCCTAATCCCCTGCGCTTGTGAGTGTGCGGTTTGCGTGTGTGTGAGTAAACTACCTGGACTCCATCGGTTCTCCCGCTTTGCTATTACTATACTTAGAGGCAGTGTTGAGTTAGTCAGCTGTTTCTGTTATTTTAGCTTTTATATTCAACTGTTTGTTTTTTCAATCCACTGCCACCAGGCGCTTCAAATTCAAATATCATAACCAAAACTAATCCTCAATCTCTGACCTTATCCTTCTGAAAAGTTAAAAACTTTTAATAAAAACATGTAGATGTAGGCTACATTTACCATACATAAATCATACTTCACAGGGTACTTCGTTTTTTGATTTTATTTTGCTTAATATATTAAGGCAAATAAAATCAAAATTGACGATGGCATTAATGTTGATAAAGAAGCTGTCCCTTTTAGACATACACTAAGCCCTCCATGACCGTCCATGAACATTTTTTCAAACTTCTAGAAAGATAAATAAAAAATGTTATTTTGTAGTGACATATAAGTGATGTTTGAATTGCGTCCTATCTGTTTCTAGAAATTTAAGATATAATATGAATCTTTGTATCGAGGTTAATTCTTTACAATTTTTACCTAGGCCAAGGCCATTAGTTAGTTGGATTTGTGAGAATTTTCCAATAAATTATTTTAAAGACCAACGTTTTTCAATAGGCTACCACCTATGTTATAGTTATACATACAAGTAGGCCTATGGGCCTAGTATTTGTAAATTGTGAAACTAGTCTGATGTAACTTAAGACTTGGTACCTAACCTTTGTAACCTTTGTTAAATTTTTAGCGAATTTCCCCTATAGGGCAGAAGCTATTACCGTAGTCGGCATGGTAAGACCTAGGCCCGGGACCATGATAAATTTTCGTTTTGAGGTCCCCAGACCCCAAAAACACCATTCGTTCGAAACTGTATATATATATATATATATATATATATATATATATATTATATATATATATGTGTGTGTCCTTGAGCACGATAACGCTCGTAAAATTGATCCGATTTTGATAAAACTTGGTATAAACGTGTAAGGCAACATTTATAACTTTGTTCAAAAACCAGCCAGATCGCTCTGTCCAAAGGAGTATTTTTTTTTGGGGGGGGGTTTGGGTATCCCAAAAATGGGTTTTTAATTTTTTATATCTAATTTTTGAAATAGTCAAATTTTTGTTTTCACCATTCGATTAAGCTTAAAAAAAAACAGAATTTGGTATTTCGATCATTCCTCTACGTCAATTGGTTACCGAGATATTGAAAGTGCTAAACACAGTACGTTGTCTAATGTTATTCTTATGGAGGAAAAGACAATTTTTATATCTCGCTTATTTATGAACGTATACTGATGAAACTTGGTACACAGCTTCATCTGGTTGTGGTCTATTGATATTTGCTAAATAAAAACATTTTTTGCCAAATTCTCCCTTAGCAGCAAACCTGCGTACTCAGCCCCCATGTTATTATTATGGAGAATAATTAAATACTTTGACTCCCTTAATTATGAATATCAATGAATAAAAACTGGTATACGACTTCACCTAGTTGAGTTATATTGATATTAGCATAAAAACTCATTTTTTATGTTCCTTATTGCAGCAAACCTGCATACTCAGCCCCAAGGTTATTCTTATGGAGAATAATTAAAATTGTATATATCGCTTATTTGTGAATATATTGTTATGAAACTTGGTAAGTGGCTTTATGTAGTATTAAGACATTTATATCTCCATTGGAAATTCGCTGAGTATGCAGGTTTGCTGCGACGGGGGTATTCATGGTTTATTGAATATTTACCTTAATGATGTTTTTTGCCTCACCTGTTTATTTCTTAGATGTGTGTATTTTAATTCATTTAAACATATAATATTTTTTGTTACTAATGTTGTAAGCCAGAAGAGGGCGTTGGCATAAATGTACATCTTGGACCACAGGGCCAGTTCACAAAAGGAAACTGGATGAAGTATAAAAGAGATTTTAATTCTAAATTACGGAGGCGGAGGCTGAGTCCCACCTTAGGAAGGTTGCCAGCGGGCTGTGGAATTTATTATTTATTGTAAAGACAAAATTTATTTAGTTCAGGACAAAGTTTTCGGGGCCGGCAATGCCCAAGAGTTTGGCAAGGAACCCGGAGGGAGAGGGAGATGATACCATATTTAGTAATAGGTAAGTAACTAGCTCTCCTATTGGCTGGATTAGGCCAGGAAGCGGTGACTATGTGCCGAGTATAAAACCTTAGTTTCGGGGAAGCGCGGCAGAGAGTCTCAGAGATAACAGTGACAGTCCATCGCCAGGTCACGCGCTGGGTCATCCCTCTGCCACCACGTTGCTGCTCTACGCAGTCTTGTACTGTAAGTTGGAAACTGTGCTAGCTTCCCTAGGGTTCATATATCTGGCTCAGTAAGATTGCTCACGTAATAAAACATAACTCGAATTGTTTTGGGGATTTTATAGCTAAATTGAGTAAATTGACAAAGGAACTTAATTTACCTGTAACTTATTAATAGTGTATTAACTTGGATAAATAGCCGTTTGCAACCTAGCGGGCAGAGTAGCCTCCTGCCATGATGTAATATCAATAGTTTCTAAATTAATAAAGTTTGACCTTTCATCACCCACTTGCGGACTGTGAGTTTTATTATCCTGACACCTTCCCCACAGGGCCGGTAGTTAACACTAATCTCTTTACATTAAGCATAGGTTTACAAATAAGTTTGTTAATATGTTCATAAAAAAACAACAAAATAAGGTATGTATTTCAGAAAATTCATGACTAAAAACCTGGATATGGGTGTGTGAGACAATTAATACAACGTTAAAGAAAGTAAGGACAAGACTGAAAAAGTAGCTAGAATTGTAGCTTAGCTACTTTTTACAGGTAGCTTTAGCTGTAGCTAGCTACTTTTTAAAAACTGTAGCTGTAGCAAAGCTACTATTTTATAAAAGTAGCTGTAGCTGTAGCTAGCTAGTAACTTTAAAAAAGTAGCTTCCCCAACACTGCTAAGAGGGTACATTTGTTTTAATTTCTCCTCATAGACACGGTAACTGGTGGTAACTGTTAAAAAAATGTTTTAAGGTACATGGTAATAGTAAATAAATGGTGTCCGTTGAAGGTTCCCTACTCCAACAGCAAGGGAGTAAAAAGCAAAATAAGGTTTTGTTTAAAAATAATGGTGTTTGTTAGGAAGAAATTGAATATAACAATTTAATACAACAATTTTTCTTTATGTAAATATAATTTTCAAAATCCTCATTAAATTTGCACTAAGAGAAATTCATATTTGTCAGGATTTTGTACGGGTTTTTATTTAAAATTTGTTGTTAAAGTTAAAACTTACAATTTTCTTTAAAATTCAAATAACATGGCGAGCTTTTGTTTTATGTTACTGAGTATTTTAGAATGTATCAAGGATTATTAAAAATGTTCTCATTAAATACGCTTTAAAATTATGTAAAAGAATATCACTTCTTTAAAAAAAGTACTCTGGACTGAGGAATCCCGTTTCACCAGAGAAGTTGTAATAAATATTCACAATCTGCACCTACGGAAAGAGGAAAATCCAAAAGCTCCCAGGAAAGCATATTTTCAAAAAATATTTGGGATCAATGTTTGGGCAGGTGCGATCGGAGACCAATTCATAGGTCCTCTTTGAGAGAAATTTGGGCAATGCCCAAGAGTTTGGCAAGGAACCCGGAGGGAGAGGGAGATGATACCATATTTAGTAATAGGTAAGTAACTAGCTCTCCTATTGGCTGGATTAGGCCAGGAAGCGGTGACTATGTGCCGAGTATAAAACCTTAGTTTCGGGGAAGCGCGGCAGAGAGTCTCAGAGATAACAGTGACAGTCCATCGCCAGGTCACGCGCTGGGTCATCCCTCTGCCACCACGTTGCTGCTCTACGCAGTCTTGTACTGTAAGTTGGAAACTGTGCTAGCTTCCCTAGGGTTCATATATCTGGCTCAGTAAGATTGCTCACGTAATAAAACATAACTCGAATTGTTTTGGGGATTTTATAGCTAAATTGAGTAAATTGACAAAGGAACTTAATTTACCTGTAACTTATTAATAGTGTATTAACTTGGATAAATAGCCGTTTGCAACCTAGCGGGCAGAGTAGCCTCCTGCCATGATGTAATATCAATAGTTTCTAAATTAATAAAGTTTGACCTTTCATCACCCACTTGCGGACTGTGAGTTTTATTATCCTGACACCTTCCCCACAGGGCCGGTAGTTAACACTAATCTCTTTACATTAAGCATAGGTTTACAAATAAGTTTGTTAATATGTTCATAAAAAAACAACAAAATAAGGTATGTATTTCAGAAAATTCATGACTAAAAACCTGGATATGGGTGTGTGAGACAATTAATACAACGTTAAAGAAAGTAAGGACAAGACTGAAAAAGTAGCTAGAATTGTAGCTTAGCTACTTTTTACAGGTAGCTTTAGCTGTAGCTAGCTACTTTTTAAAAACTGTAGCTGTAGCAAAGCTACTATTTTATAAAAGTAGCTGTAGCTGTAGCTAGCTAGTAACTTTAAAAAAGTAGCTTCCCCAACACTGCTAAGAGGGTACATTTGTTTTAATTTCTCCTCATAGACACGGTAACTGGTGGTAACTGTTAAAAAAATGTTTTAAGGTACATGGTAATAGTAAATAAATGGTGTCCGTTGAAGGTTCCCTACTCCAACAGCAAGGGAGTAAAAAGCAAAATAAGGTTTTGTTTAAAAATAATGGTGTTTGTTAGGAAGAAATTGAATATAACAATTTAATACAACAATTTTTCTTTATGTAAATATAATTTTCAAAATCCTCATTAAATTTGCACTAAGAGAAATTCATATTTGTCAGGATTTTGTACGGGTTTTTATTTAAAATTTGTTGTTAAAGTTAAAACTTACAATTTTCTTTAAAATTCAAATAACATGGCGAGCTTTTGTTTTATGTTACTGAGTATTTTAGAATGTATCAAGGATTATTAAAAATGTTCTCATTAAATACGCTTTAAAATTATGTAAAAGAATATCACTTCTTTAAAAAAAGTACTCTGGACTGAGGAATCCCGTTTCACCAGAGAAGTTGTAATAAATATTCACAATCTGCACCTACGGAAAGAGGAAAATCCAAAAGCTCCCAGGAAAGCATATTTTCAAAAAATATTTGGGATCAATGTTTGGGCAGGTGCGATCGGAGACCAATTCATAGGTCCTCTTTGAGAGAAATTTGAATGGTTATGTCTACCTGGATTTTCTTCAGCACTCCTTACATCAGTTGCCTCCTCGGTCAGTCTCTGGATTTAAGCCCATTGGATTTTTTTGTGTGGGATTCATGAAGAGTGAAGTGAACTCTACAGTTGTGAACACTGAAGTTGAACTACGCGAAAGGATTTTGGAAGCTGCAGAAAAAGTGAGGCAAAACTGACTTATGAAGTGACGGTTGGCCCTGTGCGCAAGCAAGCAAGGGCTTGGTTAAGAGAAAATGGAGGACACTTCGAACAAAACCTGTGATAAATGCTGTTCTAATGACTGAATATATATCACTCTTAGTGTATTGTTTGGAAGTTATATCTGATTTATATTTAAGTGTGTAATATATTATCATTTTTTTACAAATACAGAAATCTATGAATTGTTTACTCCTCTTTAAAAATCATGTAAAAATAGAAGAAAAAGTCATTGATTGGATGGAAGTGAAGCAGTAGAATCCATAAACTACATAGCTCCTTGTCATTAGTCTTCGTCAGCACCCATAATGGTAAGTGAAATCCATTTTTCCCGCATACCAGTATTTTGCCACAGTTTTTTTCACAATTATGTTAGGTAAATTTTTTTAATAAAAGGTGAAAGTAATGAAAGGTTGTTATACATAATTTTAAAGCTTATTGTATGGGGAAGTTTTTAATAATCCTTGTTAAGTTTTAAAGTACTCTGTAACCTAAAAGTAAGGCTCAGAATGTTATTTGAATTTTAAAGAAAATTATAAATTTTAACTTTTTGACAAATTTGAAATAAAAACCCGTACAAAACACTGACAACTATGAATTGTCCTTATTGGAAATTTTATGAGGATTTCAAAAATAACATTTATATCAAGAAAAATGGTTGTTTTAACATATACCTAACGATCATTTTCAATTTCTTCCCAACAAACCTTATTATTTTCAAAAAATATTTTATTTTTTCCTCCCTTACTGTCAGAGTAGGGGGGAGTAGGGAATTTTTTCACCATTTAACCACTATTACCATGTTAACACTTCACCTGTCACCCTGTATCCACACTAACAATGAGAGAGACAAACATCTTACTTTCAACTTTCTCGTTGAGATCTTTCAGTCACGTACGGGTGGGTATCTTTCGTTCTGTTTTGTTCATAGGTGTCATACTTATGGTTATCTCAAATGTTCCTGGTACAGTTTGGAAATATTG
This sequence comes from Allygus modestus, assembly GCA_963675035.1. NCBI lineage: Eukaryota > Metazoa > Arthropoda > Insecta > Hemiptera > Cicadellidae > Allygus > Allygus modestus. Next base: position 45,620,447 of record OY776115.1, on the reverse strand, counting down.
TACAGTTTTACAATATTTCTCCAAATGCTAAATAGCCAAAACAGGCAGTCACCATGTATGTATACCGCATATTTAACTAAACTTTTACCATTACAAACAAAAATTGGCCTGACACTCAGTTACACCGGGAAGATTCATGGTGTATTCATTGTTCATAAAGATAAAAAATCATTTATCTACGTGCAGTATTCTGAAGAGAAACAGATGAACTTTTACGATTAATATACACGCTTTTTTTTAAACCTCAACTGCCCGTCCAACTGTGAGGTGAACTAAAGACAGCGAGGTACCGTAAAGGCATTAGTCACATGGGCAAGCCAGAGGTGACAGCTCATGATCTTACAGGAGTCGGCTGAGACCGGGTTTAAATAATCACCTGACCAAAAATAAATCATTGTCTTCCATAGATAAACATTGACACTGTAAAGGCCGATGTGGCAAAAAGCCCTGAGAGAATTTTGGACATTTGATGAATTTTGACAGACTTATGAATCATAATGGAAATTTGTAAATGCAATTTGTTTTGTCACGATAACACCTTCAAATTTGGCACTGCGGATTTCACGATTACCTACATATAATTTAAAATTAGCATTTTAAAAGTAGATAAATAAGTATAGATTTCAAAAGTAGTAATACAAAAATAGATGTTGTATATGGAAAATTAAATTATTACATTAAAACTATAACAATTAATTAATATCAATCATTGTTGATTTTTATTTATATAACCTTGGAAACCAAGAATTCAGTCTGGAATTTGAAAATCAAGCTTCGCGACCGAAATTTGTATTTAACCGTCTTGTTTTATAATTATCCAGTTTTATGAAAATTTACTGACCGAAATGAGTCACTTAACCATATCAGAACCATCATGACACGTGTCTTCTAACTAGTCAAGAGAGACCCTATTACAACAGCTGAGAAAGAAAGATACTGAAGAAAGGCGACCACCACGTTATTGAAAGTATATACAATCAATTGTGTCACTAACCATGTAGTTAAAGCCAGGAAGCAGAAAAGAAACAGGAAAGAAGAGTGAAAGAACAGAGGATTACGAAAGAGAGATATAAGCATGGCCATAGACAGGGTACAACATTGAAATTCACTACTAAAAAAGTAAAATTTCACTTCAAATTTTGAAGATGCTTTGGGACGCAGGAATATTGACCATTGGTGCTGGGCAGACAATATTCTTGCGTCCCAAAGCGTCTTCCAAGAGTGAATCTTTCCTTCTTTAGTTGTGAATTTCAATTCTGTACCCTCCAACGACCATGTTTGTACCTCTTTCATAATCCTCAGTTCTTTCACTCTTCTTTCCTCTTTCTTTTCTGCTTCCTGTCTTGAACTACATGTTTAGTGGCACAATTGTATATTCTTCCCATATGGTGTCGATTGTCTTTCTTCAGCATCTCTCTCTTGCTCGGCTGTTGGATCAGGTCTCTTGACTAGCTTGATCATGTCATGATGGGTTCTAATATGGCTAAGTACGGTAACTCATTTCGGACAGAAGGAATTTGCAGAAAACCGAATGATTACAAAACAAGATGGCTTACTACAAATTTTGGTTGCAAAGCTTAGCTTTAGTTTCTTAATCTAGACTGAATTCTCAGTTTCCAAGGTGATATAAATAAACATAATCAAAATCAGGTGCGAGGTCAGTGATATGTTTTTTGACCGGAAGAAACATGTCAAAACATCATGCTTTGGACATTCATAAACAGATTTGTGAGGTGAGGGGCCTAACGCACTGGGTGAAGGAAAAGTGAGAAAGTGGGTCAGAAAGTTTAAGAATGGCCGTGAAAATGTCCTCGATGAACCTATCTCAGGCCGACTATCTGTAATCTTAGACGATTTGGACAAAGAAATTAATGAAAATATCCATGAGGACAGGAGATTCACGATATCCACGCTGTCCTGGGAGTGCTCTCAATTGTCAAGGTCAGTGCTGTATAAAATTATGACCTTAACAAACTTGTGCTCTCGTTGGGTCCCAAAGTTCCTTACAAAATACCACAAAATAAGCAGATTGGGCTGCGCCTTGAGCTTTGGGCTGCGCTTATGGAAACATCCACTTTCTTAGACCACTAATTTTGATATGTTTTCGAGAGAAGAAATATTGAGGAAATAAAACATAAATTGAATATACCTACTATTTTAAAAGCGTCTTAGGTTTGAGTTTGGAATTAAGAGGTGAAACTCAATTACAAGTGACAAAACAAAATACCCCCGTCCCAGCAAACCTGCGTACTCAGCGAATTTCCAATGCAAAATACAGTGGAACCTCGATAACTCGAACCTCAATAAGTCAAATTCCTTGATATCTCAAATTGCTGTCATTCCCCTTGAACTTGCCTACCTAATGCTATGTTATTTTATCTCTATAAGTCAAAGGGTTAACAGGAAACACCTCGATAACTCAAATTTTTACACTATTCTTAGCGTGTTGCCGCACCTCTATGAGTCGAAGTTTTAGCTGTGGAACCTCTATAACTCGAATATGTACAATTGCCTCTATAAGTCGAAGTATTAACTAGAAAACTCTAAGTCGAAGTTGTTGATTCACCAAACCTCCAGTGACTTTGCAGCCGGAAATTTCAACCCTCCCTCCCCACTAAATCTCTTTCTCGGCTACTCCTGGTGTAGGTAAAACAACCGACAAATTTATGTTGATGAGCAACACGCATATGAAATAGACTCATCCTCACACACGGGTTTCACATATGTGAGGATTTCATTTCATAAATAAGAAACAGTTTCATATTGTTGTAAATTATACATATTTTTTAAATAAAATTGTTTTGATTTGATTAGATTTGTGTTTTTAGTCTTTAGTTAGTGTGAGTTCAGAGGTTCTGGATGTAGTACGTCAAATGTAGTTTTTAGGTTGTTTTTTTACAATGTGTTTGCAGTTTGGTAAAACGTGTTGACAAAACTCTACCCCATGAGGAGAAGTTCAAGACTATTTGAGGCTATTGACAAAGGAAATAAAAACAGTGACATCGGGAAGCAGTTTGGAACACCAGTGAACACTGTCGACAATTTTAAAACAAAAAAAGTGTCGTACTGCTTCACCCTAATTCCAACAATGCTCTGCAATTTTAATTGTTATCATGTTTTGTTCCCTTTTAGTTTTCAAATTATTTTAATAGCCTACAGTACATTAATGTTCAGCTAAATGAAACTGATGCGTAGTTGGCCAGAACTGACTTCCGTAAGCGGGAGGAATTTGTTTGGGGCAGGTGATAAGAAGTGAGCAAAAAAGTCTAGAAAATAAACAGGAAGTGGTCGAACGGGAAAAACATCACCAAAATACCAATCTGTGAGTCATTATTTGTTTACTTTCCTCCTCTACAACAATTTCACTGAAGGATGTATTTCGTCCTCTACTACGTTAACCAAAGAAGCTTTACAATATATTTCCGGGCTTATTTTAGACATTTAAAATTGATAAAATCTATTTTAATTTTAATAATTATTATTATACGGTATGATTATTTTTTATACATAGCTCGAACTTATGTAAGGATTATACCCTTCCATGATCCATCTATTGTGTTACCATGACCCTCAATAAGTCAAAGTCTTTGGAAAATCACCATGATAAGTCGAACCTCGATATTTTGAAATATTCGATAACTCAAATTTTTCCCGTTCCCCCTGAGGTTCAAGTTATCGACGTTCCAATGTATATTTGTTTAAGAGACCAATAATTGCATTTACCACATAAAGCCACATACCAAGTTACATAAAAATATATTCATATTTAAGCGATATATACAATTTTAATATTCTCCATAAGAATAACATTGGTGATGAGTACATAGGTTTGCTGAAACAAAGAACACAAACAATTAGTTTTTATGGAAATATAAATAGAATTTAACTAGGCGAAGCCACATACCAAGTTTCATCAATATTCAATCATAAATAAGCGCTATATCCTATACTCTAATATTAGTAAGGTTTGCTTGCTTGCTTGCTTGCGACACGGATCTCAAAAACGGCTCCAACGATTTCCTTCAAATGTTCGAAATAACTAATTTCTGGGATAAAAATAAGTTTTAGACAGGCCTCATCCCCAGGAAAAATCAAATCATGTCAACAAACTGAAATGAAAAGTTAAAAAAAATTAACATTGGGCTTATGGAGTTTCAAATCAAAACAAAAGAATTGTAACAGCTGTTCATAATCAACCAGGGAACTGTCAAAGGGACAACAACATGAGTTGTTTATGATTATTAACATGTGGTTTCCTGAGAGCAGAGTTTAAAAAGTTTGAGTGAAGATTATATATATACGAGTAGTAAAATAAATCAAAGGGATATTGACTTATAAATAACAACTGGAGTGACCTTAAAAATGCAGGAAAGATGCAAATGAGCTATAAAAATATGGTAATCAGTTGGGAGAAGGGGTGAAATATTACTCCCAGTCATCTAAACAAATTGACTGACCTTACCCGAGCAAAGCTCGGCCCCCCAGGTACTGATTATTAATTAACGTGTGGTTTCCTGAGAACAGAGATTACAAGATTTGAGTGAATATTACATATATAGAGTAATACAATAAATCAAAGGGACATTGAGCTATAAATAACAACTGGAGGGACCTTAAAAATGTAGAAAAGAGGCAAATTGGTTATACAAATCTGATTATCAGTAGGGGGAAGTGGTGAAATATTACTCCGAGTCATCTAAACAATCTGACAGGCCTTCCCCGAGAAAAGATCGGCCCCCCGGTACTAAAATTTTAATTATCTTATACTCTAATATGAGTAAGGTTTGCTTGCTTGCTTGCGACACGGATCTCAAAAACGGCTCCAACGATTTCCTTCAAATGTTCGAAATTACTAATTTCTGGGATAAAAATAAGTTCTAGACAGGCCTCATCCCAGGAAAATCAAATAATGTAAAAAACTAAAATGAAAAGTTAAAAAAATTAACATTGGGCTTATGGAGTTTCAAATCAAAACAAAAGAATTGTAACAGCTGTTCATAATCAACCAGGGAACTGTCAAAGTAATACTCATGTTGTATATAAACATGTGGTTTCCTGAGAGCAGAGACTAAAATATTTGAGTGAAGATTACATAAATAGAGTAGTAAAATAAATCAAAGGGACATTGAGCTATAAATAACAACTGGAGTGACCTTAAAAATGTAGAAAAGAGGCAAATGAGTTATACAAATCTGATTATCAGCAGGGGGAAGTGGTGAAATAATACTCCGTCATCTAAACAAACTGACTGGCCTTCCCCCGAGCAAAGCTTGGGCCCCCAGGTACTTCTCTATTAGAATAACATGGGGGCTGAGTAAGCAGGTTTGCTGCAACAAGGAACAATACCCCCCGTCGCAGCAAACCTGCGTACTCAGCGAATTTCCAATGCATTGATATGTTTCTCACTAGTACATAAAGCCACTCGCCAAGTTTGACAAAAATACATTCATAAATAAGTGATTTATTACATTTTATTTATTCCCCATAAGAATAACATTAGGACTGAGTACGCAGGTTTGCTGCAACGAGGAAGATAAGAAATGAGTTTTTATGCAATTATCAATGTAACTGAACCAGGTGAAGCTACTTACCATGTTTTATTAATTTATGTTCATAATTAAGGGAGATAAAAAACTTTACTTATTCTCCATAAGAATAACATTAGGGCTGAGTATGCAGGTTAGCTGCTACGGGGACAATCAACAAAACATTTATTTTTTGTGCAATTATCAATATACCAGTACAACATGAAGCCACATACCAAATTTCATCAATATACATTCATAAATAATCAAGATATCAAATTTTATTTATTCTCCATAAGGATAACATTGGACAACGTACTGTGTTTAGCACTTTGAATATCTCTGCAACGGTTTGACGTAGAATCACAATTTAAACACCAAAATGATTGTTTTGTGGAGCTGAAGTGATTGGTAAAAGAAAATGTGAAGTTTAAAGTAAAATTAACTGAGGAAAAGCCAAAAACCTTTTTCCCATAAGATTAACATGGGAGATTTTATGAGCATGTTTTTTGGATTTTTTCCGCAACCACTTAACCTAGGTTAATAATTCAAAATACCATTTTATTTGTTTTTTTAAGCTCTATAACATGGTCTAAACCTAAATTAAGTGTTTTAAAAATTTTAGGGTAAAAAATGCAAAAAACTGATTTTTGGAAAATTTAAAACCCCCATAAACCCCCCTTCCCATAGTCCGATTTTTCTGGTTTTCGAACTTAAAGTCATAAATGTCAGTTTACACATTTGAGCCAAATTTCATCAAAATCGGACGTTTTTTACTCAAGTTATCGCATTCACGGACACATATATAGATATATATATATATATATCTATATATATATATATCTATATATATATATATATATAGATATATATATACATATATATAAATTTGAACGAATAGTGTTTTGGACATCTGGGGACCTCAAAACAAAAAGTTATCATGGTCTCGGGCTTAAGTCTTACCATGAGACCTACGGTAATAGCTTCTTCCCTATAGGGGAAATTCGCTAAAATAAATGGGTTTTTATGCAAATATCAATATAACTCAACAAGGTGAAGCGACATACCAAGTTTTAATAATTTATGATCACAATTAAGGGATTCATTACATTTTACTTATTCTCCATAAGAATAACATGGGGCTGAGTACGCAGGTTTGCTGCTGCGGAGATAATCAACAAAAAATCAATTTTTTTTCAAATATCAATATTTACTACCTGGTACTACGTGAATCCACATACCAAAAAATACATTCATAAATAATCGAGATATCAAATTTTATTTATCCTCCATAAGGATAACATTGGACAACGTACTGTGTTTACCACTTTGAATATCTCTGCAACGGTTGGGTGTAGAATCACAATTTAAACACTAAAATGATTGTTTTGTGGAGGTGAGTTGATTGGTAAAAGCAAATGTGAAGTTTACATTAAAATGAACTGAGGAAAAGCCAAAAACCTTTTTTCCATAAGATTAACATGGGAGATTTTATGAGCAAGATTTTTGGATTTTCTCCGCAACCGCTTAACCTACGTTAATAATTAAAAATACTATATTATTAGTTTTTTTTAAGCTCTATAACACGGTCAAAACCAAAATTAATTTTTTTTTTAATTTTAGGGTGAAAAATGCAAAAAATTGATTTTTGGACAATTTAAAAACCCCATAAATGCCTCTTCCCATGGTCCGATTTTTCTGGTTTTCTAACTTAGAGTTATGAATGTCACTTTACACATTTGAGCCAAATTTCATCGAAATCGGACGTTTTTTACTCAAGTTATCGCATTCACGGACACATATATAGATATTTATATACATATATATAAATTTGACCGAATAGTGTTTTTGGCATCTGGGGACCTCAAAACAAAAAATTATCATGGTCTCGGGCTTAAGTCTTACCATGAGACCTACGGTAATAGCTTCTTCCCTATAGGGGAAATTCGCTAAAATAAATGGGTTTTTATTTAAATATCAATATAACTCAACAAGGTGAAGCGACATACCAAGTTTTAATAATTTATGATCACAATTAAGGGATTCATTACATTTTACTTATTCTCCATAAGAATAACATGGGGCTGAGTACGCAGGTTTGCTGCTGCGGAGATAATCAACAAAAAATCAATTTTTTTGCAAATATCAATATTTACTACTTGGTACTACGTGAATCCACATACCAAAAAATACATTCATAAATAATCGAGATATCAAATTTTATTTATCCTCCATAAGGATAACATTGGACAACGTACTGTGTTTACCACTTTGAATATCTCTGCAACGGTTGGGTGTAGAATCACAATTTAAACACTAAAATGATTGTTTTGTGGAGGTGAGTTGATTGGTAAAAGCAAATGTGAAGTTTACATTAAAATGAACTGAGGAAAAGCCAAAAACCTTTTTTCCATAAGATTAACATGGGAGATTTTATGAGCAAGATTTTTGGATTTTCTCCGCAACCGCTTAACCTACGTTAATAATTAAAAATACTATATTATTAGTTTTTTTTAAGCTCTATAACACGGTCAAAACCAAAATTAATTTTAGGGTGAAAAATGCAAAAAATTGATTTTTGGACAATTTAAAAACCCCATAAATGCCTCTTCCCATGGTCCGATTTTTCTGGTTTTCTAACTTAGAGTTATGAATGTCACTTTACACATTTGAGCCAAATTTCATCAAAATCGGACGTTTTTTACTCAAGTTATCGCATTCACGGACACATATATAGATATTTATATACATATATATAAATTTGACCGAATAGTGTTTTTGGCATCTGGGGACCTCAAAACAAAAAATTATCATGGTCTCGGGCTTGAGTCGTACCATGGGACCTACGGTAATAGCTTCTTCCCTATAGGGGAAATTCGCTAAAATGAATGTTTTTTTCTCAGACAGATGTTTTATTGTAAATGTTAACGTGAATGCTGACCTGTTGCATAGAGCGCATTGTTCAATGAACATGTTACCGTGCAGCTCTGCGAGGTTTTTCCGAGGGAGTCCCGATCTCAGGTGAAGCCCGTCGATGTTCTGACTCACGATATATTGCACCTTGCCTGAAAAATTCAGCCACCATAAACAATTTATAAGTCATAAATTGATTTTTTTTAAATTGTGTTAGTTAATAACAAGTAATAAGTACCACAAATAATACCCCCGTCACAGCAAACCTGCGTACTCAGCGAATTTCCAATGCATAATATATGTCTTAATACCATATAAAGCCGCATACCAAGTTTCATAAAAATATATTCATATATAAGCGATATATACAGTTTTAATTATTCTCCATAAGAATAGCATTGGTGATGAGTACATAGGTTTGCTGAAACAAGGAACACAAACAATTGGTTTTTATGTAAATATAATATATTTATATTTAACTAGGTGAAGCCACATACCAAGTTTAATCAATATTCAATCATAAGTAAGCACTATATAACATTTTAATTATTCTCCATAACAATAACATGGGAGATGAGTAAGCAGGTTTGCTGCAACAAGAAACTAAAAAAATGGGTTTTTATGCAAATATCAATATAACTCAACAAGGTGAAGCCACATACCAAGTTTTATTAATTTATGTTCATAATTAAGGGAGTCATTACATTTTACTTATTCTCCATAAAGAATAACATGGGGGCTGAGTATGCAGGTTCGCTGCTACGGGGATAATCAACAAAAAATCAATTTTTTGCGCAAATATCAATATACCAGTACTACGTGACCCCACGTGCCAAGTTTCATCAATATACATTCATTAATAATGGAGATATCAAATTTTATTTATTCTCCATAAGGATAACATTGGACAACGTACTGTTTAGCACTTTGAATATCTCTGCAACGGTTGGACGTAGAATCACAATTTAAACACCAAAATGATTGTTTTGTGGAGCTGAGTCGATTGGTAAAAGCAAATGTGAAGTTTACATTAAAATTAACTTAGGAAAAGCCAAAAACCTTTTTCCCATACGATTAACATAGGAGATTTTATGAGCAGGTTTTTTTGGATTTTCTCTGCAACCACTTAACCTAGGTTAATAATTCAAAATACCATATTATTTGTTTTTTTAAGCTCTATAACATGGTTTAAACCAAAATTAAGTGTTTTAAAAATTTTAGGGTCAAAAATGCAAAAAACTGATTTTTGGAAAATTTAAAACCCCCATAAACCCCCCTTCCCATGGCCCGATTTTTCTGGTTTTCGAACTTACATTCATAAATGTCACTTTACACATTTGAGCCAAATTTCATCGAAATCGGACGTTTTTTACTAACGTTATCGCATTCACGGACACATATATAGATAGATATATATAAAATATATATATATATATATATATATAAATTTGAACAAATAGTGTTTTTGTCACCTGGGGACCTAAAAAAAATTTGTCATGGTCTCGGGCTTAAATCTTATCATGAGACCTACGGTAATAGCTTCTTCCCTATAGGGGAAATTCGCTAAAAAATACCCCCGTCGCAGCAAACCTGCGTACTCAGTGAATTTACAATGCATATATATGTGACTCACTACTACATAGAGCTACTTACCAAGTTTCACAAAAATACATCCATAAATAAGTGATATATAGCATTTTATTTATTCTCCATAAGAATAACATTAGGGTTGAGGACGCAGGTTTGCTGCAACGAAGAAGATAAGAAATGTGTTTTTTTTGCAATTATCAATACAACTGAACCAGGTGAAGCTACATACCAAGTTCTCTTAATGTAGGTTCATAATTAAGGGAGATATAAAACTTGACTTATTCTCCATATGAATAACATGGGGGCCGAATATGCAGGTTTGCTGCTAAGGGGACTATCAACAAAAAACTTGTTTTTTGTGCTAATATCAATATATCACAACTAGTTGAAGCCACATACCAAGTTTCATCAATATACATTCATATATAATCGAGATATAGAATTTTATTTATTCTCCATAAGGATAACATTGGACAATGTACTGTGTTTAGCACTTTGAATATCTCTGCAACGGTTGGACGTAGAACAACGATTAAAACACCAAAATATTGTTTTGTTGATCTTAACACATTAATAAACAGAAATGTGAAATTTTTAGTAAAAATATCTGAGAAAAATCTAAAAACTTTTTTCCCATAAGATTAACATGGCACATGTTTTTTTGGATTTTATCCGCAACCACTTAACCTAGGTTAATGATTCAAAGTACTAAATTATTTGTTTTTTAAGCTCTATAAAATGGCTATAACCAAAATTGAGTGTTTTTAACATTTTGGGGTCAAATTTGCAAAAAACCGATTTTTGGAAAATTGTAAACCCCCATAAAACCCCCTTCCTATAGTGTGATCGATCTGGTTTTCGAACTAAAGCGATAAATGCTACTCTCCACATTTCATCAAAATCGGGTGTTTCTTTCAAAAGTTATCGCGGTAACGGACACACACACATATATATATATATATATATATATATATATAAATTTGAACGAATAGTGTTTTTGGCATCTGGGGACCCCAAAACGAAAAGTTATCATGGTCTCGGGCTTAAGTCTTACCATGCCACCTACGGTAATAGCTTCTTCCCTATTGGGAAAATTCGCTAACAAGTTCTCTTCCAAGGCTTAAGAGGTGACTCTGGTCGAAATTGACAGCCTTTCATCACCTTTTATGTATATTTACTATCCTGTGTGTGAATACAGTATAAGTGTAAATATATTTTGAAGTGAAGTAAGACTTTTTTACATAACGTAAAATAAATAAAACTGTGCATCAACAGAAACAATTATACGCAGAATACAAATAACCAAATAATATGGTGGAATAACCTGTTATGATGAGGATAGGAGATAAGGAGTGGGTTTCATGAACACAGTCCTTACTACTGATTTTTACTGTTTCTTCATGATTTTTGTGCACAGAGAAGCACAAAAACAACAGGAAGCACGGGTGGTAAACAACTAAGTGAGATCTTCATAATTTAATTTATTTATAGAAAATAAAAACTCATTCATAATTAGATTCAACTTAACAAAACCTGTCAAAAAAATTATAAACGAGTTCGCACGCAGCACGCTGACGTGAGGGAAGTGAATTTCCACATAACAACTTTTAAAACTAAAAATCAGTGTAAAAACATACATGTATTCCAATTTTTATTGAAATCTGAAAACATAGATTTTTTGGCTGTTCTGATGCTCCTAGTTTCATTTACCTTCAAAGCTGGGAATACAATTTTGCGTATTATAATGTTAGGAGAAGGTCCAGTCAGGCTTGAAAGTAGGCGTGAGGTTGCTGGGGATGATAAAAGTACTCTAACAAAGGAGTAGCATGCTTTTCTAGTGTAAAAAGCCCATAAGAAAACGTACTGTGTTTAGGTCGAAACACATTATCTTTAATAACTCAGTAAATATTTATTCTAGAATGACGAGAGGGGGCTTAAAACTTTCGCCTCACTAATTCCCATCTTTGTACATGCATTAATTTTACATCCAGGGCTTATCTGGCCCTTTTTGGGCCCAAAAACTTGAAATTTGAAAGATTAATCCCCAAAAAAGGGTTTGGAGTTTTCTGATTGTTTTGCCCAACGAACTTGTCCAACTGATTACAGAAAGGAATGTCCCTACCAAATTTGAAGTTTATCGGACAAAAAATGTGACCGCTAGAGTGCAAACACATATATATATATAAAATTTTGAACGACCCCCCAAAACGTGTTAAAGGTATCACGTTAGGAACTTCTATGGTGGTCCCCGGGCTTAAGTTTCACCGTGCGAGTCATGCTACTAGTTCACTTTCCAAAGGAAATTCACTAATGAAGAGATCTCCAGTGTTGTCCAAGTGTCTATATGAAGTGTCACTAACTGCACATTCGAAGAACGAAGTATTTAAGTTATAAAAAAGTATTTACATGAAAAATCACAATTATTTAAGGAAAATGAGAGATATTTGGTATATCAGACATATCTCACATTATAAAATTATTCCTGGAAAAATCATAAAATGGAGCGTTATCCTGTTTATTTTTAGATGTTAAAAAACAATGGAATTCACTACACTAATTTGATTTTCCCAAAATTAGGGGTGTGCGAGTACTCGAAAATTCGAGTTTTCGGCCGAGTATTTTAATACTCGAACTCGACTAGAAATTTTAAAAATACTCGAAAGGTCGAGCGAGTATTTCCCGCCGATTACCGGACGATTGCTAACAATTGCGACCGTCCAAAACACGTAGTAAGGCCGCAAAAAGGCGATCGCATGGCGTAAAATCGGCCGAAAATGACGATTGCGACCGGCCAAAACGCGTAGTAACAGCCGCAAAAGGCGATCGCATCACGTAAAATCGGCCACAAATGACGATCGGACCGCGGAATTTCGGCCTAAACTAACGATTTGGTCATCTAATATTGATTATAAGCGATGTCTGGACTAGGTGATATTGGCCAAATGACAACCGGACCGTGTTTTATTGGCCGGAAACAAATTATAAACTGTGTTTTGTTTGTCAATACGTAATCCAGTTTGATTGTACTGGCCAAAAAATTTGTAATACTACTCATGTATTAGTCAGAAACCATGTTTAGATTGAAATCCAGGGGGTATCCAGATCCCATTACACTATTTTAAACTACCAACTGATGGCAAATACTCGCTCGAAATTACTCGAAACTCAAAAATAATTGGCACTACTCGACTCGATTCAAAAAATCACTACTCGCACAACCCTACCCACAATTTAAAAAAATCTAAATCAAAATCCTATTGTTGGATAGACAAAATATGCAATCCATATATAGGTTACAAAGGAACCAAAATAAATTGTATACCTTAAATTATCTAAGGCTAGGAGCTTAGGTGGTCCATAAAAAGGGCACTTTATCAATGTGTTTATATTTTTTGATGTATATTTTCTGTAATTTTGATTTAATTTCTATTATATGAAACTTACAAAAGCATATAAGAATATAATAGTGTACAAAATCAATAAACAAATAAAGATTTGATAAGTAATATTAATAGAATAAAAAATAAAAATCGGTGACAAAATGTATTTGATCTTCAAGATGGTGATGTAATATTAGTTTTTACGATAAGTAGTACATGACATTCATCTTCAAATTGTATTGGCATTATAATATTAATACATTTTGATGAAGGAATCATAAATATCAAGATAAATAAGTCACATATCAAGCTGTCTAGAATTAATATTTCAGTAGAAGGCATGGATATAACATATCCATCTAACATATATTATCAAAGTCAATAACATAAAATAGTTCTTGACCTACTCGATATGACAATTCCATTCCTAAAGTAAAACAATTAAATAAATTGGAGTGTATCAAACAGTACATTTTGAACACGATACAGTGAGACACTCATTCATAGTTGGAATATGGATAAAAACGATTTTCTCGAAACAATGTTCCAAATCCTCGATTTGTGTGGGGTGTGCCCCAACTCACGTCATGATGACTTCATCTCGTGGACAAAGAAAGTGCCACTCACCGTGATGGCGTTTTACCCTCTGTCGCATTTAGTCTCATATATGATCTACAGCTATGAGAACGACCAAGACATTTTTGTCTTCATCCATGTCGTCAACGCCATCACCCAATGGATTAACCACTTCCTCGCCATTCTCATGCCTCTACTCAATCCCGACGCCATTGTCAGGTTCTTTCAAATCTTGGAGGAGACGCAGAAGGTCATGTTCTCACTGGAGATCGCCGAGCCTGTGGTCTTGAGCAAGACAGTGCAGCAATGCTACATCGCCTTCTTCACCATCATGCCCGGTCTGGCCACCGCCTGCTGTCTCAGCTTCTCTCACACCTTCTACCAAACCACTGCCGTGGTCGCCCTTGTGACTGTGTCTTTTGCGACTCTGATCAAAGGCAAAATGATGCTTCTGCTGATCCACAAGAACTTCGAAGCCCTGAACGATCGGCTGGAACTGGTGTGCGAACAAACCCTCGAAGCCATCAGGAAAGACAACCCGTACAATGGCGATTTCGCTTTCAAGATCCAAAGAGACAAGCCGATTCCCAAACCGAAGATCGCTTTCACCAGCATATCCGTCGATGAGATCCACAAGTTCAACGAAGCTCACTTCAGACTCTGTGACGCACATCGGGTGATCAACGAACTCTACTCTGTCCCTGGGATATTCATGCCTCTCACTGCCTGCTTAAATTTCATTCGAATGTTCATCGTTTCCGCCGAACTTGATTTGTCTATAGTCTCTGTGGTTTACGGATCGCTCTTCATGATAATGTTCATTTCCTTTCTCACCTCAGCCACCAATGCCAAAAACAATGTAAGTCATATTGTAACAATTTTAATATTTCAGCCTAAGGAGTTTTTACATAAAATGGTTAACTAAACTAAATCATACGTTTTAGTGCATGAACACTTACAATTATTGCAATTTTGTAGAGTCCGTTCCACGATCACATAAACTTTACCCCTATTAGCATATACAGGGTGAGTTTCTACTGACACCAATAATTTGACTTTCTTATTCCTTACAGTAGGTATAGAAAAAATGTCAAAGTAATTGGTGTCAGAAGAAATCACTCTGTATATTTTATATAATACTTTGATGTAGTACTAGCCGACCCGTTGCAGCTTTGCCCGTGGAACTAATAGGAATCAAGATCAGCTGTTTGAATGAATTTTCTTCAGCTCAAACCAAAGTGAGTGTCCAAAGTGGGGCGGAACACACGGGGAATTCCGTAATACCGTTTCTTAGCAAGCACCTAGGGCCAAAGAGGAACCTATATGTCAAATTTCAACTGAGTACGTGCCAAGAAAATCAGGTGACAGTCAATGGTCATGCTGCCACAATCCATGCGAGTTTAAAAGCATTGGCGGAAATGGTGCAATGCCTGGACTGACGGGGGAAGTTTGTCTTCTGCCGCCCTTTGAATACTTTCTCTGTGGCCTAATTTCCCTTGCCTGGATGAATATATTGTAGCTGTTTTGGGGAAGGACAGCATGAATGATTGGAATTGGATGCGCAATACAATAACTTAGCCTACCATAACCTGTTGGCCTAGTAATTTTATTGTATTCACGATGACCTACAACGGGCTCCGATTGGTGCTGCTCGTTAGCGGTGAAATTTGTGACTAATGACTGCAGGCAGCTACGAGTTCTCTCCGCTAGGGTCGCAGACCTATTAACACCGCTGGTCCACTAGTCGTGGTGGCCGTGTTGTCTAAATAGTTAAATCACCTTAGCCAGATGTTCTTATGAAGTTCACAGGTGTGATTTCCACTCATGACCAAATCTGACCAGTTGTGCAACTCACAATGAGTTAACCGATCTGTGGCAACGTTGGTGGAAGGGCCCAAGGAAAATAAACGGTGTCAGGCTTGCTTGGAAGTTGACATGGTTAAAACTCCTGTGTGTGTACCCCTACGATTCTTTAAACTGAACAAACAAAATATTTTAATCAAAATACGCCATTAATCCATTTAAAAATACAAATTTTCTATTACAATTCACAGGTTTTCAAAATGACAGGTTAGGAACGGAACCAACTCGTAATAGGTAAAAAGGCGGTACGCCAACATTATCAACCGCTTTTGTCAAAATGTTTCCAACTTAACCCTAGGACTGCCTTTCCCCGAACATTCGGGGAATGCATGTCGTGGCCTAGTGTCTTTTCCCCGATATTCGGGGAATGGGGTCTTTTTTTGAACTGCTTATAATGCATTGAAGATGACCGAGAAACGTAATAATATTGACACCATTTTAAAGAGGAGATTCTAAACTTTCATTTTCATATATAAACGAACCTTGTAGCACTAACAGATCAATACAATTGCTATTTTAAGTTGAACGAAAGTTTGCGCACGGAACATTTTCGACTCGCAACCGGCGAAATCTCGTAAAACAGCTGTTCTTCAAAAAAATCGTAGTGTTTCTATTTTGGCCCAAACAGAAAGTCGTTGGTACCATTAGAAAGAACATGAGTTATTCTTTCTTTTCGTGAAGTGACATTTAGCTTACGATTTCAGAAAGTCTAAGAAATAACTTATGAAATCATCTGTTAAGTCAGGCCCTTGATTATTCCTATTCCCCGACAATCGCGGAATTATAAATTATTATATAAATACTTATAAAATTGATTTAGTGTGATGTAAATCATATCACTTTGAAGCCAGGAAAACCTTATTCCTCTTTGTAGCGGTGCCAAGTGTATGGAGTGTCAAGTGACTCTTATTAGGTAGCAGGAAATACGAGTTGTTTATTCTTTCTGCTAGCCAGAGCCGATGTCTGTTTGTTAGTGCCGGTAGGTTATTATTCGTATTTTACTATCAAATCTGAGTGTTTTAGTGAAAAAACAAGTGTATTGTCGGTTAGTGTGTGAGCAAGTAGTAATATTTATCCATATTACTATGGGTAAATATTATTATTTATGTTCAAATGTGCGTTATTGAAAATGTGAGTGTTTTCTAGGCTAGGCCTAGAATGAATTTGGAAATTTTCACTTTTTTTACTTTATCTGAAATTCTACCTAATCGCGTTTGATTTATTTCATTCTATTGAAATTCTCTGTTCTTTTGTGACCAAAAAGAGTATGCATATGATAGGGTTATCTTTAATTGTTTGTAGTAACCTCTGCAGATTTTGCTTGAATACGGCAAGGCCTATGCTACAAATTTGTTCAAAAATCAATATATGCTTATGGAACCTTTATTTGTTCATATTTCTATATACATATATATATATATATATATATATATATATATATATATATATATATATATATATTGATATTTTCAGTTCATTTAATAGGGCTACTATAATTATAATTCTAAATAGATTTAAAATACCTGAGTACCCTTTTAATTTCATTTTATTCTGCTGACACGTGTTTCGGCTATAATGCCATGTTCACAGCGTCTTAACTTTCTTATATACTTAACCTATAATTTAAAAAATACAAAACATAACTTAAATTTAAATAAAATCATATGATTCAATCTACATATGTTGAGTTTTTAATACAGGGTGTGGGGTCTTTTACTTTTAATTTCCTTGATTTTTTCAAAAATTGGATTTCTTTGTTCTGCTTGCATAACATTTAGTAAATTATTTTGGTCATCAAAATGGTTCATATATATAAAAAAATCTTCTTTTGCGTTCATTTTATTGCCTTTGTTCTCAAATGATAAAATTTCTAAACTTTCTTGTAGTTTACCGTAGCTGTGATCAGTTGTTAAAATATGCTCTGCAAATGTAGACTTTTGAGTGGTACGGTTGTTAGATTTGATGGCTTGGATGTGTTCTTTGTACCTGCAAGTAAATTTTCTGCCAGTTTGTCCAATGTAACATTTTTGACAATCTTTGCAGTAAATTTTATATATCCCTGATTTATTAAATTTATCGTTGTTTTGGAGGTTTGATTCATTGGAATATTTCTTGATGATATTGAAGCAGTTGTTTCTCGTTTTGAAACCTATTTTGAAGTTTGTTTTTTCAAATGTTTTCCTTACTGCTTTATTCAATACAGAACTATATGGCATGCACATGTATTCTTCTTTGTTTTCTTTTGGTTTGTTTTGAGCAGTTTTGTTTTTTATTTTTTTTATTATTTTGTCAATTAAGTTACCCTTATACCCATTTCTTATAGCTAGGGATTTTATTACTCTTTTTTCTTTTTCGTAATCTTTTTGACTCATAGGAATTTTAAGGAGTCTGTTTATCATGAAATGAAAGCTTGACATCTTTTGTTGCCAGGGATGGTTGGATGTTGCAGGAATGAGTAATTCTGTTTGCATCTGTTTTCTAAATACTCTAAATCCATGTTTTTTATTTTCTTTATATATTGTTAAGTCTAGGAAATTTATCATTTCATTTTGAGTTTCCATTGTGAATTTTATCTTATCTGATAAGTTGTTTAAATAGTTTAAAAATTCTTGACAAGCATTTTCATTTCCGTTAAAAAGACATATAATGTCATCTACATAACGATACCAATAAATTATGTTTTGTTTGAACGGATTACAATCATTACATACTTTGGTAATTTCCAAGTTGTTCAAGTATATATTTGCTAATGTGCCTGACAGGGGTGATCCCATAGCTAAACCTTCGTCTTGAATGTAGTATTTTGAATTGTATTTAAAATAGTTTTGATTTACAGATGTTTTTGTTAATTTCATGATATCTTCTACTTCATTCTTCGTTATATTATTTTTAACAAGATTTTCTTTTAGTATTTTTAATGTATCATTTTTTGGTATGTTTGTGTACATACTAGATACATCAAATGACACAAATATTGCACTTGTTGGTATTTCCGTATCTTTGATTTTTTCTATTAAATCTAAACTGTTAATTACACTAAAATCCTGATCAAATCTAAATGTATTCTTTAATTTGTTGTTAAGATATTTACATATTTTGTATGATGGGGCATTTTATGTAGTTAACTATAGGTCTAATCGGTATATCTTCTTTGTGTAATTTTGGTAGACCTCTTAGTTTAGGTGCACTGGGACTTATAGTTTTTAATTTAATTTTTTCATTGTTTGATAATGTTTTACATTTTGAAATAATGGCATTTGTGTTTTTATTAAACTCTGTGGTTGGATCTTTTGAAAGGCATTTAAATGTGTTGTTTTTGATAAAGTTTTCAACTTTTTTATCGTATTCGGACTCGGTAATAATTACTGTTGTATTGCTCTTGTCTGCTTTAGTGATTATAGCATTATTTTCTTTCAACTTTTTTCCTATTGACTGAGCTAGTTTTAATTCTTTCTTTCCATTCTGAGTAATTTGATTTGTTCTGATTTCTATACTGGTTTTATTTAACTAGTGGATAAAATTGTGTCTTATTGCATCTTGTATCTCTTTTGGTTGGTTCTTAATAGCAACTTCTACATCAATAAGTTCATCCTCTACTATTTTGGATTTGTAGTCTAAGTTTATGTTGTACTTAATTGCTTTGTTGAGCAGCTTACTTTCATCCTGGTCAAAGTCAATATCCGTCAAGAAATATTCCAATGAATCAAACCTCCAAAACAACGATAAATTTAATAAATCAGGGATATATAAAATTTACTGCAAAGATTGTCAAAAATGTTACATTGGACAAACTGGCAGAACATTTACTTGCAGGTACAAAGAACACATCCAAGCCATCAAATATAACAACCGTACCACTCAAAAGTCTACATTTGCAGAGCATATTTTAACAACTGATCACAGCTACGGTAAACTACAAGAAAGTTTAGAAATTTTATCATTTGAGAACAAAGGCAATAAAATGAACGCAAAAGAAGATTTTTTTATATATATGAACCATTTTGATGACCAAAATAATTTACTAAATGTTATGCAAGCAGAACAAAGAAATCCAATTTTTGAAAAAATCAAGGAAATTAAAAGTAAAAGACCCCACACCCTGTATTAAAAACTCAACATATGTAGATTGAATCATATGATTTTATTTAAATTTAAGTTATGTTTTGTATTTTTTAAATTATAGGTTAAGTATATAAGAAAGTTAAGACGCTGTGAACATGGCATTATAGCCGAAACACGTGTCAGCAGAATAGAATGAAATTAAAAGGGTACTCAGGTATTTTAAATCTATTTAGAATTATATATAGTCTACAAGAATATATATATATTCTTGTTCAGAACTGTGTTTACTATAAACATAAGTATAATTTATTATATTATAATAAAGTACAAAAATTAGATTTAGCTTTGAATAACTAATTTTCGCTTTCGGCGAAACTCAAATTATGTTTTTCAACTCATATAAAGTCATAAAAACAGTTATTACTTTTTACAAAAGTGCATTATTTCCAATAACTGTATTGTTACCTTTAGTAATATAACAGTATTAGTATATTACTTTTATACTTTTTATTTTATTTTAATTTTTCAAATGTACAGCGTTAAGTTTGTCGATTTTCCACGGTTTCCGTATTTCTTTCCATAATTTGCATAACAAAATGTTTTAAAATAATTCAAACACATTTCCACGTAGGGAAATAAATTGCCTAAATTGTGTATATCTTTGATTGTCTGTCAAAAAATTAGTGTAAAAATGCTAGGACTCTATTTTTGAAAATTATTTCAAAAATTGTTATAAAATTTTGGTTTTTCACATTTTGCAAAAAAACTACCAACAGAAATTCCTTTTATTTTATTTTATTCAAAATCTCCTTCTTTTTATGAACAAAACGAGTATACATATGACTAGGTTATCAACAGTAGTTTAGGCACTGCGAATTGTTATAAAAACCTCTGCAAAATGGCCAAAATTGCCAGTGCACCGAGCAATTAAGCATAAATCAGCCCAGGGCAGTCCTAGGGTTAAACGATTTTTCCGAAATTTTCTACCCTGGTCTTAGGTCTAAGTGTCACCTCGCAGACTACCTGAATAGACTAATGCATTCTCTAAAGGGAAGATGGAATAAAATTATCACCAGTGTTAAAGTAATCCCAAAATCTAAAATTAAGCAGGGAAAGCATATAAGTTTGTGGTTTTTCTCAGGAGCTTGTTCTTTAAAGGTAAGATAAGAAGCCACAAACTTATTATATATATTTTAAACTTTGCTACATTTAACTTCTTAAATGTACAATCCCAATTAATAAAATAACTCTGTTCCAGTCCCTGAAAACTGGCTACCTGATCCATGAGCTACTAGTCGAGGAACACCCAACTGAAATTGAACAGGAGGTAATTAATCTATCCAAAGTAAACATTTTATGGCAGTGCAATAGGTAACACTAGATTGTTTGTCAGCATCTGTCTGATTGATTGTTAGACTAGCGTCATAAAAAATACAACCTATCAGCCCCTTGGCACTAAATATGTTGTTGTTAGGGTTCATCTTGACCTGACTCTAGGCAATGCCTAAGATTATACTCTCAATGACGATGAGTGCTTGTAGGCTGGGTGTTATTTTTTGCCTTGGTTGTCAGTGATGATTTATTCATTACACGTTGCAACTTGCCTTTTAAAACCAGCTAGTGCCTAATCTTCACACAGAAATGTTAATGAGGTTAGGCACTGTGATGGTGTTCGCTGGGAGCATGGAAAAATCTGTTAACAGAGAGTGAAAAACAAAACAGTCGAGTTGGGTACTAACTTGAAATTCACTTTTCAGCTAACTAAAAAATATTAATATGTATCAGTTTAAATCACCTTATTGTCAAGAGGTTCTATTATCCTCGAAAGGCTATTATACTTTCAATCCACTTTTGGGATTTTCATCAGACAAACATCAAAGTTATCTAATTTTTAATGAAACATAAAATTCAAACATGATGATGATAATACGTAGTAAGGCCGCAAAAAGGCGATCGCATGGTGTAAAATCGGCCGAAAATGACGATTGCGACCGGCCAAAACGCCGGCTAGGATTGTGTGTGGTGATTGTGAGTGGGCACATTTCTTGTACGTGTATAAGGGAACACGTAAAATACATTTTCACGTGTTCTACTTATATTTACATCATTATTTTACAGTTGGAGTTCTTTTCTCATATTCTGAAGCATCGTAAAGTTCAACTATCTGCTGAGGGATTCTTCATTTTGGATCTAAAAATTCTAACCAAGGTAAATTCTGTTTATTAATCTTAAGCCTAAAATTAGGGATGAGTCAATACCAAAATTTATCGATTCTCGATACCGATACCAATACCAGAAAAATCGATACCATCAATGTCTACGATTTTTCAGTACCTATAGTTGTTAAAACTATTGTTAAAAACAGTTACAAATTTATGTAACCATTTTAAATTATTTAGAATTATTTTGTAGTTAATTATAATGAAATTTGTTAATGCATTTTTTTACATAATTTAATGTTAATTTCACTATAGTAATATAGAAAAACAACTACTATTTATGATAAATTCAATTCATAATGGGGAAAAACTTGGTTGTAAGGTAATGACTCGAAGAAATAATGTTGGTCGGAAATAATGTTGGATTTATTGCTTTCAACCGGACCCCACCCCTCCCCTCCCATCCCTCTTCCTTCCTTATCTCCAAGGTAAGATTTTTTACCGGCGACCCAAACACTCCCCGTGCCTTTTGTAGCTCGGGTAAACGGCGGAAGTATCCCTTCCCGTGCACTTCGTAGCACGGGTAAACGGCGGGGGTATAGGTAAATTGAACTGAATTGAATTGAATTGAATTGATTTGATTGGTATCAGTATCGACATTGAACGAATGAATCTCGATACCGATACCAATGTCCAAGAATCGGTGGTATCGAGAATTGGCATCAAGAATCAACTCATCCCTACCTAAAATACAACAATTTGATGTAGTTTATAGAAAATTACAGTTAAACCTAGACATTAGGAATCTGAAGGGACTGAATAACAATATGTTACAATAATATGTTTATATTACAATGAGGTTCAATAAATTGAGGTTAGGTTAGCTAAGATTTTGCTATAAAGGTTCACAAACGTATTTATTAACCTCTTATCAACAACCTAAATTTAATTTAGCCTTGATAAAACGCTGTGATTTACTGTACATAGTATGTAATGTCTACTTTTTATCTCAACGCTTCACTCACACTGTTTTATTTGTCTACACTCAGTACTGCACAACTCCTTATTTCGTGTACGCACTTCCCATCCCAACTGATGCACTGACTGACAATTCAATTTGAGACCAGATTGATTTCTGGAATTTATGTTTGTTTATGTTCATTACAATGAGTTGGGACGTGGAAATTTATAAAGGTGAAATTCACTATGTTGCTATGTAGCAATTGAATAGCTGGCTGTGGCAAAACGTGAAAACACAGGCTTAGCAGTTGCACGTTGTACCCAAAAATACCAATTAGGGTAACATTTGAGGGATATTTTGATTTAACCTTGATTTACCTTCATATGCAACGTTTTTAGGGCACTTGGACACATTCAAATAAAACAATCATTTTAATTAAATTTGATATATTGTCTGTGGCAAATAATAAAATAACTGATTTTGCCGGATAATATAACATTCACAGTTTTTAAGGGGGATACTGCAGATAATTAACTCCATACAATACCTAAATGAACGAAACACATATTTTACATGAAAGGTTGTGAAGAAAAACACAGAGTACAAAATACTATAAAGTTTAAACATTGAAAATTGCGTGGACAGTCCAGTGCACTGGTTATTTATGTTGGTAGAGGTCTGTGAGCGCCCGAACATAACCGGCTCGGCCGATGCCAGTTAGTAGAAAGTGCTGGTTCTTAGAATGCCAGATAAAAGAGCGTCTACTGTATATCAGCTAAGATACCAGTATTAACCATACACCATAAATATACCCAATGGTTACACCATATGGAGGTGACACCGTTTGGGATCTGTGATACCCCTGACACAGGAGCTTGTATTTTGTACGAGTTGGCCTTATTTAAGTTGTTGACTCAAAATGATCCTAACATTACACTCTAACTTTTAAATCAGGTGATGTCCCAACATAACAAAACTTATTAACTAACATAACCTTCACTTATATGACATATAATCCCATAAAAACTTTCTATATTTTTTTTTAGAAGTATCAAAAACAAATCAGTATAATGAAAGCTGGACAGCCCATGATACCACGATCACGGCAGTTAAGAGGTTAACACCATTATGAACGTACTCTTCAATTTAAAACTCTCAAAACATGTTACACTTACAACCTTTTATGTCCATAACTGGTCATTATGTTTCATGTACGGTACATTGTTTACGTTTTCTATTTGATTTGCAGATGATGTGCACACTGGTGCCCCTCATACTGATTCTGGTCCAGAGGAAGAATCGAACCAAAACTGCTTAAGACAAGCAAGTTTCAAACACTGGGTTTCTTGTTTGACCGCTAGAGTGTTGCACAGTAGTGATTTGCAAGGTTTATTTTTAGGGTAATATTGTAAAAGTAACGAATAAAGCAGTCTAAAGTGTTAACAAAACCTTGTTTAAATATTTACACCCGATGTTGCAATACACTGGACAAACAGTGGGTCAGGCATAAGTGTGCACAGCGTGGGTGTCGTAGCATCCATAGTAGCTCAGTGAGGCTTGTGAGGAGAAGGGAACGCTGAAATAGGTGATTACAAATGAGTGTTCATTATACAGAAAATGACTAATTTTATTTTAATAAATAAGTTAAAAAATAATAAATACCCAAGTTTACATTTTCATGATTAAAACTAACTGTAATTAGTGTTTTGCAAGTAAAGTAGTATTTACAAAAGTAAGCTATTTGATACGGCATGAGGTTTTTATCCAACCATAGAGTTTCCCCATCGGCGACAGGCATATTTCTTGGTAGCTGATAACAAGACGAGAGGACATTCCCCTCTGCCATGTCATATATTTTCAAGGTCAAGTAGTGTTTACACAGAGTACAGTTATGAAACCCCTTCTTTTTTACCCTAGAAGTGACTAATTGTAAATTGCCAGATTGCCTAATATCTGCATTTTATTCACTTGACCATCGTCCTTGCAATTGTCATATTGATATAAATACTCATATCGAAATAGAAAAGAACTCGGAACGATTACAGTGCCATCATCCGCTATCAGTTAAAAGCAAACATTCCTTCAGTATGATTTTTTTGAATTGACCTGTGTTTCGCCATTATGACAAGCCTAAACAAAGGCAATCGCTTCACACGTGAATTCCATTCAAATTGTACGCCAAAATTATATCTATCCACAGCTGCTATAAGGTTAATTTAAGTAATAGAATTAAAGATCAGAACAGAATCTTCTGAATGGCATATATATTGTCTAGTATTTTTTTATCAATGTTGATTTCGCAATTGTAATACAGTTTACCTTGGTTGTTCAAAATGGACAGTTGCCACTGTAACACTTAACCAGAGCATGACCGTTTCGGACAAAAGGCCACCTGGTCAGGTTAAATTGTGCATCTATAATTTTATAAAAGAATATTAATAACAAATTTTTAATCAAATACAATATATATCTATTTCTTTTGATTTAAGCGAATTTCCCGTATAGGGAAGAAGCTATTACCGTAGTCAGCAACTGCCCGGCCCAGGACCTATAATACCTTTTTGTTTTGAGGTCCCCAGACCCCAAAAACACCATTCGTTTGAAACTGTATATATATATACCGCCTGTGGCAGTGTGTGTTTTATATACAGTCCGTAAGCACGATAACTCTTGTAAAAATTATCTGATTTTGATAAAATTTGGTATAAACGTGTAAAGCAACATTTATGACTAAGTTCGAAAATTAGCCAGATCACTCCATCCGAAGGGGTATTTTGGGAGGGTTTTGTTCCCCAAAAATGGGTTTTTGAATTTTTTACATATAATTTTTGAAATAGTCAAATTTTAGTTTTTACCATAGGATTCAACTTAAAAAAACACAATTTGGTATTTTGATCATTCCTCTACGTCAATAGGTTACCGAGATATTGAAAGTGCTAAATATAGTACGTTGTCTAATGTTATTCTTATGGAGAAAAAGACAAATTTTATATCTCATTCCTCTATGTCAATAGGTTACCGAGATATTGAAAGTGCTAAACACAGTATGTTGTCTAATGTTATTCTTATGGAGGAAAAGACAAATTTTATATCTCGCTTATTTACAAACGAATACTGACGAAACTTGGTATATGGCTTCATTTGGTTGTGGTCTATTGATATTTGCTAAAAAAAATCTTTTTGCCAAAGGCTCTTGTAGCAGCAAACCTGCGTATTCAGCCCCTATACTATTCTTAGAGAATAGTTAAATGCTATGTCTCCCTTAATTATGAACATAAATGAATAAAAACTGGGCGTATGACTTCACCTAGCTGAGTTATATCAAAATTAACATAAAAACCCATTTTTAGTATTCCTTGTTGCAGCAAACCTACGTACTCAGCCCCAATGTTATTCTTATGGAGAATAATTAAAATTATATATATCACTTATTTGTAGATATATTTTTATGAAACTTGGTAAGTGGCTTTATGTAGTATTAAGACATTTATATCTCCACTGGAAATTCGCTGAGATTTGCTGCGACAGGGGTGTTTTGACACAGTAACGTTTATTTAACCCAGTATAACATTAGTATGATCAAATAAATACAAATACTTAAGTTATTACTCTAATGTTGAAGCATGGACTTTGGCCAAATGTCAACAACTCAAGGACCGCTAAAATGGCTTTCAGATTAATTTTAAGGGATAAATAAATTGTTTTTAGGATAATTATTTTCATACTGGGCAACAAAAAATACCTTAACTAACTCGACTAAGATTTATACTTTAAAATGTATGTTTAACACGTTCACTGCTGAAAATGGTTATCTTTTGACCCTTAAACTGCGGAAAAATTATTGTTGTTGACTTTCCGAATAAATAATGTCCGGATATCCAAAATGTCATTAGGAGATGGAATGGCAGCCATTTTTATGTCTAGCTGTGACGTCACTTCCATGTTGAGAATTCCCGTCATCAGTGTCTGGTGCCGGTTTCGGTCGCCATCATCCATATTAGCTGCGGTTTTTCAGTCGAAAATGCCACTAAATAGTTATTAGATCACTGTAGTTTAAACACACTGGCACCCCACATTGTTTTTCAACTAAAATTAAATTAAAACTACCTAATTACGTATATAAAATATATATACAACACCTCCGCCGCCATTTGTCAGAATATAAAAATTGTCATTGTATTATATGCCAACATAATTCTTATACATCGGAGTATTCATTTTCAATCCGTTCATTGTCAATACCTTCCTCCATTTCACTAAAACTATATAAACTAATCCTAAACACAACTCACGTAACAACTATACAATTCCGCAAATAGCAAACATCACTAAGATGGCCGACCGAGAAACGAAGCGCGCCAAAATAAACAACGAGACCGGCACTAAACCACGGGCAGCGACGCGACCTTCCCTGGCAACAACTGAGCTCAAATTGAAGCAATGTATTGGGAGAGAGCCAGTGATGAGAATTCCCGGCACACGCACCAAGCGATAGTGTCGCATGACGAGAATTATCGTCAACCGCACCGAACATGTTAGCATATGAAATGGATCTGAAGAGGAGTTTTGAAGTTATTTTTTCACAGGCCTACACCCTCCAGCTTGAGTTGCTTTTCTTCTCTGTAAGCATTGAAGTTGGGTATGAGGACACCTCACTCATTCTTTGTTCGATATTCAACTAATTCAAATTAGTTGTGAAGTGTTAACGGTTACTTACCGGCTTGAACAAGTTTGGCTAAAGCCATATGGGTTTTCGTTGGCATGGCATCGTTGAATGATATGTTCACATCAGGTTTCTCTCCTTTTGCTTCTAGAGTCCAGACACCTTTAGGACCTCTACAAAAATTAAATACATTCACTAAAAATTACACAAAATATAAGGAAAAAAAATTTAGTCGCAAGGAGTTATTTCAGAATGTGGCATGCATGCCTTATGTAAAATTTTACACCAGAGTAAACAGATTTATTGCAATACTTAAAAGATTAAAAATGGTCTCATTAAATGTGTTTTATTTTTATTTTAGTGCTCCCACTCAGGCATAAGCCCAGTCACCCTGCCCACAGCCTTATAGACTCCAAATGAAAACAGGACCAAGAAAACCAATGTATCAGAGTGGCAAAAGCTTTCGTCATACCTGAATGAACTTTCCTGAATAAATTTACTAAATCTTATATCTCCACTAAGCAAAGATTAAAACAAAACTGATAATCAGGGCCCGCCACATGGGTGGGCTACCAGGACTACTATCCCTACTGTAGTATTCAAAATTATGGATACTCGAGTTTGACTTGCCACCAAAAATTAACCGATTGAGCTACAACAACGGCGGTTACATCAAAATTGTCCTTGTCTTATTCTTCGTGTTTCGGTGTAAACAATAATTTTTAATTTTTATTGTAACTAATTTGTATTGTGGGTAGAATCTAAAAGTACACGATTTTTGCCGATTTTCTAGCAACTACGGACTTAAAAAATTCATATTTCCGAAACGGGTCAACTTATCGATTTCAAATTTTGATACATCATAAATAGACATGTTTTTAGTGTATTTGTATAATTTTAGATTTTTAAACTTAATTTTATGAAAGCTGTTATCTATTTCGTAAAGTGATGTTTTCTCAGCACTCAAAAGAGCTAAAAACTTGTTTAATGGCTTGTTATGAAGCTCGTGATTTTTATAGTCTAATTTTGAAAGTACTTAAACCAAATCTACTTTAAAACGGTTTATTCAGTGATTATTAAGTAATAAATCAGTGCGCGCACGAGGCTGGCTACCGCTGCGACGTGTTGAAAAGAACGGAGTGCGATGTTGCCGCGATAAGCGAGTTGGCGAGCGCTCCGCAATCTGCAACCAGTTTGTAAAGTGTTTGTCAAAATGTCTTTTTTAATTTACATTTCACCATTTCCCATCACCATTGTCACCTCTTGTCACCCAGCTTCTCCCCTTCACTCTTGAAAAAACAAATAGCACTTAAAATCATTCGCACTTCCTGCTCACTAAAATGTTCTCTGGGAGGCATCTTGTGGCTCCATGGGGAGGTATCTTGTGGCTCCATGTGAACACAAGCTAAAACGCTCACCAAATGACTCAGGAGAAAGCGAACATTGGTCTTCCGACACATTCCATTATAAATATATAAACAAATTTTAATTTTATAATCCTTCCCGTACAACCCGAGGTCAAAAGCCTCAGAGTGCGGAGCGCCCGCCAACTCGTTTATCGCGGCAACGTCGCACTCCGTTCTTTTCAACACGCCTCAGCGGTAGCCAGCCTCGTGCGCGTACTGATTTACTATTTAATAATCACTCTGAATAAACCGTTTTGAAGTAGATTTAGTTTAAGTACTTTCAAAATTAGACTATAAAAATCACGAGCTTCATAACAAGCCATTAAACAGGTTTTTAGCTCTTTTGAGTGCTGAGATAACATCACTTTACGAAATGGATAACAGCTTTCATAAAATCAAGTTTAAAAATCTAAAATTATACAAATAAACTAATACCCCCGTAGCAGCAAACCTGCATACTCAGCGAATTTCCAATGCATATTAATTTATCTTAATACCACATAAAGCCACATACCAAGTTTCATCAATATACATTCATAAATAAACTATTTATGACATTTTAATTATTCTCCATAAGAATAACATGGCGGCTGAGTATGCAGGTTTGCTGAAATAAGGAACACTAAAAATGGGCTTTTATACAAATATCATTATAACTCAACTAGGTAAAGCCACATACCAAGTTCTATTAATTTATGTTCATAATTAAAGGAGATAACACGTTAATTATTCTCCATAAGAATAACATGGGGCTGAGTATGCAGGTTTGCTGCTACGGGAACTATCGGGCAAAAAATGGATTTTTGTGCAAATATCAATAGACCACAACCAAATAAAGCCATATACCAAATTTTGCCAGTTTACGTTCATAAATAAGCGAGATATACAATTTTTCTTTTTCTCCATAAGAATAACATTAGACAACGTACTGTGTTTAACACTTTCAATATCTCGGTAACCAATTGACGTAGAGCAATGATCAAAATACCAAATCGTTTGTTTTTTTAAGCTGAATTTAATGGTATAAATTAAAATTTGATTTAAATTAAAATTACATGTGAAAACCCAAAAAAACACATTTTTGGGGTACAAAACCCCCCAAAAACCCCCCTTCGGATGGTGCGATTCATCTGGTTTTCGAACTCGTTCAAATAAATGGTACTTTACACATTTGTACCAAATTTCATTAAGATCGGACCTTTTTTACGAGAGTTATCGTGCTTACGGACACATATATATATATATAAATATATATATATATATATACATATATAAAAATTTGAACGAATGGTGTTTTTGGCATCTGGGGACCTCAAAATGAAAAGTTATCATGGTCTCGGGCTTAAGTCTTACCATGAGACCTACGGTAATAGCTTTCTTCCCTATAGGGGAAATTCGCTAAAAACATGTCTATCTATGACAAATCAAAATTTGAAATCGATAAGTTGACCCGTTTCGGAAATATGAATTTTTTAAGTCCATAGTTGCTAGAAAAACGGCAAAAATCGTGTACTTTTTAGATTCTACCCGCAGTAAAAATTAGTTACAATCAAAATTTAAAATTGTTGTTTATACTGAAACACGAAGAATAAGACCAGGACAATTTTGATGTAACCGCCGTTGTTGTAGCTCAATCGGTTAATTTTTGGGGGCAAGTCAAACTCGAGTATCCATAATTTTGAATCAGACAGTAGGCCTGGGCCCGCAAATATAGTAAAATATTACTGATTTTTTGTGCTAAAAATGGTAAAAATTATAAAACTTATTTGATTTTTATCGGTTATTGTAGGACCAGTGTAAACAAATTAATGTCATGTAATATTATCAAATTTATAAGAAGACTGATTACTCATCAAGGTTTGCCGCTTGTGTTTTTTTCTGTCCCTTGTACCACAGAGTAAGAAATTCACTCTACTGACTAGTTTGTTTCTATAATAAAAAGTATAAGAGTGGTTTTAAACCAGTGAGTTTTTTATTTTATTTTGTAAAGGCCTACTGACTATAAATCACTAAATTTAATAGATTTGAGTTAATTTGAAGTTAATTTAAATTTTGCTTTTTGAGCATTTAGTTATTTGTTGTTGTTTATTATGCTTAGGTACAATGGTCATTCACTAACTTTACAAGGTTCTATTTTGATTATGTACAAATTATAATACTAATGACTCTATTATGTAAAATTGTAGGCCCATATCTGTTTTGATCTTTTAACTAACTAAAACGTTTTTTAATTTGGCCTTAAATGTTTGTGTAACAATTAAATAAATTCTACACTGGCTTACAAGTACAGTAGTTTATATTTATAACTGTGGTATGGACTGAGGAGGCATACAAATTTACAAACAAGTATTGTCTTGTGAAATTTCTAAGTACCTTGTTATTAGGATTTTATTTATTTATTTGGTTATCCGTGCCCCATTAATTGATTGTGAACTGCACTTTAAATACTTGTTACTTTTAGTTAGTTTTTTTAATTATATGCGTTTTTATCCAGTTAAAAGAACTTTAATAGTTAAAATAGGCAATGGAAG
Source organism: Allygus modestus (assembly GCA_963675035.1). Lineage (NCBI taxonomy): Eukaryota > Metazoa > Arthropoda > Insecta > Hemiptera > Cicadellidae > Allygus > Allygus modestus. Next base: position 45,588,818 of record OY776115.1, on the reverse strand, counting down.
GGCGTGTATAGTGGTTAGGGTGGGGTCATTGAATGCTGTTTTGATAAGTTAGGTGAGGGAACCCAGAAGTTAGAATGTAGCTCTGGGCCCGACCTAGAGATGTGGCGGCCCTACTGATCATCAAATCACTTGTTATATTTACCTCATTAATATCTTTAAAGCATAACGAGTCAATAAAACAGTCAAGCCCGTGAGTGAAATAGGTAGGCAGTTCACTGGCAATATTAACACATCTCATTACTTGGTCACATAGCCTACCCCAATTTAGACCTCATGAATCATGAATTTGCCAGGGGACTAAAATATGTATGAAGGAACTTTCAAACTGGTATTCACAGTCCAAACACAAAACCACCCAAAGATGCAAGTTCCTCAAAGATTATTTTTCAACATTTTAAAAAGACATATTTTGTGTCAAGTAAAACCCTGGCTCCTAACTTGGTAGTAGGGACCTTAATGTTTTATAGTTACAGACAGTGTATCTCTGAACCACTGGAAAGGAGGTGTCATAAACCATATACTATTGGGAGAGGTGGTGTCATAAACCATATACTATTGGGGGAGGAGGTGTCATAAACCATATACTATTGGGAGAGGTGGCGGCATAAACCATATACTATTGGGGGAGGAGGTGTCATAAACCATATACTATTGGGAGAGGTGGCGGCATAAACCATATACTATTGGGAGAGGTGGTGTCATAAACCATATACTATTGGGGGAGGAGGTGTCATAAACCATATACTATTGGGAGAGGTGGCGGCATAAACCATATACTATTGGGGGAGGAGGTGTCATAAACCATATACTATTGGGAGAGGTGGTGTCATAAACCATATACTATTGGGAGAGGTGGTGTCATAAACCATATACTATTGGGAGAGGTGGCGGCATAAACCATATACTATTGGGAGAGGTGGCGGCATAAACCATATACTATTGGGAGAGGTGGTGTCATAAACCATATACTATTGGGAGAGGTGGCAGCATAAACCATATACTATTGGGGGAGGAGGTGTCATAAACCATATACTATTGGGAGAGGTGCCTGGCAGCATAAACCATATACTATTGGGGGAGGAGGTGTCATAAACCATATACTATTGGGGGAGGAGGTGTCATAAACCATATACTATTGGGAGAGGTGGCGGCATAAACCATATACTATTGGGAGAGGTGGTGGCATAAACCATATACTATTGGGGGAGGTGGTGTCATAAACCATATACTATTGGGAGAGGTGGCGGCATAAACCATATACTATTGGGAGAGGTGGTGGCATAAACCATATACTATTGGGAGAGGTGGCGGCATAAACAATATACTATTGGGGGAGGAGGTGTCACAAACCATATACTATTGGGGGGGAGGTGTCATAAACCATGTACTATTGGGAGAGGTGGCGGCATAAACCATATACTATTGGGAGAGGTGGCGGCATAAACCATATACTATTGGGAGAGGTGGCAGCATAAACCATATACTATTGGGAGAGGTGGCGGCATAAACCATATACTATTGGGAGAGGTGGTGTCATAAACCATATACTATTGGGGGAGGAGGTGTCATAAACCATATACTATTGGGAGAGGTGGCGGCATAAACCATATACTATTGGGAGAGGTGGCGGCATAAACCATGTACTATTGGGAGAGGTGGTGTCATAAACCATATACTATTGGGGGAGGAGGTGTCATAAACCATATACTATTGGGAGAGGTGGCAGCATAAACCATATACTATTGGGAGAGGTGGCAGCATAAGCCATATACTATTGGGAGAGGTGGCAGCATAAACCATATACTATTGGGGGAGGAGGTGTCATAAACCATATACTATTGGGAGAGGTGGCGGCATAAACCATATACTATTGGGAGAGGTGGCGGCATAAACCATATACTATTGGGGGACCTGCATGACCACCTTAATACAATGCGTCTTAGCTGTACTCAACCTAGACAAATACTAGGCAGCTCAATGACAAAAAACCATTTCTATTTTAACAAAAGTTAATTCAAAACTGTTTCCTGTATTTTGTTTTGTTTTAAAATTGTTATTATTTTGATACTAAATATGCAATAAGATGTGTAAGATGTAATATGTGTGTCAAAGGTAAAAGAGACAATAGCTTTAACAGGGAGATAAAGCTGTAAGTAAAGGATAAAGGGTATATAATTCACTATAAATAAGCAAAATAATGTAACCTGAAGTCAGGAATGCCTGCAGAGGTGCTGATCCCTGCCCCTGTGTGAACCACAACATGGCTTGAATCTGATATCCACTCCACAAGCTTGGAAACCTTCTCGGCTACCTCCTCTTTACTGTCAAATTTCTAAAATAAAATCAATTCATGGTTATTTAGCCTAAAATCTGAAATTATAACATAAAACATATTAACTTTGTTTGGTAAAAATTTGTGTAAGAAAGGCTACTTGATTATTTGACATGCCCAGGAATGTTGTTTAAGGACCGAGGATCTCAATTAAAATATTAGCTACAGTAGAAATCCAATTATCCGAACCCCAATTATCCGAATATCCAATTATCCGAATCGATTTTGAGTGAAATAATAGAAATATAAAAATCAAGAAAATAACAGCGGGAGCGTGTGTAGCGATAATGTGCCGTGAGCCTGCGCTGTTACCTTCCGGACGATATTTTCGCAGGGAACAATGAGTCATACCCCCTTCCCGCCCTGCTCATGATCAGTCGCTACTGTTCTTTCACCGAGATTATCGTTCGAAATGAGTACAAAACGTAAACGTGTTGTCCTTTCGCTAAGTGATAAACTCACTTTGCTCGAGATGTTCAAGTGAAATAACCAACATTGAACAGTGAAATACGTACAGTATCTAGGCCTATTGAAAAGAGCAACTGTATATACTGTATTCAATTTAACTCCTGTAATTTAATTTTTATGACGTATAATCTTGATACAGTTCGCTCACTTTCTGTTCACTACATTTATAATAACTTTGTCGATAAAATTCTGATTTTTTATGTATGGTGATGTTTTTTGCTTAATTCCCGAGGTATACCTGATTATCCGAATTTCTGCATATCCGAATTGGCCCGATCTCCATTAAATTCGGATAATTGGAGTTCTACTGTATATATCTCATATATTCCTATCTCATATTCCTGTATTTTTAAAGCTAAGTTTTAATAGATATTTCTTCTCTCTGTTATATGCTTGGTTGCATATATATATATATATACCTTTTATAAGGGATAGATAATCAAAGGTATACTGGCTATTTGAAAAGACATAAAGGAGTCATTTCAAATCTGACTTCCCAAACAGTATTTGGGAAGACAATTCATCGTTGATGCGATAGTTTTGTCAACTATGTTAGGCTTACTATTAATCCTGGATTAGCTTGGACAGTTTGGGATTCCAGACTGGGTACAGAAAAGAAAATTGTCAAGGATTAAGTTAGGCTATCTGGGAATCTTGGGTTTACCAATAGAAGGCTGGAGTGTTTTGCTGCCATGTTTGGTCGAGCAGACAGATGTATACAGGGATTGTTTCATCACATGATAACCTTGCAAGGATCCCATTTTATTTTATGAGGAAAAAATAAGCCTTCGCTAGCATATACCAGAGCTGAGAAGGGCCAGTCTGGATTTCAGCAAGCTAGTTTTATTAGCCTAGGATACACAAGAGAGTTTTAGAGAGTTGATGGGGGAACGAAGTGAGGGAATCTAGAATTAGCAGGGACAAGGGTGTTCCTAACACACACACATACCCATGCACACGCACTGATGGACAAAAAACACTTGTCTCTACTAATACTAGATTCCCTCAATTCGTTCCCTCATCAATTACTCGCACAAAATCTGAGAGGTAAAAAACTCTCACGTGTATCCTAGGCTTTATCAAAGGCCTGCACCACTCTGCTACAGTGTGGTGTGCAGGCTCCAATGAGATAATATAAAACACATTTGTTTTTGAGGTCCTGACTAGACTCCAGAACAGTTTGAGGCTTGCCTTAGCCTCAAGGGGTCTTAAAAATAAGATTTTAGGGGAAAAACAACAAAAATGCAAATAAAAATTATGTGAGAAAAGAAATATTTGTAGCTAGGCCTAACTTAGTTTTAACTGTTATATTACTATATTAGTAAAGTTGATCCGTTCACAACTGGGAACCATTGTATGAGTTTTAGCATAACGCATATATATTTTTCAGAAATTAATATTTATGTTTCAAATGTTTTTAAGGCTCCATACACATTAACTTATGGGCCAGGATTTGAAACGTGCATACATCTTAAAAGAGTCCTTGCACATGCAATTTGTGGAATCAAGTTATTAATAATACATTTTTCAAGGGGATATATTTGATAAAGTGAGTGATAGTAGTTTAGTTTTTTACACAGTACCTACTAGATGGAAATCATGGACTTAAGGTCTTTTAAACTTTATGCAAGCCTGTATGGCTAAGATATGAATTTTGTTTAAATAAATTGGTAAAAAAATTGGTTTTTCAAAGTACTCAGTTACAGCGTCTAGGTAGTCTATTTCCCAGAATCTATAAACTACAGGTTTTTGAAATGTAGCAATAACCCTAGGACTGTCCTGGGCTGATTTATGCTAAATTGCTCGGTGCCCTGGCAATTTTGGCCATTTTGCAGAGGTTTTTTTAACAATTCGCAGTGCCTAAACTCCTGTGGATAGCCTAGTCATATGTATACTCGTTCTGTTCAGAAAAGGAAGGAAATTTTGAATAAAATAAAATAAAAGGAATCCATGTTGGTGGTTTTTTAGTAAAATGTGAAAAACCAAAATGTTATAACAATTTTTGAAATAATTTTCAAAAGTAGGCCTAGAGTCCTAGCATTTTTACACTCATTTTTTGACAAACAATCAAAGATATACAAAATGTAGGCAATTTATTTCCTTACGTGGAAATGTGTTTGATTTATTTTTTAAAAAATGTTACCCGAATTACGGAAATAAATATGGAAAATCGACAAACCTACACTGCACATTTGAAAAATAAAAATAAAATCAAAAGTATAAAGTAATATACTAAAACTGTTATATTACTAAAGGTAAAAATACAGTTATTGGAAATAATGCGCTTTTTTACAAAGTAATAACTGTTTTCATAACTTTATACGAGTTGAAAAACAAAATGTGAGTTTCGCCGAAAGCTAAAATTAGTTATTCGAAGTTAGATCTAATTTTTGTACTTTATTATAATATAATAAATGGTACGTATATTTATAGTAAATACATTTCTGAACAAGAATATATACATATATGTATAGAGAAATATGAACAAATAAAGGTTCCATAAGCACATACCGGTATTGATTTTTGAACCTAAATTTGTAGCAGAGGCCTAGCCATAGGGGCCTATTTGAGCAAAATCTGCAGAGGTTTACTACAAACCATAAAAGATAACCCTATCACATGCATACTCTTTTTGTTCACAAAAGAACAGAGAATTAGAAAAAAATAAAATAAATAAAACACGGTTGGGTAGATGTTTAGATAAATTTTAAAAAGTGACACATTTCCAAATTCATTGTAGGCCTAGCCTAGAAAACACTCACATTTTCAATAACGCACATTTGAACATAAATAATAATATGTACCAATCGTAATATGGATAAATATTATTACTAACTCACACACTAACCGACAATACACTTTTTTTCACAAAAACACTCAGATTCGATGGTAAAATATGAATAATAACCTACCGGCACTAACAAACGCACATTGGCTCTGGCTAGCAGAAAGAATAAACAACTCGTATTTCCTGCTACGTAATAAGAGTCACTTGACACTCAATACAGGAAGGCACCGCTATAAAGAGGAAGAATGTTTTCCTGGCTTCAAAGTGGTATGATTTACATCACGCTAAATCAATTTTCGATCTATATATATAGTGATGTATAATTGCCTGATTGTCGGCCAACAGGGAAAATGACAGGCCTGACATAACAGCTGATTTGAAAAATGATTTCTAAGACATTCTGAAGTCGTATGACAAATTTCTCTTCACAAAAAGAAAGAACAACTAATGTTGTTTCCAATGGTACCAACCCTTCTTATTTGGGCCAAAATACACTCACTACGATTTTTTTGAAGAACATGTGTTTTACGAGATTTCGCCGCTTGCGAGTCAAAAATGTTCCGCGAGCACAATTTCGTTCAAATTATAATAGCAATTGTATTGATCCGTTACGGCTAAAAGGTTTGTTTATAAATTAAACTGAAAGTTTATAATCTCCACTTTAAAATGGTACCAATATTATTACGTTTATAGGTCATCTTCAATGCATTATAAGCAGTTAAACAAAAAATTACCTAATTGTCCGAGTATCGGCCACAGGAGATCTGGCGCACACATGCAATATCTGAGTAATCAACCAATGGCAGTCCTAGGGTTAAGAGAAATTTAAAAAATTTACATTTAAGCTGGTTTTAGATGTAAGTTACTGGTTATTATTGTACAGTAGAGCCCCTCATATCCAAACTCGGAACAACCTACTTCTCGGTAAAACTTACCATGAGTCAGACTGTCCACTGAACTTCAGCCGCTGCAGTACTTTGGCCGAGCATATCTCAACTTGTAAAGTCTCTAACTTCCAACTACATATAATCAGTGAGCTCATTCTATTCATGGTTTTCAAGCTATGATGTTATGAGTGTTTTGAAAACAAAATATTCGGAATAAATTACCCTATACAATTACTGTAAAATCCCATAGTGTCTCCCCTAGAGAGGCTCAGACTGGACTACGAAAAACAAATTCCCGGTATAGGGAATTTTCTGTCTTTTCCGAGGGGAAAAAAAGCCATTTCCAGAATCAGGACAGTACTTAGAATATTTTGGTAAACTAATTTTCAATTACTTAATAGGTCCTGTGGTCAGAATGTACCCCTTGAGTTAATTTATTCACATTTCAGAAGGCTATATAAAACAAATGAAATTGTTGGCTGTTAGTAGGTCTACCACTAAAATTAAAAAGTTGTAAGTTAAAGTTACATGGACTAGGCTATAATACACATATTATGCAGTTTGATAGTAAAATTATTGGGACAACTTACCTCTTCCACACCTAATATCCCTTTGTTTTCATAAGGAGAGAGTCCATCTGCATAGTTGCAAGACATTTTTCCTAAATAGATCAAACTATAACACATATAATGAATCTTAACCTATTGCTTTGAGAATACTTAATTACAGTTTTTTATTTAATTCACATTTGAATAGACGTTCCATACATGGCAAAATTCCCAATTCTACTAATTAATTACACCCTAGTTTGACACATTAATGACAGTTGTTTTTGTTATTTACTTTTCTCTATTTATGTTGTTTTTGTTACCTACTGAATTCCAGTCACCGGCTTTAGCGTTCCTTCCATAGAGAACTTTTTACCCTTCGGGTTTATCATTGATTACACACATTATACAGTGTATATGTACGATCTTCGTTAAAACTTGCGTCTCAAAAAATGTATTAGGGCTCAATTTTAGTTGGTACACCTGGTAATTAAAAATAAGCATACCATTCCTATAATATCTTATTTTATGTATCATATAGTTTTGTGGAGTTATAAACACTAATTAATATAATTATTATTTATTTATCTCTAGACAGTGGCGGATATAGACTATCATAAGCAGAGCCCAATTTACGAGCTATGGGTCCCTAGGCTTAGCCAGTGGTGTGGGACCTTGGATGTTGTTCTGTGTGGTGCGGGCCTATGAAGCCTATGAATTGTGAAAAATATGGTACTGTTTTCTGATGATGTTTGTTTAGGTGTCAATGCAGGACCTCCTAAAGGGACTGGAATAAAAGGATTACATTAGTTTGTGTAGTCTTCATTTAACTGTCTTATAAGAGACCAAGGCCAGATTTAGGAGCTGTGAGCCCCTAGGCCTAACCATTGGTGCGAACCCTTGTTGCTGTCCAGGTACAGAGGTTGGTGACCTTTTTTCTCTCTTGTATGAGGCTTTTGTAAGTGGTTCTGTGTTGTGCGGGCCCCTAGGCGTGCGCCGTTGCTTAAATCCGGCGCTGCCTGAGACATGAGTTATAATTAATCATCATCTACAGCTAGATCAGACGAACACGACCTCCAGAGGCTTTGATCGACCTTGTTCACTTCACACCTATCTAGTCGGAATATGTCAAAATAATTATTGAAACCAAAAGTTGAAATTTATAGATGGAAGTTGATAGATTCATATAACGAAAATAATGTCGTAGGCCAATTACAGAGTGATTTACTGACCTCGATAACTTTTAAATCTCAGCTGGAGAAGGACTGAGGAGTGTGTCAGTTTTTTCTCCCCTACAAGGAAGACATGCTGTGCCATTAACATATTTGATGGTTACAAAATTAGTTTCATCCTTTTTACCACTTATCAATCTCGGTGTGGAGATCATTTGGATCCTTCCATTCGTTCAGTGATTCTCTGGTGCAGAGAAAAATGCAGAGAAAGAAGCATTTGCCGATCTGATCGTATCAGCTGACAATTATGCGAAAAGAATATTGAATTTTATCAGCAGAAGGTAAATTGATTATATATATCTCGGGGGAACGAGAGTAGTAGTCTTTTTACGCTTGACAACCTTAAAGAAGTTGAAGAAACCCAAAACAGCCATTGCAAAATTTCAATGAATCAAACAAGATATACTGTCCCTCTCTCAAAATAATAGCTTTGCCAAAACAAAATTATTTCCCGGGTTACACACAGTAGCCAAACTATGAACTTTGAGGGGCGGAAAAAGTTAAATATTGAAAATCTAAACATAATAGCTCTCAACAAAGGATCATTATTGTTTTTTCCCAATACACGCCAATCGATCTCTAAAGTAATTTAAAATAATAACACAGGAAAAGTTTTAGTTTTATGAGTTGAAATAACCAGCGACCAGCCAGGGCCGGATTCAAGCATAAGAAAAAAACACACTATGGAAAAAAGTCACCAACGTAGATCTGGACTCTGGACGTAAACAAGGGCCCTCACCACAGGACAGCTAATGGCCCACCAAGATTCGTAGAGCTTTCAGACCAGGTGTGCTTCGTCGATCTATTTAAGGTTTTCTACTTTACCGGAAGATCCCTCGTAAAAACAGCTGGAAGGTCACGTGATCACCAATCCAATCTGCAGTGTTGCTGGAAACACGATATTTATCGTATGAGTACCATATTTTCCTCATCAGTGTAATTAGAATTAACATTGTTTAACTGCTTACATTCTATGATAAGCTGTTATTTTATGAAACTAATATATTGTTTTGATTTATTTTTATTATTCGATTGATGGATTAAGGGTTTAAATTCTCTTTCTGCATGTCCAGTCACAATTTAAAAATAGCTGTACCATTATTATACCCTTAAGGTTGGCTAAACTTTATGGTATGTTGTTGATTTATGAATCAGCTGGACGCCCTCGTAAGACATCTTTGCTGCGAACATTACTCTTATGTAAATAAGCACACCTGGTCTGAAAGCTCTACGAGCCTGGGGGCCCACGGCTCCTAAATCCGGCATTGCGTCCAGAGCATCAATTAATGACTTTTTAAATAGTCATATTTATATGACTTTGGTTTACATTTATTTAATCAAAACCACAATCACTTTTGCACCAAAATGTGGCATAAATACATTTCTATGGATAAAATCGTGTAAATAATCAGAAACAAAGATATCAAATATTCATACCACCTTTTCGCCTTGGAATTCTTCATAAAAATACTTTTACGAATCTTGCTTTAAAATAATAAGCTTTAAACCAAGTTAATGACCGCCATTTTTAAAGGTTCAAACCTGAAATCATCAAATTCAATGCAGAGTGTTAGCCTTAACAAATTACAACACATGTGCCAAGTTTCAACTATCCATATGGTTTGTAAAAGATTTGATGTATTAATTTTGAAAAACTCGGACATACTAACAAATAGGAAAGGGAACGAGATCATGATGTAAGAATTTTTATTTTATCACACAAACCATCCAGACAATACTGCACATGGCGGAAGTGCTATTTTGATTAAAAACCAGATTAAACATTATGAATTGCCAAAGTATCAGTTTGATCACATTCAAGCTACAAGTATTGTTGTAGAGGACTGGGCTGGGCCCGTTTACTGTATCTCCAATTTATAGCCCTCCTCGGCACTATGTTACTCATCAAAACTTCACTGATTTTTTCAGTACTCTTGGCCCTAGGTTCGTGGCAGGAGGTGATTATAACGCAAAACATCCTATGTGGGGATCGAGACTAGCTAACCCAAGAGGTCGACAACTTGTAACATCACTTAGTAATATCAATTTCCAATATTTATCCACAGGTGAACCTACGTACTGGCCAACAGATCCTCAAAAGATTCCAGACCTACTAGATTTCTTTGTGACAGAAGGAATTGCGCAAAATTACATTGATATTAAATCGAGTCTGTACCTGTCATCAGATCATTCTCCAATTATTGCCACTATAAGCTCGTTCATTATTATTAAAGAACGCCCACCAACCCTTTCTAATAAATTTACTGACTGGAATGTCTTCCGCAGATTTGTAAATGAAAACCTCTCACTGAAAATACCTTTGAAGTCAGCCGATGATATAGATGATGCAGTCGAGCTGTTTAATTCCGCTGTTTAATTCCGTGATTCAAACATCCTGCTGGCAAGCAACTCCCAATGGCCACCAAACAAACCGTAGCCATTGGGTTAAGTAGCTTTAACTTCCAGTTGATATAAAACGTAGAATAGCGGAGAAGAGAAGACTGAGGAGAATTTGGCAACAGTCACGAAACCAAAGAGACAAAACCAACTTCAATAGAGCTTCTCAAGAATTAAAACGAGCATTGAAAAATCTTAAAAATAAATGGTTTAGTGACTACACCTAGTTTGTCACCAACAGAAGTTAGTAATTTTTCACTATGGAAGGCTACCAGAACAATGAAACAGCCTAAGACTCCAGTACCTCCCATCTGTAAACCCAACGGTTTATGGGCCAGAAGTAATGACGATAAATCTGAGATATTTGCTGACCATCTATCCACAGCGTATTCACCCCACACCCTAGTCCAATTGATTATCAGGAAATACATGAATTTATTGATTCTACAAATCAGCTATCATTGCCAATAACACCCTTTACACCCTCAGAAGCTACGAACATAATAAAGGCGTTAAATTCACGCAAAGCTCCTGGATACGATTTGATCACGGGAAAAATTCTAAAAGAACTCCCTAAAAAGCCGTTTTATTTTTTACTCTAATTTTTAATTTGATTATGAGAACTGAAAATTTTCCAGCCCAATGGAAAATATCCGAAATCATAATGATTGCTAAGCCAGGAAAAGCCCCAAATCAAGTGTGTTCTTACCGACCAATTAGTCTTCTACCGATTGCTTCCAAAATTTTTGAAAAACTCTTTTTGAATCGTCTTCGAACTGTTATAGAAGAAAAAAACTTAATTCCAAATCACCAGTTTGGTTTCCGGCAAGAACATTCTACAGTAAAACAGGTACATAGAGTTGTAAATATTATCAAAGAGGACCTTGAGACCAAGAAGTTCTGTTCAGCTGTATTTATTGACGTAAGTCAAGCATTTGATAAAGTTTGGCATACATGTCTTCTTTATAAACTCAAACTTCATCTTCCTCATACATTTTACAGTGTCATCAAATCATATTTGTCCAACAGATATTTCAGAGTGAGATTTGGAGATAGTGTCACAAAACTTCACAAAATACAAGCAGGCGTTCCTCAAGGAAGCGTGATAGGCCCAGTCCTCTATACCTTATACACAGCAGACCTTCCTGAAAATCCAAATGTCAGTATTGCGACCTTCGCTGACGATACTGCCAGAATGGCATCTAGTGAGGATCCAGCGATAGCATCCCAAATGTTACAATAAGGGTTGAACGATCTCTCAGAATGGCTGCAAAAATGGAGGATAAAGGAGAATGAAAACAAATCCACGCATATAACATTCACAACAAGATTAAGTACATGTCCCCCGGTCTCCCTAAATAACATTCAAATTCCTCAAACCAATGAAAGTTAAGTATTTAGGCATGATTCTTGACAGAAAACTGACATGGAAAAGTCATATATATGGAATAAGAGACTCTCATTAAATCTGAAATTCAGAAACTGTTGTTGGCTACTAAATAAAAATTCTAAATTGTCATCTGAAAACAAACTGTTATTATATAAAGTAATCTTGAAACCAATCTGGACGTATGGTATTCAACTTTGGGGGACATCCAGTAATTTAAATTTAAACATCATTCAAAGGTTCCAATCAAAAGTTCTAAGGTACATTCTTCAAGCACCATGGTACGTAAACAATGAAGTCTTACACAGAGACAGTTGTATTCCAACCGTAAGAGACGAAATAACAAGATATAGTGCCAAGTACCTAAATAAATTAGAAAATCATCCGAACTATCTAGCTTTAAATCTTTTGGACAATAGCAACCTTGTGTACAGACTGAAAAGATACTCGTACCATGTTTTGGATTTGAGTACTAGTTTTGTTAAGTAATTAACTCTTTTTTAGTTTAAATTTGTATTGTATTATACAGTGTTTGTGTTGGCTTTTTCAGTGGATGAAGACCGACGAATGTTTTGTTATTTTATCAAATTTGCTTGATGTTCAATAGTTTTTAGAACAGATTGTAAATAAAATAAAGTTAAAAACATGATGTAAGAACTACATCATGGAACGAGATAGTTTTAATTTGTTTTGGCCAACAGATTGAGCAGTATCCCAAAATTTGTCAAGTGAGTTCAATTGGTCATAAGCCTTAATGTACGAAGTCAATGCTTTTATACCTACATTTTACAGCTGAATTGTTCGCCATATTTAAAAAGTAGTCCATACAGCTAGTGAATACCCTGATAAGAAATTTGCCATCTTTGCCGACTCTGATATCACTACGTATATATCAGCTATCATAGCACTACAAAAATCCAAATATATAGCCTCCCAGGTATTTTCAATTATAATTAAACATATAATGTTCAAATAAATATCCAGTGGACTCCAAGGCTGGCGTTCTTTGCAATGAAATGGTAGACAATGGGTGACGTGAAAAAAGCACAGCAAATAGCAATTAACGCACCTAGGGTAGAAAGAGCATCATTATGGCTAAGGGCGTTGTTTGAAAGCACGAGTGCATTAAACGCCCGAAGGCAATATGTCTCTTACTACTCAAGGCGCGTACACTATTTTATTGCCATTAAGAACAAACAAGACTGGAAAAATTAAACACTAACGGGGTGGTTCAGGAGTTCAGATTTATCTTTAGTGTGAGCTTAAATACTGGTGAAAACTGGCAGCCGGGGTGCTGGGGTCTTTGGTCCGGCAGCTTAAAAATTGACTTCAGGAGCTCGGGTTTAACATTAGAGCCGGCATAGAGATAGTCCTGGCTTAAATATGGGAAGGATAAACCAGCGCTCAAAATTCCGCCTCATGAGTCCCGGCCTACATAAACTCAGGCTTAAGAGATAGACTTTGTTGGTTCAGGAGGCCAAGTTATTCGAGCGTAAATTAGAGAGTTCGCGGCTAAAAATCAGCGAATTTGCACTCCAATAACTTAGACTTGACGGGGGGCAGGTTTAAGTCGGAGCCTAATAAAAGATCGACAATTACTCGTTACTTAATTATTTGTTGATAGAAGTAATACAATATTCGTGTTCCGTGTTAAATTCCGCACAATTTCATTACCCATAAGTCATATTTGAGAAATATATTTTTTCTGTTGAATTGGTATTCTTGCCTTGTAAATGTCATAGAATTCAGATTGTATCCTCTCTAAAATATTTATACTTGCTTCTATTAACAGCAGTTTATTATTTTGTATAATTTGGAAACATTCCTTCCTTTATTGTCCAATGTAATCATGATCTAACATATTAGTGGCTTGTTACGAGTCGAAACAGTCATTTTTAAACTTAACTACAGATTGACTCGCAACAATGGAAACACTGATAACAGACGAGCGGAGCTGGAGACGAATCCGGGTCTCTGATTGGCTGCAGTCGTCAGCCAGAGTTAATAAGTAGTGGTGGATACACCGTCCTCGCCCCATTTCTCCAAATAATTCTCGTGTGTCAACTTAATTTCAAATTAGATCACTTTTTGGCGAACTACAGTGTAGTACGGTTTAACGGTACGGTATTAAATTTTGGAGTAGTAACTTCAAGTTTTCTCAACAATTGTTAAATTTCCATTACCTTTGATAATCCGTTAATGCTAGTAGTAATGCTTCCATTTAAAATTAAATTCAATTTAAAATATAATCAACTTGGGCATTTATTCAAAATCACACGTCTTTGAGCATCGCTCACGGGACAGGTTGCAACCAAATCTAAAATTAAGTCTGGCCAACTTTCAATGGTTATTTTCATAAATTGTATTTGCAATAGGGGGCATTCATTTATTGAATTGTTTCGCGTTATTAATAAGATCAATTTAAATAGTAATTATTAATTTAATTAGTATTGTTGTGAAGTATGATGTGTCAGTAACATGTTACAACTGGGATCAAACAGGAAACTCTTGTAAGCAGTTTAAGCTATATTGTTTAAATTTAAGAGGAGTATAGTAATAGTGTGCTCATAGTACTACAAAAGGGTGTAATAACAAATTATATAGGAAATGTTAAATGAGTAATTTATTTTGGAAAATATATGTTGAATGATTTTGTTGAGAAGTGCAACACAGAAGTTTAAATAATTTAAATCAAACCAGAACAAAAAAAATTTTTACCAAAGGCTCCCGTAGCAGCAAACCTGCGTACTCAGCCCCATGTTATTCTTATGGAGAATAAGTAACGTGTTATCTCCCTTCATTATGAAAATAAATTAATGAAATTTGGTATGTGGCTTTACCTACATGAGTTATATTGATATTTGTATAAAACCCCATTTTTTGTGTTCCTTGCTTCAGCAAACCTGCATACTCAGCCGCCATGTTATTCTTATGGAGAATAATTAAAATGTCATAAATAGTTTATTTATGAATGTATATTGATGAAACTTGGTATGTGGCTTTATGTGGTATTAAGATACATATATATGCATTGGAAATTCGCTAAGTACGCAGGTTTGCTGCTACGGGGGTATTAATAAAAACACTGTAGTGATATTTCCATAAGAAATCATTGGATCTTTGAAGTCCAGTAATCTTTGGGGCGTAGCCCAAGTAATTTTTGACATTTCTGATTTTTTCCCACCGTCCTTGGCTCTCAAGCTTTAAAATAAATCATCATAACCTAACTTAACTTCTTTCCTAGCTTGAGATATTTCGTGGGGACAGATTCGCTTACGGAATTAAATATAAAGATTATGATGTCTTGTTTTGTGATTATGAAAACATAGTTTAGGTATAATTCTTTCTTTTTATTTCTCTTCTACAACAATTTAATAATCACATTCATGGATAAAATATTACGACCAGAAAAGCTTAATCTCTTTCCTGATGAAGAATCAGTGGGAATCAAATGGGAACATTGGTTCAAGACATTTCAGAACTTCCTTTCATAGTTTAAAGCAGAAGAAATAGAAATATACCCCCGTTACAGCAAACCTGCATATTCAGCGAATTTCAAATAGTACTTCACTAAGTCATGAAGCCACTTACCAACTTTAATAGCGTTTGATAGCATTTCCCACACTTTACTACTTTCAAAGCTGGAAGAGTTGGGAGTAAAAGATATTGCAATGGAATGGTTCAAATCTTACTTATCAAACAGACAGCAATATGTTGAAATAACCCATGTCATCAAAAATTATCAAATTGTCAAGTTCACATCCAATTTAAATAGAATCAGCACCGGTGTCCCCCAAGGATCAAATTTAGGGTCTCTTCTCTTTTTATGTTATGTAAATAATATAGGGCAGTCTTTGAATTTTTTTCCAACTTCCAGTCTATGTCTGTATGCTGATGACTCAAACTTAAAAGTTTCGGGCAAATCACAAGAGGATATCGAACTATTTTCAAATATAGAACTTGATAGTATAGATCAGTTTTTTGAAAATCTTAATTTACGTCTAAATCCAAGTAAAACTAAAGGTATTTGTTTCAAAACAAAACAAAGTAAAAATTGCATCTCCCCAAAATTAATGATTAAAAACAAACATGTAGAGTTAATTGAGCACATAATAGCGATGGATTTGAATTTATTTTTTGATTTATTTGGACTTTACCTATCGCTTCTAGTGTTTAAAACTACACTACGTTTCGGGAGGTAAGGAAACTCCTCCCGTTATCAAGTGAACCCTACTTACATCTAAATATCAAACTCTTACACCTAACTAACCTACATTTTTTTGGATTTTTTTTGATTATTTTTCTTTTACATTTTAATTTACACTAACACAAAGATAAATATATATACAAAAAATCAAATACAATACACTAACACAAAATTTATATATACACCTAACTAACCTACATTTTTTTAAATATTTTCCTTTACAATTTAATTTACACTAACATAAAGATAACAAATATATATACAAAAAATCGAATAGAATACACTAACACAACATTTATATATACGAACAAATGGAAAACTGACAATACATTACCTGTTCTGCATCGTGGCCTCCAAGCTGACGGGCAAACACGGGAAACTTAAATCTCACGTCCATCCACAACCAAACCGCACACTAGACATGTGTGCGGTTTGTCTAGTGTGCGGTCAGTCTAGTGTGCGGTTTGGTTGTGGATGGACGTGAGATTTAAGTTTCCCGTGTTTGCCCGTCAGCTTGGAGGCCACGATGCAGAACAGGTAATGTATTGTCAGTTTTCCATTTGTTCGTATATATAAATGTTGTGTTAGTGTATTGTATTCGATTTTTTGTATATATATTTGTTATCTTTATGTTAGTGTAAATTAAATTGTAAAGGAAAATATTAAAAAAATGTAGGTTAGTTAGGTGTATATATTAATTTTGTGTTAGTGTATTGTATTTGATTTTTTGTATATATATTTATCTTTGTGTTAGTGTAAATTAAAATGTAAAAGAAAAATAATCAAAAAAATCCAAAAAAATGTAGGTTAGTTAGGTGTAAGAGTTTGATATTTAGATGTAAGTAGGGTTCACTTGATAACGGGAGGAGTTTCCTTACCTCCCGAAACGTAGTGTAGTTTTAAACACTAGAAGCGATAGGTAAAGTCCAAATAAATCAAAAACTAAATTAATTGAGCAAACAAAGTTTCTAGGGCTAATAATTGATAATAGCCTGTCATGGGATGGGCATGTGAAGTATGTTTTAAACAAAGCAAATTCTGGTTTATTTGCAATCAGAACAATGTCCAAACTGTGCAACATTGATGTTTTGCGTAGTATATATTTCGCTCTTATTCACAGTCATATTGCATATGGAATATGTATATATGGCTCCACAACAAAAGAAAATTTGAATAGTATGTTAAAAATTCAAAAAAAAGCAATTAGAATTATTTTACAACTAAAAACTCAAGACTCAGCCCAGGAATATTTTAAACAACTAAAAATCATGACCGTTCATGGACTATATATCTTTGATACAATCATGCATGTCAGGAATAATCAGAATAATGAATTTATCCCAGTGCATCAATACAATACTAGAAAAAAAATTGAACCCATTCCCCATCATAAATTAGAAATTTTCAAAAATAAAGTGTCTTTTGCAGGCAAAAAGTTTTTAAGAAAAATACCAGATTGTATAAAAAATGAAATTAGTCTTCCAAAGTTTAAACGAAAATTAAAGGATTATTTGATTGATTTAGCTGTATATGACTTGGGTGAATTTTAAACGGGTAAAAATTCTAATTGGTTCGGGATTATGATGTTTTAATTGTAAATGACACTATTTTAATGTATTTTTATTTTATATATGAATCATGCCTCTGTTTATTTTGTATAGTACTCATATTTAATACTTGTATTTTGTAGTACTTATTGTATATAGTTCTACTTGTTGTTGACACTATTCTATGTATACAAGAGTATCATTATGAATAAAGAAATCTGAATTGAATTGAATTTAACCAAAGCATATTAATAAATAAGCGAGATATGACATTTTATTTATTCCCCATAAGAAAAACATTAGGACTGAGTATGCAGGTTTGCTGCATCAAGGACCACAAAATCTGGTTTTTATGCAAATACCAATTGATCACCTCCAGATGAAGCAACATACCAAGTTTTAGCGAATTTCCCCTATAGGGAAGAAGCTATTACCGTAGGTCTCATGGTAAGACTTAAGCCCGAGACCATGATAACTTTTCATTTTGAGGTCCCCAGATACCAAAAACACCATTCGTTCAAATTTTTATATATATATATATGTATATGTATATATATATATATGCATATATATGTGTCCGTAAGCACGATAACTCTCATAAAAAAGGTCCGATCTTAATGAAATTTGGTACAAATGTGTAGAGTGCCATCTATTTGAAGGAGTTCGAAAACCAGATGAATCGCACCATCCGAAGGGGGGTTTTGTACCCCAAAAATGTTTTTTTGGGGTTTTCACATTTAATTTTTATTTAAATCAAATTTTAATTTTTACCATTGAATTCAACTTAAAAAAACAAATAATTTGGTATTTTGATCATTGCTCTACGTCAATTGGTTACCGAGATATTGAAAGTGCTAAACACAGTACGTTGTCTAACGTTATTATTATGGAGAAGAAGAATAATTGTATATCTGGGTTATTTATAAACATAAACTGACGAAATTTGGTATATGGCTTCATCTGGTTGTGGTTTATTGTTGTTTGCACAACAAAATTTTTCGCCAATGGTTCCTGTAGCAGCAAACCTAGGTACTCGGTCCCCATGTTATTCTTATGGAAAATACTTAAAATGTTATATATCGCTCATTTATATCCATATACATCCGTATATGGATGGAAACTTGGTATGTGAGTTCACATACATGAGTTCTATTGATATTTGCATAAAAACCCATTATTTTGTGTACCTTGTTGCAGCAAACCTGCGTACTCATCCCCAATGTTATTCTTATGGAGATTAATTAATTGATATTTTTAATATCGCTTGTTTGTGAATATATTTCTTATTAACCCTGTTGTGTTTTAATGTGTTATGTTATATATTCATTGGAAATTCGCTGAGTATGCAGGTTTGCTGTGACGATGTATTATCAATTTATGTTCATAAACAAGCAAGATATCACATGTTTATTATTCTCCATAAGAATAACATTATTATAGCTGCTGAGTACTCAGGTTTGCTGCCATGGGGACCACAAAAAATAAGTTTTGTATGCAAATAGTATTAAAACCCAACCACGTTCTCCATACATTTTATTTATTCTCCATAAGATATACATTCAACGTATATACGTGGACAACACGTAATGTGTTTAGCACTCTCAATACCTAGGTAACCAATTGATGTAGAGCGATGATCAAAATACCAAATTGTTTGTTTTTTAAGCCGAATTTAATGTTGTAAACCAAGATTTGGGTTTAAAATGAATGATATGTAAAAAGTTCAAAAAATACATTTTTGGGGTACAAAACCCCTCTTAACCCATTGGCGTAGACATACGAGCAGGTCTCGTTCCTTACTTGTAATTTTATTGACGTGTGAATTGGAGTATAAAATTGGTGTTTTTAAATGGATTAATGGCATATTTTAATTAAAATATTGTTTTATTTCAGTTTAGAGAGTCACATTGGCACACACACAGTAGACATAAGTAAAAATTAGCAAAATTAGTGTTGACCATGTGCAAGTCTCAAAGAATTAACCGATCCCGTCAACTTCCAAGCAAGCCTGCCACCGTTTATTTTACTTGGGCCCTCCCACCAACGTTGCCACAGACCGGTTAACTCATTGAGAGTTGCACAACTGGTCAGTTTTGGTCGTGTGCGGGAATCGAACCCACGAACATCGTATCGCCACCTGGCCAAGGTGTTTCCATGACGTAGCCAACTCAGCTAACACGACCAAAGGCCTGGCGGCGATATTAAGGGTTTTCAGTCAGTCCGCGCCCCTAGCGGATAGAACCGTAGACGCCCGCGGTCATTAGTTACATATTTTGCTAATAGAGTGCAGCACCAATCAATTCCCGTTATAGGCTACTACAAATAGAATAAAATTACTACCTCAATGGGTTAAAGTAGAGCGACCTGTCTAGTTCTCGAACTCATGAAAATAGATGCTGCCTTACATGTTTATACCAAATTTCATCAAGAATGGGCCATTTTTACGAAAGTTATCCTGCCTATGGACACACATATATACATATATTTATATACCTATCTATATATCTAACATATACATATACAATGTGTACATAAAGTCCCGCACGGGTTTAATATTTTTTGAATGATAAGAGGTAAATCAATAAGATTTGGTACATCAACACTACACCTAAAAATCTCCTTTTTGAAGGAACTATCTGTTTTCTGTCATATCATGGGGATGTCCCGCAAGGAGTCAGAAGGAAATTTTAAATAGGAGCATAGGTCAATATGCACATCACTTTAAAGGGCTTATCTAGCAGAGTTTAATGCCGCAAACCGCACTAAAAAAGGTTGATCCAGTAAAAATTGACGGCTGTTCAAAGGTTTTACTTGGTTACATTTTATTAGTAGCCACAACCCCATTAAAGCAAAATTGCAACTAAATGAATACTGCAGCTAAATACTACATTATGCCTGTCAATACAGAAGTGAATTATGACGTTAGTTATCCTCAAGGGTTACAAATTTGGTCCTAATCTATTGATAACGGGGAAAAACAATTAGAAAGATCTTATCTTTTTTTTAATAAAACCTTTGAACAGCAGCCATTTTTTACTGGATCAACCTTTTTTAGTGCGGTTTGCGGCATTAAACTCTGCTAGATAAGCCCTTTAAAGTGATGTGCATATTGACCTATGCTCCTATTTAAGATTTCCTTCTGACTCCTTGCGGGACGTCCCCATGATATTACAGAAAACTGATAGTTCCTTCAAAAAGTAGATTTTTAGGTGTAGTGTTGATGTACCAAATCTTATTGATTTATCTGTTATCGTTCAGAAAATATTAAACCCGTGCGGGACTTTATGTACACCTTGTATATGAATTTGAACTAATGGTGTGTATGTATCTGGGGGCCTCAAAACGAAAAGTTATCATGATCCCGGGCCTAGGTCTTACCATGCCACCTACGGTAATAGCTTCTTCCCTACAGGGGAAATTCGCTAAAACTCAAAATACTCATCAATTTCATTTCGCCGTCAGTATTTGAATTTGTCAGTGAATGTAAAACCTATGAAGAGGCTATGTACAACAATACATTACAATTTACTACAATATATTCCAATCCTGTAAATGAAATTTTTGCAAGACACAAAAGCTTAAAACAAGAAGGCAAGAATCTGAGAAACCGTAGAAAGATTCTTAGAAGCTCTCAAACGCCTATCGAAGGATTGTAATTTCAGAGCTGTTATGGCAGACATGAATACTCCCGTCGCAGCAAACCTGCATACTCGCGAATTTCCATTGCATAAGATATGTCTTAATACCACATTGAGCTGCATACCAATGTTCATAAAAATAAATTCACAAAAAAGCAATTTATACAATTTTAATGTTCTCTATAAGATTAACATTGGGAATGAGTATGTAGGTTTGCTGAAACAAGGAAAACAACAAATTGGTTTTTATGCAAATATAAATAGAATCAAACTAGATGAAGCCATACCAAGTTTCATCAATATTGATTAATAAATTAGCAACGTGTAATATTTTAATTATTCTCCATAAGAATTACATGGAGGATGAGTAAGCAGGTTTGCTGCAACAAGGACAAAATATGGGTTTTCATGCAAATACCAATAGAACTCAATTAGGTGAAGCCACAAGTTTCATCAATATACTTTCATAAATAATTGATATACTGTATACCCTTTTGATTATTCTCCATAAGAATAACATGCGGGATGAGTATACAGGTTTGGTGCAACAAGGAACAGAAATACCCCCGTCGCAGCAAACCTGCATACTCAGCGAATTTCCAATGAATATATAACATAACACATTATAACACTTAACAGGATTCATAAGAAATGTATTCACAAACAAGCGATATTTAAAATATTAATTATTCTCCATAAGAATAACATTGGGGATGAGTACGCAGGTTTGCTGCAACAAGGCACACAAAATAATGGGTTTTTATGCAAATATCAATAGAACTCATCTTAGTGAAGTAACATACCAAGTTTCATCCATATACATTCATAAATAAGCGATATATAACACTTTAATTATTTTCCATAAGAGTAACATGGGGACCGAATACCTAGGTTTGCTGCTATGGGAACCATAGGTGAAAAATTGTTTTTTTGTGCAAACAACAATAAACCACAACCAGATGAAGCTATATACCAAATTTCGTCAGTTTATGTTCATAAATAAGCGAGATATACAATTTTTCTTTTTCTCCATAAGAATAACATTAGACAACGTACTGTGTTTAGCACTTTCAATATCTCAGTAACCAATTGACGTAGAGCAATGATCAAGATACCAAATTTTTTGTTTTTTTATGTTGAATTCAATGGTGAAAATTAAAATTTGATTTTAATAAAAATTACATGTGGAAACCCCAAAAAACCCATTTTTGGGGTACAAAACCCCCCAAAACCCCCCTTCGGATGGTGCGATTCGTCTGGTTTTCGAACTCGTTCAAATAAATGGTACTTTACACGTTTGTACCAAATTTCATTAAGATCGGACCTTTTTTACGAGAGTTATCGTGCTTACGGACACATATATATATATAAATATATATATATATATATATATACATATATAAAAATTTGAACGAATGGTGTTTTTGGCATCTGGGGACCTCAAAATGAAAAGTTATCATGGTCTCGGGCTTAAGTCT
Organism: Allygus modestus; assembly: GCA_963675035.1. Taxonomy (NCBI): domain Eukaryota; kingdom Metazoa; phylum Arthropoda; class Insecta; order Hemiptera; family Cicadellidae; genus Allygus; species Allygus modestus. The sequence goes on along the minus strand of OY776115.1, from coordinate 45,565,909 downwards.
TACCATGAGACCTACGGTAATAGCTTCTTCCCTATAGGGGAAATTCGCTAAAAATGAGTTTTTATGGAAATATAAATTTAACTCAACAAGGTGAAGCCACATACCAAGTTTTATTAATTTATGATGTTCATAATTAAGGGAGACATAACATTTTACTTATTCTCCATAAGAATAACATGGGGGCTGAGTATGCGGGTTTGCTGCTACGGAAATTATCTGTAACAATTGCTTTTTTTGTGCAAATAACATTAGACCAAAACCAGATGAAGCTGTATACCAAGTTGTGTTAGTATACGTTCATAAAAAAGCGAGTTATATTTGTTCTTATTCTCCATAAGAATAGCATAGGACAACGTACTGTGTTTAACACTTTCAATATTACTGTAACCAATTGACGTAGAGAAATGATCAGAACACCAAATTGTGCGTTTTTTAAAGCTGAATCCAATGCTGAGAACTAAAATTTGACTTTTTAAAATATTACATGTAAAAACTTCAAAATACCCATTTTTGGGGTACAAACCCCCCCAAAATACACCTTTGGATGGAGTGACCTGGCTGGTTTTCGAACTTAGTCATAAATGTTGCTTTACACGTTTGTACCAAATTTCATCAAAATCGGATCATTTTTACGAGAGTTATCGCACCCACGGAGACACATATTTATATAGGTGTTTTTGGGGTCTGGGGACCTCAAAACGAAAAGTTATCATGGTCCCGGGCCTAGATCTTACCATACCGACTACGGTAATAGCTTCTTCCCTATAGGGGAATTCGCTAATAAAAATGAGTATATTAGAGATGCGTTCATTGATGGATTAAAGTCTGCACACATTAGACAACGGCTTCTTGAAAACTCTATTTTTGGAGGACGCTGTATCTCAAGCAAGGGCTCTCCAATTAGCTCAACAGCAATCTCAGCAGTACCCAGTTCAATCTTCACTTAATGCTCTTCCAGAAACAGCAGAACAACCTAACAGGGAATCGATTTACAACTTAAAAAGAGGTCTTGAAATTAATCTACAAAGGAAGAAACTGTCGCAGCCATCAGTCCCAAATGTTACTTTTACGGTCTCGGGAAGCATAGTAGGGAAATTTGTCCTGTAAAGGATGCGGTTTGCCGAAGTTGTGGTATAAAAGGCCATTTTCAGAAGGTATATCGAAAATCTAAATCTAATGATCATAAAAAATTATCAAACAAGTTTTCTAATTGTGTAGCCTCATTACCATCTTGGCTTAGTAAAGCCTTAGTTGAGGTTGACATAAACGAGTCTCAATCTCATGGCCTTATTGATACCGGTAGTTCTGCTAGTTTTATAGATTTAAGTACAGTTCAGAAGCTCAAAATTCCCATTTTGCCCGGTAGAGCTGAGGAAGTTTCTGTGGCATCAACTAATTTACGCTCTTTTGTCAAGGGTAGGTGTCAAATTAATCTTAAACTACAAGATCACATTTACAAAAGCATAACTGTCAGTATACTACCTAATTTATGTTCTGACATCATAATTGGTCATGATATTCTTAGTCCACTTTATGTGTTCAAGTCCAGTTTGGAGGGGCTGCTCAATATTTGTTGAGTTGCGATGGCTAACGTAAAGCCTATCCAATTGTTCCAAAATCTATCTCCTGAGTGCAAACCTATTGCAATCAAATCACGAAGACACTCTGTATTTGATCAAAAGTTTATTGAAAATGAAATTCAGCATCTGTTGAAAGATGGTATTATTGAGGAGAGCACCTCACCGTGGCGTGCTCAAGTTTTAGTAGTTTCCTCACCCAATCATCGACGTAGAATGTTTATAGACTATTCCCTAACTATCAACAGATTTACAGAATTGGATGCATTTACTCTACCCCGTATTGAGGATATTGTAAGTAGAGTTGCATCTTTTTCCATTTAAGTTCACTTGATCTCAAAAGTGCTTACCATCAAATATCAATTGATAAGGATAAACCGTATACTGCATTTGAGGCATGTGGAAGGCTTCATCAGCTCACTTGCATACCTTTTGTTGTTAGGAATGGTGTACCTGCTTTTCAATGAACTTTAACCGATTTTGTTCAATCGGAAGGTTTGGAAGGTGTTAAAATTTATCTCGATGATGTCACTGTATGTGGTAAGAATCAGCAGGAGCATGATACGAGGGTCATCCAAAAAATAAAGAACGTTTGCTTACTGCACCTAGCGCAGCTCCCCCATCACCGCCATTGCATGTGTGGCAGTCCACTCACCTCCCCACCAAAGTATGAGCCGAGTCTCGTTGCTATGCGGTCACCTGTCTTATTTCTACAGCTATTCAAAATGGAGGCTGCAATAGAAAATCCCGCCAAATATGAAATACGCAGTATTATTCAGTTTCTGAATTTAAAAATTTTCGGGAATATATAATTTTTTTAGAAAAACACCAAAGAAAGATTATCGTGAAAGTGCAAACAAGTCTTCAAGTCGAATATTCAGGGGAAACAATGATGCAACCGGTTTAATGAAAGAGAATCCATCGTGAACAACGAGGATCGGCGTGGCAGGTCATTGCTCGTTAAAGATGATTTGAAAGAAAGACTTGAGGAAAATAGCTGCTAAAATCTTAGCACATTACATCAATTTAAGTTCTTGTTTTTTTGCTCTTTCACCATAAAATTTCTTTGGTGTTTTCAAAAAATGTCTAGGTCTGGGCATTTCTTAACTCAGAAACAGAATAACACTGCATATCTCATATTTGGTGGGATTTTCGTTTACCGCCGCTAATTTAAATCGCTGTAGAAATAAAACGTGTGACCGCACAGCAACGAGACTCGGCTCATACTTTGGTGGGGAGGTGAGTGGACTGCCACACTCGCAATCGTGGTGATGGGAGAGCTGCGCTAGATGCAGTAAGAAAACGTTCTTTACTTTTTGGATGACCCTCGTACAAATCTGAAGAATTTTATGAAGGTAATTTCTAAGTACAACCTGACTCTAAACATGGAGAAAAGTACTTTTTTAAAGGAAACTATTCATCTCTTGGGATATGTAATTAGTCATAAATCCATTTGACCAGATCCCAAAAGACTCCAATCTCTGAGGAACTTACCTGTTCACTGTTCACTTCAACATCCTCAAGGCATGTTCTCTCACTTTGCAGAATTAATTCCTAAGTTTGCGGAAAAATTGCAGGAACTAATCAGGAGTCCACTCCCTCTTAATCAAGAAGCAAGTAACGCTTTTGATGGGCTTAAGGTAGATATTGAAAAAGCAGTTGTACCACCTCCTGACAACTCAGGTATTCTAACAATAGAAACCGATGCTTCGGAATTCACAGTTGCTGCTACTTTGTCACAAAATAATTGTCCTATTGCATTCTTCACAAGATCATTGAGCAAAAAGAGCAGCATCATTCTTCAATAGAAAAGGAAGCTTATGTTATTGTAGAAGCCATGAGAAAATGACGCCATTATCTTCTAGGAAGACACTTTCGACTCATCACAGATCAACGATCATTATCTTTTAAGTTTAGTGAGAAACATTCCGGAAAAATCAAAAATTAAAAAAATAATGAGATTAGAATTATCCTGTTTCAAGTATGAGATAATATATCAACCAGGAAAAGAGAATAAAGCTGCTGTCACACTCTCTCGAATATGTGGGTCAATTCAAGGTAACCTAATGAAACTTAAATGTGTACATGAAGCGTTGTGTCACCCTGGTGAAAAAAGAATGTAGCATTGAGTAAGAAGTAAACATTTAACATTTTCGCTGGAGGATGTTCGTAAAATTACATCTGACTGCAAAGTCTGTTCTGAAATCAAACCCAGATTATATCGGAATGAGTCACATGATCAAAGCAGCACAGCCAATTGAAAGATTAAACATGGACTTCAAAGGACCCATTCCATCTCAATCCAGAAATCACTATTTACTTGTCATAGTTGACGAATACTCCAGCTTTCTTTTTGCATTTCCTTGTCATGGCATGACTGCTGCTTCTGTTATTTCTAAATTAAAAGAATTATTTTCCCTCTTTAGAATTCCATCATAAATTCACACCGATCGTGGATCCAGCTTCATGTCTCAGGAGCTCAAGTAATTTCTCCAAGAAGTAGGTGTAGCCACTACAACCCCAACCACCCAACCAAAGTGGAACCCTCAAGGTAATGGGCAAGCTGAACGATATGTAGGAACAATCTGGAAAACAATTCAACTAGCATTGAGAGATCATAATCTAAATATAACAAAATGGGAAGAAGTTGTACAAGAAGCCCTTCACTCGATACGGTTGCTTCTATGTACATCTACTAATGTGACTCCTCAAGAGACTCTTCAATTTTCAGAGGAAATGGCTCAACACTCCCTCATGGCTGATGAACCCAGGGCATGTACTGTTAAAGAACTCTGTGAGATAGCCTAAGTTTGATCTTTATGTCTTTATGTTTATTGTCCAGAAGTTAAGAGTTCTAGAGAAAGTCGTGCTCCGGCTCACCTGCAGGATTACATACTTCTATTAACAGCTATTTATTATTTTGTATAATTTCAAAACATTCCTTTCTTTATTGTCCAATGTAATCATAATCTAACATATTATGATGTCTTGTTTTGTGATTATTAAAACCTAGTTTAGGTATAACATTTTCTTTTTAGCGAATTTCCCCTATAGGGAAGAAGCTATTACCTTAGGTCTCATGGTAAGTCTTAAGACTAAGACCATGATAACTTTCCATTTTGAGGTCCCCAGATGCCAAAAACACTATTCGTTAAAATTTTTATATATATATGTGTGTTCGTAAGCACGATAACTCTCATAAAAAAGGTCCGATGTTAATTAAATTTGGTACAAATGTGTAAAGCATAATTTATTTGAACGAGTTCGAAAACCAGACGAATCACACCATCCGAAGGGGGGTTTTTGTGTTTTTTGGGGTTTCCACATGTAATTTTTATTTAAATCAAATTTTAATTTTTACTATTGAATTCAGCATAAAAAACCAACAATTTGGTATTTTGAACATTGCTCTACTTCAATTGGTTACTGAGATATTGAAAGTGCTAAACATAGTACGTTGTCTAACGTTATTCTTATGGAGAAAAAGAAAAATTGTATATCTTGCTTATTTATGAACATAAACTGACAAAATTTGGTATATGGCTTCATCTGGTTGTTTCCACAAAAAAACAATTTTTCGCCAATGGTTCACGTAGCAGCAAACCTAGGTACTTGGTCCCCATGTTATTCTTATGGAAAATAAAATGTTATATATCGCTTATTTAAAAATGTATATGGATGAAAATTGGTATGTGACTTCACTAAAATGAGTTCTATTGATTGCATAAAAACCCATTATTATGTGTTCCTTGTTGCAGCAAACCTGCGTACTCATCCCCAATGTTATTCTTATGGAGAATAATTAATATTTTAAATATCGCTTGTTTGTGAATATATATATATATTATGAATCCTGTTAAGTGTTTTAATGTGTTATTTTATTGCTGATCAATGACTTGTGTCAATGCTTGTATAAGCCTGTACGACAATAAAGATATTATTATTCTTATATATTCATTGGAAATTTGCTGAGTATGCAGGTTTGCTGCGACGGGGGTATTATTTCTCTTCTACAACCGTGTAAAGTAATAATAATGGCGAAAAGTGTTGTGGTTTTTATAAACTTAGCAACTATTTCCAATGGAAAAGGCTGTTTTTGTGGTTTTATCACCCCCTTCACCCCTATACCTACTTGTTATCCTGATAATACTTCCTCCTAGCCTTATAATGAACAACATTGCCATCCTAACAGTGAATTTAAATAAAACCAGGAGCATCAGAACAGCCAAAAAATGTTTCAATAAAAAAAGTCTTGTCTTTTTTCTTGACATGCAGAACAAACCTTTTTCATAAACAAACAGACAGATAAACAAAGTTTAAATATCTCCGCTGCATACAACATTCCACAGCTCAAAGGGATGCACAGTAGAACCTCGATAGTTCGACACTTTATGGACTAAAGGGGTGTCGAACTATCAAAATGACGAACTATAGGGAGTATATGGAACATTTTAACACAGGGAGTATTATAAGCACAAAAAAATAGTGTTATCACAAAAGAATCAAAACCATGTTAACTCCCGCAGCATCTCAAGCGATCTGACTTAACCTACTTACTGGGAAGGGCGGGGAAATGGATGGATAGGACAAGATAGGAGGTAGGAAGGATAAGTTATTTATAGAAAGGCGGTAGCGCATGTTCACAAAAACAATAAGCGGGCTCCCATCACTGACCGGCGAACCCGTCAAGGACACTATTGGTCGCCGCTACTGTCATGTCATGACTTCAAGGCCCGTGTCGAATTATACAGATTGTCGAACTATCGAAGTTCTACTGTAGAAACAAAAGTTATTTTATTCATATAGATAAACATTCATTCCTTACTTGTAACATCTGGTATTGCTAATAACCTGTTCGTAATGTGTTAATAGCTGCAATTAAAATACAATTATTCCCCTATGTTAATCTTATGGGCAAAAAACAAACTTTGAGGGCAACCCCCGCCCTTGAGAATAAAAAAATTGAAAATTAAAAACCTTATTGTAAAACTAGAAACTGAGACGAATTTGTTGACACTTCAAACATTAAAATTGGTTATGAAGTAAGGGAGGAGTTGCGTTTACAAAAAAACTGCTTCATAAGGATATAATTTCTGCCGGGCTGCTGCCAACCTTACGATATGAATTCCCCGCGATTCCCTGCTCATTAGGCTATGGACTAAGTTAGACTCGGCTTAACGTAAACTCGAGCTTAAGTAATTTAGACGCGGACTCCTGAAGTCAGTTTTTAAGCCGCGGATCAGCTAAACCCGAACTCGTGAACCGCCCCTTAAATTTTCAACTACAACACTGGCAATGCAGAATACATAACTTTAACACATTCCGTGCGGTTAGCGTACTTGAACTCCAAACTGGTCTTGACCAATACATCGTGTGGAGTTCATGAGCTCCATAGTCTAATGTAGTTTTAAAATGAATACTGTGCCTCAGCCAATGCTGCTGGATGAATGAAACTTTGTCACGAGTTTGTCTATGCCCGTACAATGTCTGCAATATGGTCAGTTTTCAGTTCCCCCCCTTGAAGGAGTGGAGGGGGGGTTCTTCCCCTGCGCTCTCTTCCAAGTTGTATACCAAGACTCCAGCTCTTATCAGTCCTCGGTTTGTTTGTTTATGTTTCTAGAAGGAAATAATAGTGTATTCCGGTGAATAGTGAGCTTCAGTCGCGTGGGATTGTGGTGCATGTTACGTCGTGGCAGGCGCCTACTACAATTGCAGCGATCCAAAACTGCGGGTAAAGTTCATGACCTCCAAAAATTTGTCGACAACAATTACATGTAAGAACTATCAGAAATTTATTTTTAACACTCAAACATTGTTTCTACATAACAAATGTTCTTATTGAAAAAATATTTCAGCTCCTGGGTCAACCTTACAACTTTTAAACCGCACGCAAAGTGTTGAGGTTTTATCAGCAGCAAAACAAGGAATAATTATATGTTGTGAAAACTTTAACGGTTTTAAACGCAAAAGCTGATTGAGCTCTACCGGGAGTGTAATCGTGTCATTTCACATGTGGTGGGCGATGAAAGCTTTCTGAATGCTGATGCTATGTCCCACAAAAAATAGGGACATTTCTCATGTGGTGAGCGATAAAAGCTTTTACTCAATGCTAACTAAATAGGAAAAGCAAATGCTATTTTTTATTCACATCACCCATTCTCGCTAAGAAGGTTATTACTCAGGTGAAGGTCTTGGAATGTAATCTATCATTAACTGAATACTCCTCAAATCTTGTAATAGAAATAAACGCCTGGTTTCAAACGATAGTTTTGAGAAGCATTAAGGGTAGTCGGTGCAAGATCAGACTAGTTGTACTCTTGAGCACTATGGTTCAGAAATTGTTAGATAGGGGCCATACACCTATCACGAACACTTAAGGGGGGAGGGGTATGGCATAATGTTACTCTGTTATATGGGGGAGGGCGGGATCTGGCTCAGCTCTATGTAACCCTCACATTTTAAATAGTGTTAGGAAGTTAAAAACAAACTTCAGTTGTATGATCTTATTTGGTATTTATAAGTTTATTTTTATAAATTTGTTATCAAAAGTTTAATTTTAATGACAGTTATTTACGAAAAAGGCAGTGTAAATGATACTTTTATTTTGTGGTTTACCTTAAACCTTATCGTTTTACTGTTCTAAGCTTTGTTCACCAAAGGTTTGCAATAATGTATTTTTAGTAAATCTCCTTTGGAAAAGTGAACTATTAGCCCGGGTGAACCATAGAAGTTCCTAACATGTCCCTCTGAACACGTTTTGGAGGGTCGCTAACAACTATATATATATATATATATATATATATATATATAAGATGTATCTTCATATTTTAACAAAGTACCCTTTTTTTATAAAAACATTTTTATTTCAGACTGACATGTTTCGTGCGCTTAGACCATTAGACCAATGGCCTGAGCGCACGAAACATGTCAGTCTGAAATAAAAATGTTTTTATAAAAAAGGGTACTTTGTTAAAATATGAAGATACATCTTAATCGGACAACTCTAACCCCCTTTTTGTTGGGATTTTGAGTTTTTTGGCCAACAAAGGGCCAGAAAAGTCCCAAATGTAAAATGATTGCTTATTAAACTATTGTACGTAACATGCCAAACATTCTAAGCCCTCTCTCATCATTCTAGCACAAGTATTTACCGAGTTATTAAAGAAAAAGTTACTTGTCTTAACACAGTACGTTGTCTTATCGTCTTATGAAAATTTTACACAGGAAAAGGCTGTTTTTCATACATTGATGTAGTTTTAACACCCACAATACCCCTATACCAACTTGTTATCCTGACTATACCTCCTCCTAACCTTATAATGTACAACATTGCCATCCTATAATGCATTTAAATATAACCAGGAGCATCAGAACAGCCAAAAAATAACATTATGGCTAATACTGGGTAATTATAGTGGTATTTAACCGGCCTAGTTACCATAACAGTACCTTGACAATTTTAGACTTGTGCTTTGTTTACGTCTCTAAAATTAAGAGTACAAAACTATTCTGGAAACAACATTTTTAAAAGTCTCAATTTTGTATTACAGTTTTCCTTTAAGAAGCTAGCTGCCAAACCACCCCAATCAGATCGGCAATGAAAGTGATATGTGATGCGTCTCGTCAGCCACGAGACATCTTGTCGCCCACGAGACATCTCGTCGTCCAAGGCCACATTTTGATACAGATCGTGAAAATTGGTTTAAACCCAATTTACTTCTGTAATATTTACTTCGTAATGCAGATAAAAATGCTCATTTTAATAAAAGCAATTTTTAATTTAATCGACACGACAAACCAGTTTGGTTTTGTTAAATGCCACAAGTAATACTTAAAATTTTCTTTATAAAACTGTAATTTTAATAATAAATAAGTTTTTATTAAAATTAAGTGTTATGTTAGTAGTTGTGTCATCACAATCAATTTTCTATTTTTAATCGAAATAATGTGAGAAAACATTTTTAAATCTACAGTAGGCGATGAGCCAATTTCTCTGCACCCTATACATGAACAAAATTGTTAAAATGTAATAAATTATTTGTTTAAGCTTGACCACTACTTGGAGCATTTAGTAAAACATGTTGTAAATTTAGCAAAACTTTTAAAATAGATGAACGAAACAAACGTAAAGGTTTTAGCGAATTTCCCCTATAGGGAGAAGCTATTACCGTAGTCGGTGTCGGGATGGTACGACCTAGGCCCGGGACCATGATAACTTTTCGTTTTGAGGTCCCCAGATCCCAAAAACACCATTCGTTCGAAACTGTATATATTCGAACATTTTGGGGGGGGGGGGGTTTGTACCCCAAAAATGGGTTTTTTGAATTTTTTACATATAATTTTTGAAATAGTCAAATTTTAGTTTTCACCATTGGATTCAGCTTAAAAAAACACAATTTGGTATTTTAATCATTCCTCTATGTCAATTGGTTACCGAGATATTGAAAGTACTAAACACAGTACGTTGTCTAAAATTATTATTATGGAGGAAAAGAACATTTTTATATCTCGCTTATTTATGAACGTATACTGACGAAACTTGGTATACAGCTTCAACTCGTTGTGGTCTATTGATATTTTCTAAAAAAAATTTTTGCCAAAGGCTCCCGTAGCAGCAAACCTGCGTACTCAGCCCCCATGTTATTCTTATGGAGAATAATTAAATGCTCTGTCTCCCTTAATTATGAACATAAATTAATAATACCCCCCTTCGCAGCAAACCTGCATACTCTGCAAATTTCCAATAGAGATATACATCTCTTAATACTGCATAAAGCCACTTACCAAGTTTCATAAAAATATATTCACAAATAAGCGATATATACAATTTTAATTATTCTCTTTAAGAATAACATTGGGGCTGTTTAAGCAGGTTTGCTGGAACAAGAAACACAACAAATGGGTTTTTATGCTTATATCAATATAACTCAACTAGGTGAAGTCGGATACCAGTTGTTATTCATTTATGTTCATAATTAAGGGAGACATAGCATTTAATTATTCTCCATAAGAATAACATGGGGGCGGAGTACGCAGGTTCGCTGCTACGGGAGCCTTTGGCAAAAAATTTTGTAGAGCAAATATCAATAGACCACAACCAGATGAAGCCGTATACCAAGTTTCATAATTATACATTCATAAATAAGAGATATACAATTTTTATTTTCCTCCATAAGAATAACATTAGACAACCTACTGTGTTTAGCACTTTGAATATCTCGGTAACCAATTGACGTAGAGGAATGATCAAAATACCAAATTTTGTGTTTTTTAAGCTGAATTCAATGGTAAAAGCTAAAATTTGACTATTTCCAAAATTATATGTAAATAATTCAAAAAACTGATTTTTGGGGTACAAAACCCCCCTTCGGATGGAGCTATCTGGCTGGTTTTCGAACTTAGTCATAAATGTTGCTTTACATGTTTATACCAAATTTTATCAAAATCGGATCATTTTTACGAGAGTTATCGTGCTCACGGACACACACCCACACACATATATATATACAGTTTCGAACGAATAGTGTTTTTGGGGTCTGGGGACCTCAAAACGAAAAGTTATCATGGTCCCGGGCCTAGGTCTTACCATGCCGACTACGGTAATAGCTTCTTACCTATAGGGGAACTTCGCTAAAAACTGGTATACAACTTCAACTAGTTCAGTTATATTGATATTAGCATAAAAACAAATTGTTTTGTGTTCCTTGTTGCAGCAAACCTGCATACTCAGCCCCAATGTTATTCTTATGGAGAATAATTAAAATTGTATACATCGCTTATTTGTGAATATATTTTTATGAAACTTGGTAAGTGGCTTTATGTAGAATTAAGACATTTATTTCTCCATTGGAAATTTGCTGAGTATGCAGGTTTGCTGCGATGGGGGTATTGTTTGTATAAGACAATATTTAAATTCAACCTCAATTTGGCGTTAACCTTTCAGGTAAATCCACCATCTAAAAAGTACAGTAATAATTTTACAACATTAGTCATGGTCTTGTACAAAAATATAAATCAAATAGGTACACGATTCCAGTTTAGGGGATGAAAAAAACCAACTTGATTTGAAAATGAAATTTAAACAATGATGAGATGGTAAATCTTGGTAGCCTAATAATTTGAATTCCTTTCTTTTAAAAACTAATCCTCCTCTAATTTTAATAATTAGAGATGTTGGCTTGCCATTTGGAATTTGTGGACTGCAATATTTCTATTCTAAAAAATAAGGTACCGGTAAGTAAATAAAAGCAGTATAGGCTTTATAGTTTTTAAAACATTTTATTAAGATATAAAACATTTGTATTACTTGAGAGGAATAAACCTGGAACTGTGTGTGGCACCAATACCGGGTCGACCGTGCTTGACAGGTTTGTACGTGACACTGAACTCTCCTAGGTAATGTCCGATCATCTCGGGCTACAACAAATAATATGACAACATCAAATAACTAGCATGGTGACACATATTTTAAAATTAATGAGGTTAATAATATGTGTAAGTGAGATTTTAATCTAAAACCACATTATTTTGTATATATTAAAAATTAACACTAAATTGTAATTCAATGCCCATTTATTAGGGTGTTATTATTAAAGGAACATTTTCTCAAACTTGTTTTGAATATAAAATTATATATAATTTACATGTACCCTAATTTAATTCTTGACAACAGACCCTAAAACTAAGTATTTAGGCTAACACTTTCACTGTGTAAAAATATGAAAATTGCATGTTCCAATGTTGAGACACATAAATTGAAACTGTGCACAGTACAGTTGTGTAACTTTTTAATAACATTTTGCTCCAGTGTCATATGTTTTGACCTGTTTCACCCATAAGACCAATGTTAACTTTCAAATCTTGTACCTCCTCTACAGATTCTCCAAAATCGTTGATTTAGGCCTCTGGCTCATTTTAGAACAAAATAACTCCTTCCCTATAAGGAAAATTTGCACAAAACCTAGCGATTTTAGTGACCACAATTTTGATAGTACCGCAAATAGTTAACCCACTACGAAAATTAAAAATTGAATATTTTGTAATTTTGTTTCTTGATTTAAGTTTATTAATTTGTGATACTATCAAAATTCCGCTCGGGATTTGAAGGTTAACATGGGTCTTAAGGGAGAAGTGGGTAGAAAACAAGTGACTGGAGCCCCTTTTAAAACCTTATCTGGACGAATTATCACACCTAATTTAGGAAACGATGGTTAAATTCATATAAATTTGTAACTTACAAAACATAGGACATTATTACCTAGGAAAAAAGTGTATTAGTGACGGCCAAGAGAGAAGAGAAAGGGTCCAGGAAGGCCGTGCCAGGCCTAATCCTCTGTTGTCAAAACATAACTAAATTGTCGTGAAGCTCAGTAGCATGCTACCCCAGTGCCAGCAGTCATTGCCACTGCCTCCCTCAAATTCTTAGACCTAACTCGGCGTAATACAAATCCTACAAATTGAATGGACGATTGCCTATTATTAAGTGATGAGCAGTTTTTTACCAAAACTATGACTTGAGTCACAATTCTATGATGCTTCATTGACGCTTTAAAACTGGTTCACTACGCACGGCTTACTATTATTTAACTGTTTGTAGCTAGTAAAGAGTCATAAAATTGTGATTCAACCTTTGAGTTATTTGTCTTCACTTGGTGAAATAACTGATACATCGCTTAATTATATGCGATATGCGATCACTCATTCGGTTTCTAAAATTTGTACTAGGCTGAATTATTTTTAAGAATCAATGGGAGGCAGTGAGAATGACGGCTGGCTTGGGAGAAGTGTGCCACTCGGCTTTACAACAATAGTTGTGTTCTGACAAGAGAGGATTAGGCCTGGCCCAACCTGCCCGGATCCTTTCTCTCTTGTGGTCGTCACTATATTAAATATTATTCCTCCAACACAATTTAACTGTCTTTAGTCATATAGTAAACATTCAAAAAATCCTCATCAGATTAGTCCGGACTAATTATCTTGAATTATTAAAAAAATTGTATTGCAAATAAAAAAATATTTTTCATATGCAAGGGCCTTCAGTTTACGTGTGTAGCCAGCAACCCTGCATTACACAAATGTCATGTAGTTTGCATCGTTGGGCTTTTTATGTTTCAAAACAGTAAAATTGATGTAGTTTATTATTTACTGGGTAGTGAAGGTTGCCGCGGGGGAGGAGGGGGCGGGAGAGGCTCAGTTCGAATTAAATGCGCCCGGCTTGTTAGTGTCTTGGGTCTTGTTTGTGTCCAGAATGACTCAAGCCAACTTCCGGGAAATCCGGACTGGTAGTCAACCTCATTGGTCTGGATTTCTGAGTCTAGTATAGACTATCACAAAAAATCAGATATCCTATAACTTGGTAAATGCTACGTTTATTCCATTAGGCAATTCTCACCTTAATTTCAACTTGGTTGAATGTTTTGCCGTTGTACACACCAACAATGCTGCCAACCATCTCGGGGACAATGATCATGTTTCTCAAGTGGGTCTTGACAACTTCCGGCTTCTCATTTGGAGGGGCTTCTTTCTTAGCCTTGCGAAGCTTCTTCACAAGAGCCATCGGCTTCCTCTTTAGTCCCCGGGAGAAACGTCGGCGAGCTCGAGCATGCATCAGCTCCATCAGCTGTTCCCTGATCAACCAAACATTGCAATTAAAAGTGGCCTCAGGGAAAATGACCATGGACATGATAATGTGGAAATCTTTTATATTTGTTATCTTACCAGATAGATGGTTTTTAGAATCATACTAAAAGTCAATCAAAATCATAAACGTAATTTCAGTATTTTGATTGGAGAGGCAAAAATGGTCGTGATAGTGATTATTGTGACTTTTCATATAGACCCTATTACAATATTTCCTCCAAATTATTTGGGGGGGGGGGCAACTATCCCCCATTGCCATCCCCAAATTACGCCTATGACCATAATACATTTCATCCACATTATAAGTAGTGTTGTTTAATGATGGACTAAAGATTGTAAAAATATATGCTGTAACAAACGTATAACTTCCTAAAAAAATGTATGTCAACCATCATTAATTATCTGTAGTGGCACATTACCAAACTTCTAAAAAACCTCTACTTACGCTGGCATGTCCAAGAGTTGGTCCAAATCCACTCCTCGGAAAGTGAATTTCCTGAAGGTCCTCTTCTTCTTCTGAGTTTCTTCCTAAACATCAAAAATAAGAATTAGATATAGGCCTGGATAACACTAAATACAAGTTTCTCTATCGCTCGACAGGAAGGTCTTTTCCCGCCATTTCCCTTATGTTGTTTTTATCTGCCACTACCACAGCGCTGCAAGCAGGTGTCATTGAGAAATGCCATCTTGCCTGTGCAAGCACATGCAATGGGCGTTTTCACACTTACCGTCACGGCAACACACGACTGTTAGTCAGTAGAGAACTCACCTAATATTTTCAGTGGTACAAGATGGCTGATTACAACAGGAGGCTGTATTTATTATATTTACTATATCTACGACATAAGAGGCGCAGTCGATATAGACAAGTTTGGATTGACCAACTAATAAAAGTTCACTATTTTTGGATGGCTTGTATTTAGTTGATAAGCTAGTGCCAAACCAAAATACGAGTTATGAATAATTTTGTTCGTATGAGTAAAGAAACCTTGGACTATAGTTTTAAACTTAACTTTTGTAAACTTGAGCACTAAAAACACGACGACACATCAACGGCACCGGCGGGAGCAAAGCTGCCGACGACAAGTCGGTAAGGGCATCGGCACAGCATTGTTGTGTCGGTGTCGGTGTGTGTGTGTGTGTAAATAATTCCATTGGTTAGCATTGAATCTTCTCCCACGACACCAGAACAGCACCGTGTCGCCCAGTATGAAAACGCACAATTTTAGTGTGTGGCTAGCAGTCGTAAGACATGGTAGATGCTCGTGGGAAAGGTTATTTATTGAATGCTCGCGTAGAGTCGTAGATGTTTGGGGGTGGGGGTTTGAAGCAATACTATTTTTAATTTTCCATAATTTAAATTCCAGTCGATATCGAAACGGACGAGAGCATTTAATTTTTTGTGACGAAGAATGGGGTAAGGAGCAGATGTTGTTGGACATCACACTTTCAAAATGGTATCAACTGGCTATTTTTAAAGTTTGGGGGTCAGCCTTTATTCATTTATGACATCTGTGAAATTTTATTACTGCTGCAAATATATCGGAATAAGTATGTGTCAGACAATGGGCTTATATCGTGAAATATTTTCTTTTGCTCTAGTTTTTTCTGGCAGCCCTGAATTGTAATGGCAATAACGGTTGCTGTTTTGTTTTTTGTGACAGGCTATTACATATAGATAATAGTGCCTGCAACTGCATTAAGTTTGCGTCTATTGTGTTTTGGGATTATCATTAACCTTATGACTAAGCTAAAACTTACTGTACATCCTAGTTAGGTATATGATAATAATTACAATTATTATTATCTTTTAGCGAATTTCCCCTACAGGGAAGAAGCTATTACCGTAGGTCTCATGGTAGACTTAAGCCCGAAACCATGATAACTTTTCATTATGAGGTCCCCAGATGCCAAAAACACCATTCGTTCAAATTTATATATATATATATATCTAAGTTTATTTACTTTTTGTTAATAATATTTATCCTCAGTAGCCCTAATCTGTGAATTTAATGTTTTGATATATATATATATATATATATATATATATACAGGGTGAGTCAAACCACCCGTCCAGCATGTATAACGCGAGAAAGGTGTGGTCTAAAATCATGAAATAAAATTCTTCCCTACTAAAACGCATATGGGCTATCAATAATAATTTCATTAAAATCCATGTACAGAATGTTCCTAAACTTGGTCATGGGTTCGAATCTCAAAATTTTCTTATATAAACATAAGGAATATTATACATCATTTTAAAGGCCTCGTTAAAATAAACATTTTGGTGAAAACAGAATTCACTTATCTTTATCTGTTTCAAAATGGCGGCCATTTTTGTGTAAAATATTAACATTTACGGAATACCCTGTATTTTGTAAACCACTACTCGTATCTTTTTTCCGAATCAAATTTCTTACTCATGATTATCTCAGCTTTACTCTGGTATGCTACATGACAGGTTTTTTTGAGAAAATCTATATTTAAAAACAATATTTATTTTAAAAATACCTATAGGGCCCTACGCCCAAAATTCAAAAAAGTCAAATAGTAGCGTATATATCAATAAACGGTATCAGGAAACTGACACATACTTTCTCCCTTTTAGCCCAACTTGAATGAATAAATTACTTTTTATTTACTAATTATAGAATACAAAGCACGGTCGAATGTACAGAAAATCTTGTAAACAAGTTGTTTTAAAAAACATCCACCCAAATCCCTGCTTTGGAGGCAATACAGAATCCATTGCTACACTCGTGGTTTTAAGAGGGGGAATGCCCCCTATTCCCCCCCCAGAGTTATTAAGGGGCAACATATTTCGAATTAACTCTGTTGGTCAATGCTAAATTGACAAGCATATCAAGTTTGAATGAAATTGATCAGTACATAAGAGAGAAATAGTAATTTTTGTATTCCCCATAAGAATAACATTGGACAACGTACTGTATTTACCGCTAAATGAAAATTTCAATTTTCTCCGAAACCAGCAATCGTAGAATAGTAATTAAAAATACTAAATTATTTAGTTTTTTGAGCTCTTTTTAATGGTGAATAGTAATATATTTTTATATTTATGTCTTTTTATGAAAAATAAAAATACCACCGTCGCAGCAAACCTGCATAGTCAGCGAATTTCCAATGAATATATAACATAACACATTAAAACACTTAACAGGATTCATAAGAAATGTATTCACAAACAAGCGATATTAAAAATATTAATTATTCTCCATAAGAATAACATTGGGGATGAGTACGCAGGTTTGCTGCACCAAGGCACACAAAATAATGGGTTTTTATGCAAATATCAATAGAACTCTTCTTAGTGAAGTCACATACCAAGTTTCATCCATATACATTCATAAATAAGCGATATATAACATTTTAAGTATTTTCCATAAGAATAACATGGGGACCAAGTACCTAGGTTTGCTGCTACAGGAACCATAGGCGAAAATTTGTTTTTTTGTGCAAACAACAATAAACCACAACCAGATGAAGCCATATACCAAATTTCGCCAGTTTATATTCATAAATAAGCGAGATATACAATTTTTCTTTTTCTCCATAAGAATAACATTAGACAACGTACTGTGTTTAGCACTTTCAATATCTCGGCAGTCAATTGACGTAGAGCAATGATCAAAATACCAAATTGTTTGTTTTTTTAAGCTGAATTCAATGGCATAAATTAAAATTTGAATTAAATTAAAATTGCATGTGAAAACCCCAAAAAACACATTTTTGGGATACAAAACCCCCCTTCGGATGGTGCGATTCATCTGGTTTTCGAACTCGTTCAAATAAATGGTACTTTACACATTTGTACCAAATTTCATTACGATCGGACCTTTTTTACGAGAGTTATCGTGCTTACGGACACACATATATATATACATATATAAAAATTTCAACGAATGGTGTTTTTGGCATCTGGGGACCTCAAAATGAAAAGTTATCATGGTCTCGGGCTTAAGTCTTACCATGAGACCTACGGTAATAGCTTCTTCCCTATAGGGGAAATTCGCTAAAAACTGAATTTTGGATGTTTTAAGTCCTGTAATTTCTGAACCCGAATTTTTACAGGAATGCGGGTGGTGTCATTTTGTTGGAAAACTAAAGTTCTACAAACGACTAAAGTTTAATCAAAATCGTTAGAGCCGTTTTTGAGACATTTAGATTTTTCATGTTTTTTGGCGGTTTTTGGGGGATAACACCCCCAAAACACACCCTTAAAAAAAAAATTCAAAAAAATGAAAAAAACGCCTGGAGATATCGTGGATTAGTACCTACATACCAAATTTCATAAAAATCGGCCCATTGATTAGGGCTCTAGCTCTGTACACATCCACACAGAAACAGAAACACACACACACACACACACACACACACAGACAGACATCACTTAAAAACAACTTTTTTGGGTTCAGGGAGGACCAAAATGAATATTTCCACTAACAACTCAAATTCGAAAATTTTGACGAAAACAATACTTTCTCCATATACTATGTACAAGGGGAGAAAGTAAAAAGCCTATTATTGAAAAGGTCTTGTAAATCCTAGCAACTTTTTCATTTACACCAACCTTGTATCTCTTTTAGTTTTCCTGCAATCAGCAAAAAACATGATTTTTCCATAATGAAATGCATGTTAAATTGCATAACACTTGCATGTATTCTGTGGCCACATTCGTTTTATGTGTTATTATTTTTATGTGTTATGTGTACAATTAACATGCTTTTCATGCTGGAAATGACTGATTGCAAACAAACGAAAATAGATACAAGGTTGGTGTAAATTAGAAAATTGCTACGATTTAGATGACCTTTTCAATGGTATGCTTTTTGGCATATGCTACCTTTTGACTTTTTTGAATTTCGGGCATACAGCCACTTTCAAAATAAATATTTATTGAAATATAGATTTTACAAAAAAAACCTGTCATGTATCATACCAGAGTAAAGCTGAGTTAATCACGAGTAAGAAATTTAAGTCGGAAAAAAATACGAGTAGTGGTTTAGAAAATATAGAGTATTCCGTAAATGTCAATATTTTACACAAAAATGGCCGCCATTTTGAAACGGATAAAGATAAGTGAATTCTGTTTTAGCCAAAAAGTTTATTTTAACGAGACCTTTAAAATTATGTATAATATTCCCCATGTTTACATAAGAAAATTTTGAGATTCGAACCCGTGACCATTAGTTTTGGAACATTCTGTACATGGATTTTGATGAAAATATTTTTAATAGATAGTCCATATGCGTTTTAATGGGGAAGAATTTTGTTTCATGACATCAGACAAAACCGTTCTCCCATTAAACATGCTGGAAGGGTGGTCTGACTCACCCTGTATGTATATATATGTAGAGCGTCAAAAATCCGAACCAATTGGGACCGTAGGTGGTTCAGATTACCGATTTGTTCGGATTTTCAAACATAACCTAGAAATGCCTCTTAGACACATAATTAGGCCTACACTATTAGATATGCAGTTCTAGGCTATAGTAAATGAAACAAAAACAATAGTTTTTTTTGTACTTACGTATATTATGTACATTACTGTAGTTGGTTAAAAATAGACACGCCCAAGGTCATTTACCTGGCTCGGCGCGCTCACTCATTCCCCCGCCGGGCGCCGGCAGTTTGGCGCGAAATTTAAAACATATGTCGTTTCCGTGATAATTCAATACAGTACAGTATTAATAACATCCTCAGGAGAGGTTCGGATTTTTGACGTTTCGGATTTTTGACGCTCTACTGTATATATTATGTGTCCGTAAGCACGATAACTCTCGTAAAAAAAGTCCGATCTAAATTAAATTTGGTACAAATGTGTAAAGCACCATTTATTTGAACGAGTTTGAAAACCAGACGAATCGCACTATCCGAAGGAAGGTTTTTTGAGGGGGTTTGTACCCCAAAAATGTTTTTTTTGGGGTTTCCACATAAAATTTTTATTTAAATCAAATTTTAATTTTTACCATTGAATTCAGCATAAAAAATTTGGTATTTTGATGATTGCTCTACGTCTATTGGTTACTGAGATATTGAAAGTGCTAAAGAAAGAATGTTGTCTAATGTTATTCTTATGGAGAAAAAGAAAAATTGTAGGTATATCTCGCTTATTTATGAACATAAACTGACGAAATTTGGTATATGGCTTCATCTGGTTGTGGTTCATTGTTGTTTGCACGAAAAAATAATTTTTCGCCTATGGTTCCCGTAGCAGCAAACCTAGGTACTTGGTCCCCATTTAAATCTTATGGAAAATAATTAAAATGTTATGTATCGCTTATTTATGAATGTATATGGATGAAACTTGGTATGTGACTTCACTAAGATGAGTTCTATTGATATTTGCATAAAAACCCAACATTTATTATTAATTGTTGCAGCAAACCTGCGTACTTATCCCCCATGTTATTCTTATGGAGAATAATTAATATTTTAAATATCGCTTTTGTTTGTGAATATATTTCTTAAGAATCCTGTTAAGTGTTTGAATGTGTTATTTTATATATTCATTGGAAATTCGCTGAGTATGCAGATTTGCTGCAACGGGAGTATTTATAATTTATGATAATAATAATTGTAAGTAATCTGAATGAAAATGTACACTTATGACAATATTCCTCCTATGACATGAGTAACAACCACAAGGTGTATAAGACAACTACTGATGCAATGTGCAATATTATTGACGCAATGCTAAGCTTATACCACAATCACTTTGCTGATCAAAAGTCATGCTCTGGGTCGCACAGACAGACAAATGTTTGTTTTTAGATTGGAAACTAGCCTATAGCCAGGCTCTCATTGTCGCTTTGAATTCGGGGCTTTTTAAGTCATTTACAATAAAACGTCAACAATACAATTTAAAAAATCCAAAATATAAAACCTCAACTAATGTAGGAATTACAATAATTTGATCCCCAAATTCAACCTAAACAGTACTGCTTAGCCACATAACAATTGCAACATATTTTTATTTTGTTTTTAACAGACTTGACATAATTATATAGTTGTATGGTTGTAAATGGATAGAAACACCAATAATAATAATACTGATTGTAAAGTACTGGCAGGGAAATGACATTCCTCACTTATAGGCCAAAAGAAACCACTTAACACACAGTTTAAATTATTTGTATTCACACGTTACCGGTATTCTTAATGTTAATGCAACCTACACTGATAGGAAAATTGTTAACTTTTTGATAAATAAACTAGGGGTGCCCTCAAATATTCACGTAATAGGATGAGCAAACTCAGAAATTGTATATGAATGCACTGATTATGTGATATAGTTCCTGCTGTTAAAGCAAGTCCTAACCAAAATTTTATCAACAAATATTAAATAAATAGTCTTAATAGGTGACTTTTAGGAAAATATTAATTTTTATTTTGGTTAATTTTAGGTCATAAGATTGTTCTTGTAACAAAAACCATAAACATATTTATTAAACCCAAATTAAGTTTAAACCAAAATTTAATCAACAAATATTAAATAAATAGTCTTAATAGGTGACTTTTAGGAAAATATTAATTTTTATTTTGGTTAATTTTAGGTCATAAGATTGTTCTTGTAACAAAAACCATAAACATATTTATTAAACCCAAATTAAGTTGATTACATGAGCCTATACCTATTAGCCTATATTAGAGGTGTGAATGCTCGAAAACAATTAGATGTAAGTACTTTAACATTGTAAATTAGCTGAGTAGGCCTACCTATGCAGGTTTGCTATAACAGGGGTCCATTTAAATATCATCTATGCTATTATAAAGAAGAGGTGGTTTCTGTCTGTCTGTCTGATGTTCCGGGTGAACGCTATAACTACTGAACCGACTGGGCTGAAACTTTACACAAAGGTAGATCTAGAACTCATGCAACACATAGGCCTATTCACTTCCTTAAAATCCCCTCGGACTACGCCCCGTGAAGTCCTAAATTAACCCTCTGCCCAAAAAAGCTAAACTTAATAATTGAAAAATTGCACTCTCATTAACAAACAATGGCTTATTTGTTTTGTCATGATTAGTCGGATACAACAAAACTTGAATCACAGTTCTACGATATTCCGTACTCAAGATAAAAACAATCCAATAACTTATGAAGTTGTCTTCTATCGCCTTACTGGTTGGCCGCCCTCTGAGCGTGCTACAATGGGGTTGTTATGTAAACAGAGGATTAGGATGAAGGGACCTTCGAGACTGTCTATTTGGCTATGATTTCTACTGTAAAAATAATCACAATGGGCTAAGTATAAAAGAAATAAGAATTTATGTTATTAACCTTTAACCCTTTGAGTGCCACGCAACGATATATCGTTGTCCACGGAACATCCGAAAAATACTTCAGAACGATATATCGTCGTCGGTGGTCTTACCGAAAAATACATTGTAACGATATATCGTTGTTATGGAAGATTTTTCTTACGTCATTACTTTTTCTCATTTCTTACAGGTGATTTCCAGGATAGTTTCTAGCTTTATAAATCTAGTAGTTATTTGGTGAAAATCTTATATTTGAACAATGTTTATTTATCTGGAAAAAAATATAAAAAATTTCCCGCATGTATAATATGTACCTATTCAAATTTTTACTTTCTCCCCCTATACATAGTATATGGAGAAAGTATTGTTTTCGTAAAAATTTCCGAATTTGAGTTGTTAGTGGAAATATTCGTTTTGGTGCTCCCTGAACCCAAAAAAGTGGTTTTTATGTGATGTCTGTCTGTGTGTGTGTGTGTGTGTGTGTCTGTGTGGATATTTAAAGAGCTAGAGCCCTAACCTATGGGCCGATTTTTATGAAATTTGGTATGTAGGTACTAATCCACGATATCTCCAGGCGCTTTTTTCATTTTTTTGGATTTTTGATTTTTAAGGGTAATTATCCCACAAAAACCGCCAAAAAACATGAAAAATCCAAATTTCTCAAAAATGGCTCTAACGATTTTGATTAAACTTTCGTGGTTTGTAGAACTTTAGGTTTGCAACAAAATGACACCACCCGCATTTCTTGAAAAATTCGGGTTCAGAAATGACAGGACTTAAAACATCCAAAATTCAATTTTTTGGATTTTTTATAAAAAATCATAAATGTTAAAAAAGATTACTATTCACCATTAAAAAGAGCTCAAAAAACTAAATAAATTAGTATTTTAAATTACTATTCTACGATTGCTAGTTACGGAGAAAATTGAAATTTTCATTTAGCAGTAAACACAGTACGTTGTCCAATGTTATTCTTATGGGGAATACAAATATAACTATTTCTCTCTTATTTACTGATCAATTTCATTAAAATTTGATATGCAGGTCAAGTTAGCATTGACCAACAGATGATGTTCGAAATGTGTTGCTATTTAACCCTGGGGGGGCAAGGGGGCATTTCCCCTCTCAAAACCACTGTGTGTAGCAACGAACTCTATAGTGCCTCCCAAAAAGGGATTTGGGTGGATATTTCTGAAAACAACTATTTTAGACAATTTTCTGTACATTTATCTATACTTCATATACTATATTTAGTAAATAACAAATATTTTTGTCATTAAAGTTTGGCTAAAAGGGAGAAAGTATGTG
The DNA here is from genome assembly GCA_963675035.1 of Allygus modestus. Lineage (NCBI taxonomy): Eukaryota > Metazoa > Arthropoda > Insecta > Hemiptera > Cicadellidae > Allygus > Allygus modestus. The sequence continues at coordinate 45,542,102 of OY776115.1, read as the reverse complement.
TCAGTTTCCTGATACCGTTTATTTATTTTGTATTTTTTAGATATTATATATGTGCATAATATTATAGCTAAACTTTAAACTGACAAAACAAAAAAAGTTTCATAATAATATCTTACCAAATAAAAAAGTTATTGATTTTATGTACAAAACCCTTGCAAAATGTTGATTTTGTGAATCGTTGTTATAGAAAATTTTTCTTACGCCATTACTTTTTATTATTTCTTCCAGGACATTTCCAGGATATGTTCAGGTAAACATATACTCCATAAATATACGAGGCCTAGTTAGTCTGCTTTATGAAATAAAATTGTAATAAAACTTAAACCCTTGAATAAAGTTAGGCTACTGTCTTGTGTACTAATTTGCCGTTTTTATATTTTTTTACATTTATGGAAATAACTTGTCCGCCTAAAGCCCAAATTTAATGAAACTGTCAGGAAATATTTTGGGAAACATGTCCTCTATAAATCTAGTAGTTATTTGGTGAAAATCTTATATTTGAACAATGTTTATTTACCTGAAACAAATAAAAAAAATTAAAAGAAATTTCCCACATACATATATTTATTCAAATTTTTTATTTTTTATTTTTTAAATATTATATATGTGCATAATATTATAGCTAAACTTTAACCCTAGGAGTGGCGATCCGCCGGTTTCCGGCGGATTTTTGTGTCGCCTATTGTGGCAATCGCCGGTTTCCAGCGGATTTTGACCGAAAATTTTGCAACGTAAATAAACCTCTATTAATCAACTCAACAGTGAATAATATATATATCATTCAAAAGATAATATTCTGAACTTTCATTTTATTACATAAACAAACCCTGTAGCAGGTATATAACAATGTCACCGCGATTAGAAATCAAATGAATTTTAGGCGCGACACGATACTTGCAGCCGACACTTGGGAAATGTCAAAACATGACTTTTTTGAAATTACCCACCTCGGGTAATTTTCGTCACACGATGTTGCGGAAAGTACCAATGCACAGCCAAGGAGTTATATTTCATTTTGGTATGGAGTTTTAGATCGATATATTGATTTGACAGATCATATGATTTTATAAACACAGATGATTTTTGTTCTTCTGTAAAATGGCGATCCGCCGGAAACCGGCGGATTGCAAAATCAAATATATATCCAGTGTAATGTTATATTTGCATAACATAAGTTATAATATCTTATTTGAAAGAAGAAAGAATGGCGAATAATTTGGTGTTGCGTGATGGCAGCACTGACTCCACTGTCAGCTGCTATGAGTTAATAATTATTACAAGGCTATTTCTAATAAAAATATACGTCCAATATAAGGGCAAATTCACTTCGCTACCGCTTAGGTTATGTTGGGTTAGGTTACGTTACGTTATGTTTCGTTAGGTTAGGATAGGTTAGATTAGGTTAGGAGGTTTTCTGGCTCTCAATTTGTTTTAAAAATCACAGGAAAAGTAACGTACGGTGCATAATTTGGAACGGACGTGAACAGTAGCGGCTCACGTCGGACGTGTACGTAGCCACTGCCAATATTTTCCATTCGAGAAATCGTGTTTGATATTTTCGTGTTTTATAACTATTATCAGTGAGTTATTACTAAATAATTTATTATTACGGAGTTTTTAGTGCAAGTGAAGTGTTTGTGTGTATATAACAGTAATCTTTATGCATTATATTATGCATAAATATTACTGAAGTTTGACAAATAGTGTTTATAAAGTGTTGTGTTTACTCCTACATAGGCCTAGTGAAATTTGCCAAATCCGCGACTGTTTAGTGCTACATAACACATATAAAAACAATAATTTACCCTAAGTGTTATACATTTTTGTGTAGGTAATTGAATGTACTACAGCATGGTTATATTGGTTTGGGGGTAAAATATTTGGTCAAAAAGTTATATACTAAAAACTGTGAAATTTTTTTTTCCAAATATGCAAAAATTCCAAAACGTTATTTCATTTACATGTATTTATAAGTGACAAAATTTTTTTACCATAAACCTATGACTTTGTTGGATTCCTTACTTCATTAGCTCTACAAATATATATATCATTATTAGTATACATATATATTACATTACTTATTTACATCACAAACTAACACTGTACAGTTTACGCATTTTTCGGGTTTCCGTTTATTATTACATTATGCCCCAAAAGACTTGTAAAAAAAATTCTTTCCCCAACATGTTATATATTTATATGTAGGGAATTAGATTTTCTACAAAATGTATATAATTAATTTTCCATAAAAAATCTGTGGAAAAAATTTTACCCTGGCTGCGTTTGAAATTTAAAAAAAAAAATCAAAATTTTCTTATTCTTTTCACTTACCGGAAAAAAAAGTCTAGATCTTTATTATTTTACTATTTCTAGAATCTCCTGTTCTTTCTGAACAAAATGAATATAAAGTTAACTTGTTTACTCTAACGGTTGAATTTATATGGATTTTTAAAAAGAGGTCTGCAAAATCGCCAAATTTAGCTAGCCACACTACGCGTTAACATGGCGCCACTCCTAGGGTTAAACTTACAAAACAAAAAAAGTTTCATAATAATATCTTACCAAATAAAAAAGTTATTAATTTTTTTGCAAACCCTTGCAAAATGTTGATTTTGTGCCTGGCACTTTTTGGATATACTGTGTTAAAAACTCTGGCACTCTAGGGATATGACGACCGAAAAACTCTGGCACTCAAAGGGTTAACTAGGCCTAGTCCTATGATCCACCATAACAGAAGAAGATATTCTTGATAACATTCATTGAAAATAGAACAGGCGTCAAAGAGTTCTGAGCTAATCAAAGGAAGTATACAACTGTTTAGGTATTCACTTTCGTTGCAGTATAAATAAGTATTCATATAGGCATATATTCATATATTCATTGTGTGAGTACAAGTGGAATCAACGTTTGTTCACCGAACAAATTTCAAGACGATATCTTCCACCTCTTTGAAACAAATAATCAAAACCTAAATAAGCAAATAACCTAATCGATAGAGGTATACAATTCAAACAATTTGATTAGATGTGTATCTTTCTAAATAAAGTGTACCAAAAACAAAATACAGTATGTAAGTAGGTATGAGGCTCCATTGCTAACAAAATATGTGGTACAAATAAATTAATATTAGCATGAATATGTAGGGTAGGCTAATGTTCAAGTGATATATTCCTGAAATTTAGCTCAGACCCGATTCCAAAGTCTGATTTCTTTTAATTGAAGGGAATTTTCTACTGAATTCAAGCAGATTAACAAAATCATTCTTCATTTTATGTGGAATCACACTGTTTATGTTTGAGGTTATAACTTGGCTACCATAAATATGTCATTGGGACTTAGTTATAATTGATCCTTTATCATAACAAATAAAATCCTCACTGATAATATAAAATAAATATAAGTAAACTCACCATAACACAGGATGGTAAAGGATATAAATAATAATTACCTCAGCCATTTTCCGTTGAATTTAGTTCAGGTCACAGACGTCAGACAATAGAGAAGGAGAAGAACCGCACAGCGCACAGGAAGTAGGTATAGCAGTGTAAGCAGTAAACTAATGAAAAGACAAATTGCAGACTGGCCAATACATTTATCATAGAAATGTTAATATATACGCAATTCAATTAATGTAAATTCAATGATAGTGAGTTATTTTAAATGTCCATATCTTGATAGGTATCTTGATGAGCTTTATTTCAGATTTTAGTGATTATAATGAGATCTAAAATCGGTCCAACTGTCAGACCATTTTAAAGCAGTTTGGCTACGCTTCCAGCAAGCACCCCGTTGTAGTTTTGGCTTTAAAATATTATCCAAATTCCAATAAATAATTTTGTGAAATCCAACATGGCAACGCATAAGGCATTTTTTTTTACTTTTCTTTAGCTTTTGAAGCTGTTGAGCTTCCAATGTTTGATTTATCCCTTGATCTACTACAGTAAAGCCACCGATGTTCTCTGAAAGGCTTTCGCAGGCAATATACCAAACAGAAAATAAAGATGACTTATATCAGCTAATCAAAATAGTCAGCAAGTCGCAAGTCATTTCGTGTTCTTAAAGTACTTTTAGACCCCTCTGTATCACTCGGTGGCGAAGCCCCCACTCCCCTCATTATTTCCTTACTTGAAAATAATTTAAATAATATAAGCGCAGGACCGGATTTAACCATAGGCCACAGCAGACTAACTCTTGTCTGCGAATGGAGTTTTGCATAAAACTACAATCCTTAATCGAATGGGCAAGCTTCTAAATCATTATAATCAATGGAAACTAAGGGAGGAAGACTGGAACTTAAGCTTTTCTGGCTTCTTATGCAACTGCGGCAATCTCCGAATGCAACTGGATCAAATGCTTCCCACTTGATGTATGGAACAAATGTACGAACACACTTGCGCCATTTTGCGAGTTCTTATGGAGAATAAGAAAATTGTTATATTTATGAACATATTCTGACCGAACTTGGTATATTGCTTATCACTGTGGTCTATTAATATTTGCACAAAAAACTATGATTTGATGATAGTTCCGGTAGAAGCAAGCCTGAGTACTAAGCCCCCATGTTATTCTTGTGGAGGACAAGTACACGTGGCATATCTCTTAATTATGAATATAAATTATTAAAACTTAAATGCCAACTTTAATCAAAACATAATTAATAAATAAGCAAGATATAAGAAAAACATTAAGACTGAGTATGCAGGTTTGCTGCATCAAGGACCACAAAATCTGATTTAGCGAATTTCCCCTATAGGGAAGAAGCTATTACCGTAGGTGGCATGGTAAGACTTAAGCCCGAGACCATGATAACTATTCGTTTTGAGGTCCCCGATGCCAAAAACACCATTCGTTCAAATGTGTGTGTCCGTAGGCACGATAACTTTCGTAAAAATGGTCCAATCTTTATGAAATTTGGTATATATATATATATATATATATATATATATATATATATATATGTCCGTTACCGCGATAACTTTTGAAAGAAACACCCGATTTTGATGAAATTTGGCACAAATGTGGATAGTAGCATTTATGACTTTAAGTTTGAAAACCAGATCGATCACACTATGGGAAGGGGGTTTTATGGGGGTTTACAATTTTCCAAAAATCGTTTTTTTGCAAATTTGACCCTAAAATGTTAGAAACACTAAATTTTAGTTATATCCATTTTATAGAGTTTAAAAAAACAAATAATTTAGTATTTTGAATCATTAACCTAGGTTAAGTGGTTGCTGAGAAAATCCAAAAAACTTGTCCCATGTTAATCTTATGAGAAAAAGGTTTTTAGATTTTTCTCAGATATTTTTACTAAAACCTTCACATTTCTGTTTATTAATGTGTTTAGCTCAACAAAACAAACATTTTGGTGTTTTAATCGTTGTTATACGTCCAACCGTTGCAGAGATATTCAAAGTGCTAAACACAGTACGTTGTCCGATGTTATCCTTATGGAGAATAAATAAAATTCTATATCTCGATTATTTATGAATGTATATTGATGAAACTTGGTATGTGGCTTCAACTAGTTGTTGTATTATTGATATTAGCACAAAAAACACGTTTTTTGTTGATAGTCCCCATAGCAGCAAACCTGCATACTCGGTCCCCATGTTATTCATATGGAGAATAAGTAAAGTTGTATATATCTCCCTTAATTATGAACCTAAATAAAACTTGGTATATAGCTTCACCTGGTTCAGTTATATTGATAATTGCAAAAAAACATATTACTTATCTTCCTTGTTGCAGCAAACCTGCATCCTCAACCCTAATGTTATTCTTATGAAGAATAAATAAAATGCTATATATCACTTATTTATGGATGTATTTTTGTGAAACTTGGTAAATAGCTCTATGTAATAGTAAGTCACATATATATGCATTGGAAATTCGCTGAGTACGCAGGTTTGCTGCGACGGGGGTATTTTACGCATATACCAATGGAACACCTCCAGATGAAGGAACATACCAAGCATTATCAATTTATGTTCATAAACACGCAAGATGATATCACGTTTCTTATTCTCCATAAAAATAATTACGTTATAGCTGATGAGTACGCAGATTTGCTGCCATGGGGACCACAAAAAATGAGTTTTGTATGCAAATAGCATTAAAACCCAACCATATAAAGCCACATACCAAGTTTCATTAATACATGTTCATTAACAAAAGCGAGATATACAATTTTACTTATCCTACATAAGATTAAACATTTGACAACGTGTACTGTGTGTTTAGCACGCTCAATATCTCAGTAACCAATTGACGTAGAGCGATGATCAATATTCCAAATTGCTTGTTTTTAAGCTGAATTTTTGGTGTGAACCAAAATTTGGGTTTAAAAAAAATTATATGTAAAAAGTTAAAAAAACCCATTTTTGGGGGACAAAACCCCCCTTAAAGTAGAGCGACCTGTCTGTTCTCGAACTCATGAAAACAGATACTGCCTTACACGTTTATACCAAATTTCATCAAGATCGGACCATTTTTATGAAAGTTATCGTGCCTACGGACACACACATATATATATATATATATATATATATATGAATTTGAACGAATGGTTTTTTTGGCATCTGGAGGCCTCAAAACGAAAAGTTATCATGGTCCCGGGCCTAGGTCTTACCATGCCACCTCCGGTAATAGCTTCTTTCCTACAGGGGAAATTCACTAATTCCCTATAAGGGAAATTCACTAATTCCCTATAGGGGAAATTCAATAAAAATTTTGTATAAGTAAACACAGCACGGTTTTACAATTCAGTGTTAGTCAGCTGTTTTAACAAAGAAACGTCAAAATACCCCCGTAGCAGCAAACCTGCGTACTCAGCGAATTTACAATGCATATATATGTATCCTAATACAACATACCAATAAGTTTCATCAATATACATTCATAATTAAACGAGTTTTGACATTTTAATTATTCTCCATAAGAATAACATGGCGGCTGAGTATGCAGTTTTGCTGAAGCAAGGAACACAAAAAATGGGGTTTAATTAATGTTAATAATTAAGGGAGATAACACGTTACTTATTCTCCATAAGAATAACATGGGAGCTGAGTACGCAGGGTTGCTGCTACGGGAACTATCAGCCAAAAAATGTTTGTTAGTGCAAATATCAATAGAACACAACGATATGAAGTAATATACCAAGTTTCATCAGGATAAGTTGATTAATAAGCGAGATATACAATTTTTTAATTCTCCATAAGAATAACATTGGACAACATGCTGTGTTTAGCACTTTCAATATCTCTGTAACCATTTGACGTAGAGCAATGATCAAAAAACCAAATTGTACGTATTTTTAAGCTGTTTCCGATGGAAAAATAAAAAAAAAACATTTTTGGGGTACAAAACCCCCCCAAAATACCCCGTCGAATAGGTCGATCCGTCTGGTTTTCGAACTTAAGTCATAAATTCTGCTTTACAAGTTTATACCAAATTCCGTCAAAATTGGATTATTTTTACGAGAGTTATCGTGCTCACGGGGACATATATATATATAGTTTTGAACGAATGGTGTTTTTGGCATCTGGGGGCCTCAGAACGGAAAGTTATCATGGTCCCGTAGAGCTTTCTACGAACCTTGATGGACTATTAGCGAATTTCCCCTATAGGGAAGAAGCTATTACCGTAGTCGGCATGGTAAGACCTAGGCCCGGGACCATGATAACTTATCGTTTTGAGGTCCCCATACCCCAAAAACACCATTCGTTCGAAACTGTGTGTGTATATATATATATATATATATATATATATATATATATATATATATATACGTGTGTCCGTGAGCACGATAACTCTCGTAAGTCCGATTCCGATTCGTGATCCGATTTGGACGAAATTTTGTATAAACGTGTAAAGCCGCATTTATGACTTTTAAGTTCGAGAACCAGACATATTGACCTATCCAAAGGGGTATTTTGGGGGGGTTTTGTATCCCAAAAATGGGTTTTTTGTTTTTATATATAATTTGTTAAAAAGTCAAATTTTAGTGTTTTCCATTGGAATCAGCTTAAAAAGACGCACAATTTGATATTTTGATCATTGCTCTACGTCAAATGGTTACAGAGATATTGAAAGTGCTAAACACAGTACGTTGTCCAATGTTATTCTTATGGAGAAAAATAAAAATTGTATATATCGTTTATTTATCAATTTATCCTGATGAAACTTGGTATATTGCTTCATATCGTTATGGTCTATTGATATATGCACTAAAAAACCTTTATTGGCCGATAGTTCCCGTAGCAGTAAACCTGCGTACTCAGCTCCCATGTTATTCTTATGGAGAATAAGTAACGTGTCATCTCCCTTAATTATGAACATAAATTAATAAACTTTGGTATGTGGCTTTACCTACTTGAGTTATATTGATATTTGTATAAAACCCCATTTTTTGTGTTCCTTGCTTCAGCACCCATGCATACTCAGCTGCCATGTTATACTTAAGGCGGTCCCACACTTCTCGCGAACACGCCCGAACTCTGAATGTTCGGAGTATTCGCGAGAAGTGTGGGAGCTGCACGAACTTTGAATCCGTTAGACAACATACGGGACCGAATATTCAGTAAACATTCAGGAGAATGTTCGGCCGAATCTACAGGCGTGTTCGCGAGAAGTGTGGGACCGCCTTTATGAAGAATAATTAAAATGTCATAAATCGTTTATTTATGAATGTATATTGATGAAACTTGGTATGTGGCTTTATGTGGTATTAAGATACATGTATATGCATTGGAAATTCGCTGAGTACGCAGGTTTACTGCTAAGGGGGTATTTTCGAATACAGAGTAATGAAAAATATTTATTTTAAGTTATTTTGTTACCGTTGGGCCATTATTTGATTATGGTTGGTTGGTTCACGGTTTTAGGAGGTGACATTTAAATCTATGGCCAACTGTGTCACTCCACAATTTGTCACTTTTTATACTTTGATACTTTTTACTTATGTCTAATGTGTGTGTGTGTACAATGTGACTCTTAAAACAGTACTTCGATGAAAATGAAACATTCATACACTTAAAAAAACACAAATTTCTATTCCAATTCATAGGTTAAGAAAATTACAAGGAACGAGACAGAGACCAGCTCGTATATCTACGCCAATGGGTTAAGTTAAGGGACGTGTTCAGTAAGTTAAAGAATGTACGTTCAATACCCAATTGTGCCATACTATTTTTGCAACAAAAATCTTTTTTTTTCTCCCCTTATGCATAGTATATGAAGTATTGTTTTCGTCAAAATTTTTGAATTTGAGTTGTTGGTGGAAATATTCGTTTTGTTGCTCCCTGGACCAAAATAAACGGTATCAGGAAACTGACACATACTTTCTCCCTTTTAGCCAAACTTAAATGAATAAATTACTTATTATTTACTAAATGAAGAATATAAAGTACGGGTGAATGTATAGAAAATATTATGTTTTTTTTTCAAAAGTATCCACCCAAATCCCTTTTATGGAGGCACTACAGTATCCTTTGCTATACACAGTGGTTAAAAGAGGGGAAATCCCCCCCACAGGGTTAAGTGGCAACATATTTCAAACATCCTGTTTGTCAATGCTAACTTGACCTGCATATCAAGTTTTAATGAAATTATCAGTAAATAAGAAAGAAATAGTCATTTTTGTATTCCCCCATAAGAATAATGTTGGACAACATACTGTGTTTACCGCAAAATGAAAATTTTCTCCGCAACCAGCATATCGTAGTATAGTAATTCAAAGTACCAATTTATTTACTTTTTGAGCTCTTTTCAGTGGTAAATAGTTATCTTTTTTAACATTGGTTTTTTATGAAAAATTAATTTTTGATGCCGGAAGTCTTGCAATTTCTGAACCAAATTTTTTTACAGAAATGCGGGTGGTGTCATTTTGCTGGAATTATTAAGCAATTCAGCTGGAAAAATCATGATTTTTAACACCAAAATATTTATTTTAAGTTGTTTTGTTACCATTGGGCCATTGTTTATAATGGTTGGTTGGTTCACGGTTTAAAGAGCTGACATTTCAATCGATAGGCAACTATGGAACTCCACAATTTGCCAACATCGGCCCAACCGTTTGTGCTACATGTGATATCGTTGTTTATTTGAAATTTACTCTTCACTTTAAGTGCACCATAAGCAATGAGAAAAGAAAAACAATACAAAAATATATGAATACAAATAATAATTTCATCGCCATCATCAGTTAGCTATAGTACAACAAAGTATAATTTTCTGAGAAAAGCTCAATTCAGAGATGATATCTTCTGGCATTTTAGCTTTTTAAAAAGCGCTTGGTACCCATTTCAGTTGATTGATAAATGTTATATTGTTCTAAAAACTTTTACCGAGAAATCAAAGTGACGTGCAGCCGTCCAGCCTGCGTGTATTCTAGATTTTTTGTTACTAAACAAATAACATTATGATATTTTGTAGACTCAATATACCAATACAGACAATATTAGCACATATTATGTCAAGGAGTAAAATATTATTAGATACGATAACTGACGTACTCAATTATTTGGCAGATAATAAGTTCTTATAGCAGCGGGATTGAGGGGCGCATTTTTTGATTCTGGCACCCACGCCGACGGGACACTGCGCACGCCTACGTTAAGGTAATGTGACGAGGGGTTTACCTGAGTGATATAATGAAGATTTGAGTCAATACTCGAGTAATGCACTTGACAGTCAAGATCAGGCAGACTAAGCCCAGACCTTTAATGTGAATATTTATCTTACTCCTGACTCTGAGTTGTTTTAGTGAGCCGGGTCTCTTACCGAGTTTTGAGTTCAGTACAAATGAAAACATATTATAACATTACAATAGTATACCAACTAATAAGTATAATATGTTGGGATAGAACAAACAGAAATAATTTATTTCAGTAGTAAATTGACCAATACTATGAAATGTTTAAGTTGAATGTAACAATTGTTGTTATTGAATTATTGTGAAATTTTCTTAAGTTCAACTAAATCCTATATTTGTGTCATATTTATATATAAAGAAAAAAATGAATCTTGTCTTTGTAGAGAATTTTATTCACTTTATCTTGTGTAAGAACAGTTTTTACCGAACGATGCACGGTTTTCAGTGCAGAAGTAAAACAATAAAAAAGGGCACTTCCCCCCCCCACCATCACTGAAGCAGCAGGGCTAGGGACGGGGACTTTTAATATTTTTATCTTCCAACTACCCCCAAAACATTCTCGTACAAAAATATCCCCCGTCCATATCCTTTAAACACCCTTATTAACGGGACTACAGTATAGTTTTGAGATATAAGGCACATAAAAGTCAAGCTTAACAGAAAAATTTGATGACCACTTTGTAACATGCTTAAGTAATTTAAATAAATTGGAAAAATAAAATAGAATATGTTCTTAAAAACACTGAATATTCTCATACTGTAAATAACAACTGGATAGGTTGAAAACATGTTTATTCACAGTTAGTTAAAATTTATTTTTGAATCTATTTAACAATCAAGACCAGCTGAATCTCATCACATAAGAACTATGTAGTTTATTACAGAAAAATTAAATTTATGTTCAAAAGATGTTTACCAACACACTGTGTGTATACCGAAAAGGATCTAAAACATGCTCTACTCATTTGGAGTTCATTCAATTCACTCTTAGAAGTCCTACACAACTGGAGTACAATAAAGTTACGAGCCACCACTAATTCCTTTATTTTCGAAGGAACGCATCATTACAATTGTAAAAATACGAAAAATTGTAAATTAAAGTTTTCAAAATCAAACAGCCACAATCATAGTTATGTTTAAAATCACTGTAATCAATGTCTCTCATTATTTGGAAAACCGGCCCTTAAAACGACCTTATAAAAATAAACAAACATAATAAGATGTGTGTGTCTAAATAATTATTACAATGAGTACATGATTTTGTAAATACACTAACATATATTACGTGAGGTTGTAATGTACAGTTATTTAGTGTTCATTTTATGGAGAGTTTAACTTGCTACATCCTACTCGTCTTCCCCTTCATCGCCCTCTTCACCCTCATCCCCCTCATCTCCTTCCACTTCCTCTTCATCTCCGATGTCCTCATCGTCACCCTCACTGTCCCCTTCGTCGTCGAGCCCGTTCTCCTCTCCGTCTACATCAGGTACTAGGTAGTATTGGAGCGGGTTCGGCCAGATGTCATCCTTGATGATGTCTGCGATGTCGTCGCCCTGAGGATCCTCATTGTCACAGAACCAGTCAAAGAACTTCTTCTCATCCTGGAATGCTCTCTTTCGGCTGTTACTTGCTTTAGTATTCTTCTTTTTCTTTTCACACAAATTCTGGTCCTTCTTCCATCTGATTGGTGTACTTGTGGATTTGTGCTCTCCGTTCGCCCCCATTGAGAATTCCTTTGTGAGTACCTGAAATTTAAAATTAGTTATTTTACAGCTTTAATTACTATTCAAGCTTAGAAAATTTGTCGTATAAAAAATACAATTCAAGCTCCAATCAATTTATGTACTTCAGCTATACCATGTTTTATAATAAATTATGTAAGCTAGTTTGAAATTGGCATAGACAACTTTTTAATAAATACACCAGTTTCACTAGCTGTTTAATCCACTTGCCCGTACGGTTATCCAATTTTCATTGAAGTATCAAAATGTAATCGTTAACAATTACTTTTTTCAGTAATTAATTGAAATAACTAAATTAATTTATACCTGTATGACCTTTAACCCTAGGACTGCCCTTAGCCGAATATTCGTCTATTGCATGTGTGTGATGGATGTACTATAGACCTTTAACCCTAGGACTGTCCTTAGCCGAATATTCGTCTATTACATGTGTGAGATGGATGTACTATAGACGACATTTGGCTAATTGGGTAATTTTGTTTCAACTGCTTACAACGCTTTGAAAATAATCTAGAAACGTAATAATATTGATACCATTGAAAAGAGGAGATTCTAAACTTGAATTTTCATATATAAACGAACCCCGTAGCAATAACAGATCAATATAATTGCTATTATAATTTGAACAAAAATTAGCGGGCAGAACATTTTTGACTCGCGAGCGGCAAAATCTTGTAAACCACATGTTCTTAAAAAAAAAATCGTAGTGTCTGTATTTTGGCCCAAACAGAAAGCGGTTGGTACCATTGGAAACAGCATGAGTTGTTCTTTCTTCGTAATGAGAACTTTTGTCATGCGACTTAAGAAAGTCTGAGAAATAATTTTTAAAATCAGCTGTTATGTCGGCTGTTCATTTGCCCCATTAGCCGAAAATTCGGCTAATTATAAATCACTAACAAATATATCGATAATTGATTTAGCGTTACGTAAATCACATAAGTCTTTGAAGCCAAGAAAAAGTTCTTCCTCTTTGCAGTGGTGGCTTCCTGTATGGAGCGTCATGTGACTCGTATAAATAATAACAAATCAGAGATTCTTTCTGCTAGCCTAGCCAAGCCAATGTGTGATTTTTTAGTGCGAGGAGGTCTGTATTTTACTGCCGCATGTTACTGATAAGCAAGTGTATTGTTGTATAGTGTATGAGTTAGTAGTAATATTTATCTATATTACTATGGGTGAATATTATTGTGTTCAAATGTGCGTTATTGAAAATGTGTTTTCCAGTTTAGGCCTGCAGTGAATTTGGAAATTTTCCCTTTTTTTAACTTAATCTAAAGATTTTCCTAAATACGTTATATTAATTTTATTCTATTCAAATTCTCTATTCTTTTGTGAACTAAAACAGTATGCATATGATAGAATTATCTTTTATGGTTTGTAGCAACCTCTGCAGATTTTGGTCAAATACGGCTAGGCCTATGCTACAAATCTAGGTTCAAAAATCAATATGTGTTTATGGAACCTTAATTTGTTCATAATTCTCTATACATACATATATATATTATTATTCAAAAGTGTATTTACTATAAATATATGTACCATTTATTATATTAAAGTACAAATACCCCCGTCGCAGCAAACCTGCATTCTCAGCGAATTTCCAATGAATTTATAACATAACACATTAACACTTAACAGGATTCATAAGAAAAATATTCACAAACAAGCGATATTAAAAATATTAATTATTCTCCATAAGAATAACATGGGGACCGATTACCTAGGTTTGCTGCTACGGGAACCATACATGAAAATTTGGTATTTTGTGCAAACAACGATAAACCCCAACCAGATGAAGTCATATACCAAATTTTGTCAGTTTATGTTCACAAATAAGCGAGATATACAATTTTTCTTTTTCTCCATAAGAATAACATTAGACAACGTACTGTGTTTAGCACTTTCAATATCTCAGGAACCAATTGACATAGAGCAATGATAAAAATACCAAATTGTTTGTTTTTTAATGCTGAATTAAATGGTAAATATTAAAATTTGATTTAAATAAAAATTACATGTGGAAACCCCAAAAAACCCAATTTTGGGGTACCAAACCCCTCTTTGGATGGTGCGATTCGTCTGGTTTTCGAACTCGTTCAAATAAATAGTGCTTTACACATTTGTACCAAATTTTATTAAGATCGGACTTTTTTTACGAGAGTTATCGTGCTTACGGACACACACACACACACACACATATATATATATATATATAAATACCCCCGTCGCAGCAAACCTGCATACTTAGCCAATTTACAATGAATATATAACATAACACATTAAAACACTTAACAGGATTCATAAGAAATGTATTCACAAACAAGCGATATTTAAAATATTAATTATTCTCCATAAGAATAACATTGGGGATGAGTACGCAGGTTTGCTGCAACAAGGCACACAAAATAATGGGTTTTTATGCAAATATCAATAGAACTCATCTTAGTGAAGACACATACCAAGTTTCATAAATATACATTCATAAATAAGCGATATATAACATTTTAAGTATTTTCCATAAGAATAACATGGGGACCAAGTACCTAGGTTTGCTGCTACAGGAAACATTGGCGAAAAATTGTTTTTTGGTGCAAACAACAATAAACCACAACCAGATCAAGCCATATACCAAATTTCGCCAGTTTATATTCATAAATAAGCGAGATATACAATTTTTCTTTTTCTCCATAAGAATAACATTAGACAACGTACTGTGTTTAGCACTTTCAATATCTCGGTAACAAATTGACGTAGAGCAATGATCAAAACACCAAATTGTTTGTTTTTTTAAGCTGAATTCAATGGTATAAATTAAAATTTGATTTAAATTAAAATTACATGTGAAAATCCCAAAAAACACATTTTTGGGGTACAAAACCCCCCTTCGGATGGTGCGATTCATCTGGTTTTCGAACTCGTTCAAATAAATGGTACTTTACACATTTGTACCAAATTTCATTAAGATCGGACCTTTTTTACGAGAGTTATCGTGCTTACGGACACACATATCACATATATATATATATACATATATAAAAATTTGAACGAATGGTTTTTTTGGCATCTGGGGACCTCAAAATGAAAAGTTATCATGGTCTCGGGCTTAAATCTTACCATGAGACCTACAGTAATAGCTTCTTCCCTATAGGGGAAATTCGCTAAAAATAGGTATAACTTTGAATAACTAATTTTGGCTTTTGGCAAAATTTTGTTTTTCAACTCTTATAGTCATAAAAACAGTTATTACTTTGTACATAAGAGCATTATTTTCAATAACAGCATTGTTACCTTTAGTAACAAAACGATGTATACTAATTTTGATTTTATTTTTATTTTTCAAATGTACAGCATACGTTTGTCGATTTTCCCCGGTTTCCGATTCAGTTTAGCTTGTATACATTCATACAAACAAAATTGATTTTTGTTTATGAGAATGTATACAAGCCAAACTAAAAAAATATGGTAACTTCGTTGTGGGGAAAAAGCATAGTAGGCTACCATAGTATTATTAAAGCTACATTAGTCCACTTTCGAGTGGTTTTTATTAGATTAATCAATAATTAAGGTATTATTTACATGTACAAACATTGGTTTTGCAATAAAACAAGTTATTTAACAGTTAATACAAGGTTGATTAAGGGTACTGACATTGTGTGCCCCTTGGCATGACCAATGGCTCTTCTGCACAGATTTAGGATGCTAGCCCAATGTGGGTCCCTTGGCACAACCAATTGCTCTTCTCTGCCCACATTCCAGCCTCGGGGACAGTAACACATTGTTGGTTGGTTGGGACATTAACACATATTGTGTTGTTGGTTGTGAGGGGGGGGGAATTTATTTTGTGTGGGGGAAGCAAACATCCTAAACCCGGCTCTGGAAATAACCAACCAAGTTGTTTGTTATTTCGAAAATAACACTCTAATTAAATTGTGTTTATTTGTGAAGGTATGACACCACTTAAAGTGTAATTTATTAAAGTACAATATTAATAAATCGGTCATTTTTTCAGATTTTAACAAAAAAGGTAATTTGTTTGTTATGTCTTAAACTCTACTGCAATTTTTGTTTCTGAAATTTTTTATAGTCATTGTAACAATGGACAAATGAAGTTTTTGCCATTTGGGAAATCCCCATAGACTTAGGCTTAGGGTTCCCCAAACCACATAGGCCTTCATCAACTAAACAGTGTTTCCTATAGGCTAATACTGTTTGGTTAGAACTGTGTACACTATTCCACAAACTGAACAATGAGCTAACTTACCAATTATTTTTAAAATAAAAAAAATTATATTTAGTTCTCTTCTGAAAAAAGGTTAGCTTGATAAAAAAACTTACATCGTTTTCTATATAGGGATTTCCTTCTTCAAAGTAAAAGTTAATCTTAAAACCAAACTTGATGTTTTCAAAGTCTTCCACCTCAATTTTGGTGACATACTGTAGACAATCCACTTCCTCATCATCAATCAGAGGGCTCAACTGCGGATGGTTTACAAATGTTGTCACCCAGAAATTTGGGATTTTCTTGATGATATCATTTCTTTTCTCAAAGTGTGGTTTCTTTAGCCTGTTGTAATTTCTTTCGATACCAAGGATCTCTTCACTGGCCTTTTCATTCAGGGCATCAATCTCATTCTGGCATTTATCAATTTCCTCAAGGATCTTCTGAGTTTCAGGGTCTTCCTCACCTGTTGTTTCTCCATTCCCTAGCTCGACCTTCTTTATCTTTTTGGCCGGTGATCCAGAACCATTAGTGGCCATCTTTATCGAAATTTAGCAGTCAATACAGGCAATTAAGGATCAACCACCTGAAACAAATATAAAATTTATAAACATTGTTATTATTATTAGCCATATTACCATATTATTACTGGCCATACTAGGCTTTTATCACATCAGATATAAGTGTAGGTTGGAATCAACACAAAACCTAACAGGAACTCCAGTTCAGACATTTCTTAACAAGACATTAGTAAGATTTTCCATCAATTACTTGGTTATGATAGGTCAGATTACATATTCATACACTTACTCAGTTACAAATTCTTGTTCAGATTACAACTCCACCGAACTGAATACAAAAATACCCTGATGCAACAAACCAGCATACTCAACGAATTTCTAATACAAATATATAGCCTAACTTATACCTTACTACCACATAAAGAATTGTATTAAGTAAGATCTATATATTCATTAGTAAGCGTTCTGATTGCAGAAATGATAGTTTATGAATAAAAAACTAAGGAATTTTCATAAAACCTGATTTACAAAATCTTTTCATTAAGTTAAAAGCCTTCTCACTTCACTCAACGTGTAAAAAAGGTTTTTTGAAACTACCGGTACCTACGTAATATGGGTGGTCGAATTTTGCAGAAGTTTAAGCTGAACAAGAAAATATACGGTAGATTTCCTCTAGTCCGTCCACCAGACCGAACCTTACGTTGGATTACAAAATAGTCAAAACGAACCAGCGTTAGCCTGTTTTGCAATGTAAAATACTGACCTATAATAACATACCTTAACATAAAAATCAATATTTAAGCAAATGGACAAAGAAACAAAAGTTGTCCATCAACTGAACTGAGATGTTTTATTTACTCTACCGATTGCCCAGAGGTCGAAATTCGACCAAAAATAATTCTACGTAAACCCAAAGCGGCTCATACAAATAATGGTTGTTTGAACGCTTTGCCACATCCTGAGTGAGCAGTTAAATAAATGCATTTGAACTGGTTTCCTTATACTGAACTTCACGAATACCACTCTTTCCCTCTCTCCCTCTATCATCCTCACGCCCATGTTTAATCTTTTTTTAATGTGGAGTTAACAGATACTCTTGTACGGTGTTACCATTCCAGTAGTATTTTATTTATGTTAGTCCTGAAACATCTGTTCTTGCTGGTTTGCTAGCATTTATTATTATCAGCTGTCAAATATGCAATTTAATCGATTACTGTTCTTTCATAAAATTAACACTGAAATTTTGAAAGCCTGTGGGGAGTAGTCCTGAAGGCCAATGTAAATTATAATGGGTTTCTCTCATCTACAGGACAATACCTTTCTAAAGGTATGCATGAATTTCTCCTACTATGCACAAAAGCTGAAAAAAGGAGGGACAGTTTTATGCTTGCCTATTATAAAAAGATTTTGACCACAACTTAAAAAAATAAACAAGTTTACTCCTATCGATTTCTGCCATCCCAGTGAGTACTAACTTATACAGGGGACTGCGGTAGTTAGATTAGGTTTCATTATTGACAACAACAAAACTATAATTTCTTAGTAAAAATATATTGTTGGTGATGACGAGTTAAGAAATAACTGATACAGGCTAATATAATGGAAACACTACAGGCTGTCAAATAAATACAACTAGGCCTAGGTACCTAACTTAAAGTCCTAAACAATACAACTAGGCCTAGGTACCTAACTTAAAGTCCTAAACAGAGTTTTGTGTGTTAGGTCACAAACACACTTAGGGAACTATTTTTTTCTCTGATCAACAAAGAACAAAACCACTGGAAAATCCCATGTATTTACACATGTGTATGGGTCTATAATTAGTTCCCATGACTGGCCATTCAGGGAACTGTCAAAAGACCCTCTGGACTTCATAAAACTTTGAATTTAAAAACTACATTGGGGAGTCAAAAAGCCATCAACTGAGGTGACTGAGGTAAAACTACATGTGAAAACCCCAAAAAACACATTTTTTGGGGTACAAAACTTCGGATGGTGCGATTCATCTGGTTTTCGAACTCGTTCAAATAAATGGTACTTTACAAATTTGTACCAAATTTAATTAAGATCGGACCTTTTTTACGAGAGTTATCGTGCTTACGGACACACACACACACACACACACACACACATATATATATATAAATATATATATATACACATATATAAAAATTTGAACGAATTGCAACAGTTCATAATTTATGTTAGTAAATAGTCAATAAAAATAGCTAAATAGGCCTATATAAAAATATGTAATCATGTAACTACCTTATATTAGAAATTGTACAAAACTACTTCAAACACGAATTTTAATTATCGCCTGACCTTAAATACATAAATTAATAGTCAAAATTTTATATAGTAATTACAGTGGAAATTCAAAGTGGAAGTGTCATGTGACTAAAAGCCTCAAGGAAGAAATAATGTGTGACTACATTGTTGGTGAGAAAATTGGACTCTCTCCTTCTTCTAAATTGAACTGGCCTAGGTGTTAGATGCTAAAAAGTGAGCCTAGTCTCAAAATTAACTAAATTCCCTTTAAATAAGTGCATTGGACACTAAAAGTCTAATCTTTTATTAGGAGAAGAGCTAAAACCATATAAATTATACCCTTGTTTATTATTAGGCCAAGAAGAAATGGTTTTTAGCGAAGAAATGATGCAGCTCTGGTAAACCAAACCCAAACTTATCCCGAACCTACAGACTAAATCACATCAGAGTTAGGGTGGATTGAGTAGCCTTAACTACTGATTCTGTCCAAAAACATTTGTTTACAGGACAATTTTAGCCAAATTTAGTAGCATCCGTGAATTTGGAACAGAACCTTTTAGGCCTAAAACATTATTCAAAATCATGGCCGCCATGTCCGGTGACGCCAAGCCAAAATTAACTTTTTGAACATTTCAAACAATTCCGTATTTCAAAATCAATCATTAAATTTGGAATTTTATTACAAACAAAATCTAATTCAAAATTTATAAGCGAAATCTAGAAAGGGAGAGAGAGCCACCACCGCGAATTCAATATAACGCCCTGAGATTAAGACTCCAATACTACCCAGAACGACGCCGAGGCTTATTTCACCATTGTATAAAGTAAATCATAGTTATTGCCCCTACCTTTGTAACACCAATTGTCAATCCCTCACAATTTAAATATGTCGAAATGTCAATTTTGTAAATAAATAGTTTTTGTTGTTAATTGTAATTTTGTCAGAGTTTATTCATTTGAGACAGATATCGCTATCTTGTTTTATGTTACCCTAGCAACCTTAAGTTTAGAACTAGGAGCCTATTTACCACATAAACAAATATATTTAGAGAAGTAAGTAAGTGTGTGTTTCAGAATGGTGTTTTTTGCATCTGGGGACATCAAAATGAAAAGTTATCATGGTCTCGGGCTTAAGTCTTACCATGAGACCTACGGTAATAGCTTCTTCCCTATAGGGGAAATTCGCTAATAAGTAGTATTACTCTTTGTTTCAAACTGTATTTTAAACGCCTTTTCCCCTTAAGGTTCTTTGTTTGGTTTCATTTTAGTTGCAAAGAATAAACAGCTGAAAACGTGACATAAGAATACTCTTTATTCATCCCCAACCCATTCAAAATTTTTGTAATTTCATTTTTAGGCCTCTGACTGGTACAAAGGCATCTGCAAACCTCAAAATACCGTCCTATTACGGACAGCAGAGGTTAGTTTAGGCGTTATAATGATATTTAGGTCAGTGTCCGGGATTAGACCGTTTGTGGAAGTTAAGCAGGACACTTTTATTTATTTTTAGCGAATTTCCCCTATAGGGAAGAAGCTATTACCGTAGGTTTCATGGTAAGACTTAAGCCCGGGACCATGATAACTTTTTGTTTTGAGGTCCCCCAGATGCCAAAAACACTATTCGTTCAAATTTATATAAATGTATATAATATATCTATATATGTGTCCGTTAACACGATAACTTGAGTAAAAAATATCCGATTTTGATGAAATTTGGCTCAAAAGTGTAAAATGACATTTATGACTAAGTTCGAAAACCAGAAAACTCGGACTATGGAAAGGGGGGTTTTAAATTTTCCAAAAATCAGTCTTTTGCATTTTTCACCCTAAAATTTTTAAAAAACTTGAATTTGGTTTTGACCATGTTATAGAGCTTAAAAAAACAAATAATATAGTATTTTGAATTATTAACCTAGGTTATGGTGGTTGTGGAGAAAATCCAAAAAACCTACTCATAAAATCTCCCATGTTAATCTTACGGGAAAAATATTTTTGGCTTTTCCTGTTTATTTTGATATAAACTTCACATTTGCTTTTATCCATCTGTTCAGTTCCACAAAAAATCATTTTGGTGTTTAAATTGTGATTCTACGCCCAACCGTTGCAGAGATATTCAAAGTGCTAAACACAGTACGTTGTCCAACGTTATCCTTATAGAGAATAAATAAAATTTGATATCTCGATTATTTATGAATGTATGTTGATAAAATTTGGTATGTGGCTTCACGTAGTACTGGTATATTGATATTTGCACACAAAATTTATTTTTTGTTGATTATTCCCGTAGCAGCAAACCTGCGTACTCAGCCCCCATGTTATTCTTATGGAGAATAAGTCAAATATAATGACTCCCTTATTTATGAACATAAATTAAAAAAACTTGGTTTGTAGCTTCACTTGGTTGAGTGTATTGATAATTATATAAAAACCCATTTTTAGCGAATTTCCCCTATAGGGAAGAAGCTATTACCGTAGGTCTCATGGTAAGACTTAAGCCCGAGACCATGATAACTTTTCATTTTGAGGTCCCCAGATGCCAAAAACACCATTCAAATTTTTAGCGAATTTCCCCTGTAGGGAAAAAGCTATTGCCGTAGGTCTCATGGTAAGACTTAAGCCCGAGACCATGATAACCTTTTATTTTGAGGTCCCCAGATGCCAAAAACACCATTTATTCAATTTTAGCGAATTTCCCCTATAGGGAAGAAGCTATTACCATAGGTCTCATGGTAAGACTTAAGCCCGAGACCATAATAACTTTTCATTTTGAGGTCCCCAGATGCCAAAAACACCATTCGTTCAAATTTTTATATATGTATATTGGTACAAATATGTAAAGTACCATTTATTTGAACGAGTTCGAAAACCAGATGAATCGCACCATCCGAAGGGGGGTTTTTGGGGGGTTTTGTACCCCAAAAATGTGTTTTTTGGGGTTTTCACAGGTAATTTAAATTTAAATCAAATTTTAATTTATACCATTAGGTTGAGCTTAAAAAAACAAACAATTTGGTATTTTTATCATTGCTCTACGTCAATTGGTTACCGAGATATTGAAAGTGCTAAACACAGTACGTCGTCTAATGTTATTCTTATGGGGAAAAAGAAAAATTGTATATCTCGCTTATTTATGAACATAAACTGACGAAATTTGGTATATGGCTTCATATGGTTGTGGTTTATTGTTGTTTGCACAAAAAAACTATTTTTCGCCTATGGTTCCTGTAGCAGCAAACCTAGGTACTCGGTCCCCATGTTATTCTTATGGAAAATACTTAAAATGTTATACATCGCTTATTTATGAATGTATATGGATGAAACTTGGTATGTGACTTCACATACATGAGATCTATTGGTATTTGCATAAAAACCCATTATTTTGTGTGCCTTGTTGCAGCAAACCTGCGTACTCATCCCCAATGTTATTCTTATGGAGATTAATTAATATTTTAAATATCGCTTGTCTGTGAATACATTTCTTACGAATCCTGTGAAGTGTTTTAATGTGTTATGTTATATGTTCATTCAAAATTCGCTGAGTATGCAGGTTTGCTGCGACGGGGGTATTTTATATATGGATATATATATATGTGTCCGTAAGCACGATAACTCTCGTAAAAAAGGTCCGATCTTAATGAAATTCGGTACAAACGTGTATAGTACCATTTATTTGAACGAGTTCGAAAACCAGACGAATCGCACCATCCAAAGGGGGGTTTTATACCCAAAAAATGGGTTTTTGGGATTTTCACATGTAACTTTTATTAAAATCAAATTTTAACTTTCACCATTGAATTCAGCACAAAAAAACAAACAATTTGGTATTTTGATCAATGCTCTAGACGTCAATTGGTTACTGAGATATTGAAAGTGCTAAACACAGTACGTTGCCTAATGTTATTCTTATGGAGAAAAAGAAAAATTGTATATCTCGCTTATTTATGAACATAAACTGACGAAATTTGGTATATGGTTTCATCTGGTTGTGGTTTATTGTTGTTTGCACAACAAATTTTTTTCGACTATGGTTTCCGTAGCTGCAAACCTAGGTACTCTCGGTCCCCATGTTATTCTTATGGAAAATAATTAAAGTGTTATATATCACTTATTTATGAATGTATATGGATGAAACTTGGTATGTGACTTCACTTAGCTGAGTTCTATTGATATTTGCATAAAAACCCATTATTTTTTGTTCCTTGTTGCAGCAAACCTGCGTACTCATCCCCAATGTTAGTCTTATGGAGAATAATTAATATTTTAAATATCGAATGTTTGTGAATATATTTCCTATGAATCTTGTTAAGTGGCTTAATGTGTCATGTTATAATTCATCGGAAATTTGCTGAGTTTGCAGGTTTGCTGCGACGGGGGTATTATATATATATATATATATGTGTCCGTAAGCTCGATAACTCTCGTAAAAAAAGGTCCGATCTTAATGAAATTTGGTGCAAATGTGTAAAGTACCATTGATTTGAACGAGTTCGAAAACCAGATGAATTGCGCCATCGAAAAGAGGTTTTTTACCCAAAAAATGTGTTTTTTGGGGTTTTCACATGTAATTTTAATTTAAATCCAATTTTAATTTATACCATTGAATTCAGCTTAAAAAACAAACAATTTGGTATTTTGATCATTGCTCTACGTCAATTGGTTCCTGAGATATTGAAAGTGCTAAACACAGTACCTTGTCTAATGGTATTCTTATGGAGAAAAAGAAAAATTGTATATCTCGCTTATTTATGAACATAAACTGGCGAAATTTGGTATATGGCTTGATCTGGTTGTGGTTTATTGTTGTTTGCACAAAAAACAATTTTTCGCCAATGTTTCCTGTAGCAGCAAACCTAGGTACTTGGTACCCATGTTATTCTCATGGAAAATACTTAAAATGTTATATATTGCTTATTTATGCATGTATATGGATGAAACTTGGTATGTGACTTCACTAAGATGAGTTCTATTGATATTTACATAAAAACCCATTATTTTGTGTTCCTTGCTGCAGCAAACCTGCGTACTCATCCCCAATGTTATTCTTATGGAGAATAATTAATATTTGAAATATCGCTTGTTTGTGAATACATTTATTATGAATCCTGTTCAGTGTTTTAATGTGTTATGTTATATATTCATTGGAAATTCGCTGAGTATGCAGGTTTGCTGCGACGGGGGTATTTTGTTCCTTGTTACAGCAAACCAGCTTTCTCAGCCCCCATGTTATTCTTATGGAGAATAACTAGAATGTTATAAAGCGCTTATTTATGATTGAATATTGATGGAACTTGGTATGTGGCTTCGCCTAGTTAAATTCTATTTATATTTGCATAAAACCCAATTGTTTGTGTTCCTTGTTTTAGCAAACCTACGTACTCATTACCAATGTTATTCTTAAGGTGAATAATTAAAACCGCTTATATGTGAATATATTTTTATGAAACTTGGTATTCGGCTTTATGTGGTATTAAGACATATATTATGCATTGGAAATTCGCTGACTACGCAGGTTTGCTGCGACGGGGGTATTTATTTATTTGATAATTACATCTAACAGATAGAAAGGTACAGGGATATAGTAAATGATACACACACTTTACAATGGTATGGTTTATATTGGTGACATCGTTGTTTGAAAGGCACTTTAACCTAAAAAACGTAAAAAAGTGTCCGGGTTTAGCCTGGTTTACGGTAAACAAAAATATTAAACTCTGTTTAGTCAACACAACACCGCACCGCCATTATAGACAATCAGTGACTCATTTTGCCTTAAAGTGATGGGCGAATCGCGAACTATCGGTTCAAATTGAACGAATCACAAGACGAATCAAGTGAACTCAATTTCTGAAAGAGCCGATTAGTAGTGTGAGTCAATTTCAGTTATTGAAAGAGTTGAGTCGACAACCATTATAGTTTCGTTGACGTATCAAGGTATATAGCGAGCGAATAAGCGGAAGGCCAAACTATCGAATAACAACCGACTTTTTGACATTCTACGGCGAGAAGGAAACGTGAATCAAATGAGTCGGTTGAATATACGACTCATTTGATTTGAGTGATTCATATGAATCGATTCGCCAAGATGAATCGAAGTGCCCATCATCACCTACGACTATTTCATGCCGTGTATAGAGCCCGTGTGATTCCCTGACCCCGAACAGTGTCAAAAATAGTTGGGATTAACGTATTTGTACAAGCTTTTCTGTCCGTTACTACCAAGTATGACGATAATTATTTTGTCTTTTTGGTTTCTGTCATAGTGGCACAATCATATAGGCCTACACATTAAAAATACGGAACTTTTCTGTGATAGCCGTGCCCCTTCACTAAAATCTGTGACTTTTGCATGACATCTGTGATTTTCCGGGCCGGTAGACACCATTGGAATAACATTTGACAACGTACAGTGGAACCTTGATAACTCGAACCTCAATAAGTTGAATTCCTTGAACTCAAATTTTTGTCATTTCCCTTGAACTTGCCATCTAATGCTACGGTATGTTTGTAAGTTATGTAGTTTTCTTAAATAAAATGGTTTTGATTTGATTAGATTTGTGTCCGGTGTCATTAGTTATTAGTGCGAGTTTAGAGGTTCTGGATGTAGTGCGTGAATCGTAGTTTTAAGGTTGTCTTTTACTAGTTAAGTGTTTGCAGTTTGGCAAAACTCTACCTTATGAGGAGAAGTTGAAGATTATTTGAGGCTGTTGACACAGGAAATATAAAAAAGTGACATTGGGAAGCACTCCGTCGACAATTTTAAAACAAAAATCAGTTTTATACTGCTTCTCCATAATTCCAACAATGCTCTGCAATTTTAATTGTTATCATGTTTTGTTCCCTTTTAGTTTTGCAGATTGTTAACAGTTTACAATACATTGATGTTCAGCTAAATTGAAATTGATGCGTAGTTGGTCAGTACTGATTTTTGTAAGGGGGTTAGGGATTTATTTAGGGCAGGTGAAAGAAGTGAGCAAAAAACATCTAAAAAAAGACAGGAAGTGGTCGGATGGGCAAAACATCACCAAAATCCCGAACTGTGAGTCATTATTGGTTTACACTCCTACTCTACAATATTTTCACTGAAGGAAGTATTTAATCCTCTACTACTTTAATCAAAGAAGCTTTACAAAGTATTATTGGGCTTATTTTAGGCATTTAAGATTGTTCATATAATATTTTTTACTTTTATTAACATGTTGGCTACCGACGGTCCTGAATTTGGGTCGCCGGGAGTTCCCAGCAGACCAAACATAATACACAAAACTCTCACCATAGACCAAGTAATTGTGACCAATTGTAACCCAGAGGCCGAAATTTTGTTTTCCGTATTTTCACATGTTTTGAAGTAGAATATATATATTTACTCATAAAAGTAGCAATAAAATATATTTCAGTGCTATTTTAGCATTTTTATTGTGTCCCGTATGTGTGATGTCGGTCTATAGTAAAATTTTATATATTTTTTGCGATAGACCGACAGTCTCACATACGTGACGTGAGTTTTAAAAAACTTTGGATGACTGTGAAATAAAATAAAAAAACTGTTCTTTTATATTTCTTTTAATAAGAACAAACTAAAATCGGTTTAAAAACTAAATTATAAAATTTGTATCAGACAATGAAATATAAAACCTATCAAAAATGGATGGCCAACTTTGACAATCTGTGAAAGAAAAAAAATATAGGTCGTACCCAAGACCGAGTGACACGCATACGTGTCACACATTCCTATATACCGATATACAGGCTTCAGATCGATATAGTGTACCGTATGGACGTGGCAAGTCATTTAACTGAACGGTGACTGCGTCCCTTATACGTGTCGTCAGTCCACTGGATTTGGCCTGAGCATCCCGTATACGTGTCGTCGGTCCACTGGAATCAGCCTGAGCGACACGTATATGTGACGCTGGTCTATTTTAAGTTTTTTTTTTAACATTGCGTCACACATACGTGATGGATCGGTAATCAATGTGTTAATAGTAATTATTATTTCGGTGTGATTATTTGTGATACAAAGCACAAAATCATGTAAGGATTCAACCCTTCCATAATCCACCTATTGCGTTACTGTGACCCTCAATAAGTCGAAGTCTGTGGAATATCACCTTGATAAGTCAAACCTCGATATTTCGAAATATTCGATCACTTGAATTTTTCCCGTCCCTCCTGAGGTTCAAGTTTTCGAGGTTCCATTATACTGTGTTTAGCACTTTTAATATCTCTGTAACCAATTGACGTAGAGCAATGATCAAAATACCAAATTGTTTTAAGCTGAGTTCAATGGTGAAACCTACAATTTGATTTATTGTAGGCTACTTATATATTCTATGTAAAACCTAAAAAAAAAAAACATTTTTGGGGTACAAAACCTTCCCCCAATATATCCCTTAGGTTGGAGCGATCTGGCTGGTTTTCGAACTTACAAGTTATAGGCTAAGTTTAAATGTTGCTTTTCATGTTTGTACCAAATTTCATAAAAATCGGACCATTTATTCGAGAGTTATCGCATCCACGGACACATATATATAGTTTTGAACGGATGGTGTTTTTGGCATCTGGGGACCTCAAAACGAAAACTTATCATGATCCCGGCCCTAGGTCTTCCCATGCCGACTACGGTAATAGGTTCCCTATAGGGGAGATTCGCTAAAAATGAATAAGTGTCCGGATCAACCTCCACAAACGGTCTTGACCAGAACACCCACCTAAATAACATTATGCCGGTAACGCATAAACTAACCTCTCCTGTCCGTAGTCGGACGGTGCTTTGAGGTCTGCAGATGCCTTTTCACCAGCCAAAGGCTTAAAAATAAAAAAATATAATGGGTTGGGGATGAATAAAAAGTATTCTCACATCACGTTTTCAGTTGTTTATTTTTTGCAACTAAAATGAAACTAAACAAAGAACCGTAAGGGGAAAAGGTGTTTTAAATACAGTTTAAAATCAAGAAAAAGTTCGCACGCAGCACGCTGACGTGAGGGAAGTGAATTTCTGTATAAAAGCTTTTAAAACTCAAAAACTGTGTATAAAAATACATGTATTCCAATTTTGATTGAAATCTGAAAACACTGATTTTTTGGCTGTTCTGATGCTCCTGGTTTCATTTACCTGCAATGCTGGGAATACAATTTTGTGCATTATATTGTTAGGAAAAGGTCCAGGCAGGCTTGAAAGTAGGCGTGAGTTGCTGGGGATGATAAAAGTACTCTAACAAAGGAATAACAGGCTTTTTTAGTGTAAAACCCCCATAAGACAACGTACCGTGTTTAGTCAAAACACATTTTCTTTAATAACTCGGTAAATATTTATGCTAGAAAGACGAGAGAGGGCTTAAAACATTTGTCTCACTAATTCCCATCTTTATATACATGCCATAATTTTATATCCGGGGCTTTTCTGACCCTTTTAGGGCCCAAAAACTCGAAATTTGATAGAGTAATCCCCAAAAAAGGGGTTACGAGTTTTCCAATTGTTTTGCCCAACAACTTGTCCAACTGATTACAGAAAGGAACGTCCTTAACAAATTTGAAGTTAATCGTACAAAAAATGTGACCGCTAGAGTGCAAACACATATATATATAAAATTTTGAACGACCCCCCAAAACTTGTTCAGGGTGTCACGTTAGGAACTTCTATGGTGGTCCCGGGCTTAAGTTTCACCGTGCGGGTCATGCTAATAGTTCACTTTCCAAAGGAAATTCACTAATAATACAACTTATATATATATATATATATTTGTTCAACATGACCAGCGATGACATTGTCTTCTTGTGGGCTGAAAACTGTCTGCTTTCCATAGGGCCCATTATAATTTCCACAGACATGATCACCTATATCAATTGGCGCAAAGAATACTTTTTTGCTGCTGCCCTTACACTTTAACTTTCCTTCCTTTACTGCCTGCTCTAATACCTTGGCTCTCGAGTTATTTTCGTTCATCTTGGAGACTGTCCCGTATCTAGTGATGTAAAACGCCCGGGCGTTTAAATGTCGGGGCAAATGCCCAGGGCATATGCCCAAATAAACGCCCAAAATCCATAAGCACCCGGGCGTTTATCCAGTTAAAGGCTAATAAACCTAATTAATGGAAATTAATTTGAAGACCACTCTTCTAAATAAGTTTTTAAACCTCTTATTATACATATTTACATAAAAGCCTATATTAAAATAAACGAGTTCGCACGCAGCACGCTGACGTGAGGGAAGTGAATTTCCACATAAAAACTTTTAAAACTCAAAATCAGTGTAAAAACATACATTTGTCCAATTTTTATTGAAATCTGAAAACATTGATTTTTTGGCAGTTCTGATACTCCTGGTTTCATTTACTTGCAAAGATGGGAATACAATTTTGCGCATTATGAGGTTAGGAGAAGGTCCAGACAGGCTTGGAAGTAGGCGTGAGGTTGCTGGGGATAATAAAAGTACTTTAACAAAGAAATAACAGGCTTTTCTAGTGTAAAACCCCCATAAGACAACGTACTGTGTTTAGCCGATACACATTTTCTTTAATAACTCGGTAAATATTTATGCTAGAATGACGAGAGAGGGCTTAAAACTTTTGCGTCTCTAATTTCCATCTTTTTACATGCATTAATTTTACATCTGGGGCTTTTCTGACCCTTTTTGGGCCCAAAAACTCGAAACTTGATAGATTAATCCCCAAAAAACGGGTTTAGAGTTTTCCGATTGTTTTGCCCAACGAACTTGTCCAACAGATTATAGAAAGGAACGTCCCTACCAAATTTGAAGTAAATCAGACAAAAAATGCGACTGCTAGAGTGCATACATATACAGGGTGGTCATTAAAGAATGTCACAAACTTCGTGGGCCAATAGTACTCATCAATTTGAACACAAAATGTCCTCCTAACATATGTCGAAAAATCCTTCGTTTAGCCGCTAGCCGCCATTTTGTATTTTTCACAAACAAAATTATATCTAAAAAACTACTTTAGCTAAAATAACCAAACCTTGCACGGACGTTTATTAAACATCAAAGAAAATTTAGAAAATTTTTTGTTTGATTTGCATTTTTATTTTCACAATGGTGGCCATTTAAAGTTTTTAAAGTGAAATAATAAAAAAACTGTGCATTTTTAAAAACTTTACCCTATAACAAAAAAAAAAAGAAAGTTTTAATACTAAATCCAACGGTATTTTGTTTATCAAAATCGGACCACAAATAAGCAAGAAAATTCATTTTTTCGGTTAGCCAGCAGAAGCTCCGGTCCCACCAGCAGCCCCAAGTAGCGTGGGCGGCGGCGCGCGGTCCGGCGCAACAATGAAAATCGTATTAAGAGAAACGCACTACTGTCCGCGAGAGGAAAGAGCTTCTGCGGGCTAACCGAAAAAGTGAATTTTCTTGCTTATTTGTGGTCCGATTTTGATAAACAAAATACTGTTGGATTTAGTATTAAAATTTTATTTTTTTTTGTTATAAGGTAAAGTTTTGAAAAATGTACAGTTTTTTTATTATTTGACTTTAAAAACTTTAAATGGCCACCATTGTGAAAATAAAAATGCAAATCAAACAACAAATCTTCTAAATTTTCTTTGATGTTTAATAAACGTCCGTGCAAGGTTTGGTTATTTTAGCTAAAGTATTTTTTTAGATATAATTTTTTTTGTAAAAAATACAAAATGGCGGCTAGTGGCTAAACGAAGGATTTTTTGACACATGTTAGGGGGACATTTTTTGTTCAAATTGATGAGTACTATTGGCCCACGAAGTTTGTGACATTCTTTAATGACCACCCTGTATATATATAAAATTTTGAACGACCCCCCAAAACGTGTTCAGGGGGTCACGTTAGGAACTTCTATGGTGGTCCCGGGCTTAAGTTTCACCGTGTGGGTCATACTAATAGTTCACTTTCCAAAGGAAATTCACTAATAATTACTTGTATAATGTGTTATTTTATTGGTAGGAAGTGTTGACTCTCACTTATCAACAAGGAGAAATAATTTAGACTGAAAATAAGCTTTATAGGTTTGTTTTCATTAACAATATCTGGCTAATGTAGATATAGAATTATACATATGTATATTACACAAGAGGAATAAGTCTTAAATCAATATGGGCATAATCAATACTTGAGGTATTCGTACTCAATTCCTTAAACTAATTACTTTCTTCAGATTCAGAAGCATCTTCATCACTTTTGTACAAGGAAGAGTCATCAAGTTCTGGTTATTTAACAATTTTGCAATACAATGTTTATTCAAAACACCACATTGAAAATATTAAAAGTTTTAGGGGTTTATTTTAATGGTTTAAGTTGTTTGCCAACTTATCTCTTGATAATGACCCCCCCCTCCCTTAAAATGTTAATTTTAAGAACACAACTAAGCACTGAAGGCAGTTAAAGATTAAAAACATGAACTATAATACCGGTAATTAAAACATGAAATATAATAGTTAAAACCGCCATAAACTAAATTTTTTATAAACGCCCAGTTTTTGGGCGCTTAAAATCGCTTTGGGCAAATGCCCATTTTTTAACGACCAGCCCACTGGGCATATGCCCGGCCCACATCACTACCCGTATCTTACAGCATTTTTTCATCAATTAAAAGCACATCTTTTTTAAAAAACAGATAGGGCTAAACACCACAATGTTGTTATTAGTTACGTTGGGAATCCTGTGTTTACGTCGAAATGTAGTCGCAACGTTCAGGGCGAGTCACATCCACGGAGTATAGTTATAGTGTCCGGGTCAAAATTGAATTACGTAAATGTAATTTTTTTATATAAAATGTTCCAGGTATAGGCTTGATATAGGCCTAGCATGGCATTATGCACGTTTAAATTTTGAATAAAAATATGCCTTCATGAAAACAGTTAAACAAAAGTGATGAAAATGACATGTTTTTGCGAGACAAACTGTAGGCCTAGTTTTTGTTTGTTCGAAAAGTCTTAAGTTGGTAAACCTGCAAAATAAAACAAAAGAACCATCGTACGCAGTTATATCCTATAAAGCTGTGTAGAGCGCGTTCTGCTCTAAACAAATGTCTTATAACGAACGACTGCTGAACTTTCTAGGTTAGTTAAGAAACATTTATGTTTACAAATATCTTATGTTCTAGCTAGTTTTACAGTACGTAAATATGAAATTTGCTTACATAAATGTTGAATAGGCCTATAACTTTAAATAGCATGGCATAATGTGTGCTTGAATTTGGAATAAAAATTTGCCTTCACGAAAACAATGAGATGAACGTTACGAAAATTACATGTCTTAGACATGTTACTTTATTTTTGCGAAAAGTCGTCAGTTGGTAAACCTGTAAAATAAAACAAAAAACCATCGTATGCAGTTATAACCAATACAGCTGTGTAGAGCATGTTCTGCTCTAAACAAATATATAAGGAACGACTGCTCAACTTTGCAGCTTAGTTTACAAATATTTATGTTTATAAATATGTACGTGTCTGGGTCAAGACCCACCTGTCCGGGTATAGCTGGTTTTAGCGAATTTCCCCTATAGGGAAGAAGCTATTACCGTAGGTCTCATGGTAAGATTTAAGCCCGAGACCATGAAAAAATTTTTTTTTTCCCCAGATGACTAAAACACTATTCGTTCAAATTTATATATATGTATATATATATCTATCTATATATATATATCTATATATGTGTCCGTGAATGCGATAACTTGAGTAAAAAACGTCCGATTTCGATGAAATTTGGCTCAAATGTGTAAAGTGACATTTATGACTTTAAGTTCGAAAACCAGAAAAATCGGACCATGGGAAGGGGGGTTTATGGGGGTTTTAAATTTTCCAAAAATCAGTTTTTTGCATTTTTTACCCTAAAATTTTTAAAACACTTAATTTTGGTTTAGACCATGTTATAGAGCTTAAAAAAACAAATAATATGGTATTTTGAATTATTAATCTAGGTTAAGTGGTTGCGGAGAAAATCCAAAAAAACCTGCTCATAAAATCTCCTACGTTAATCTTATGGGAAAAAGGTTTTTAGCGAATTTCCCCTATAGGGAAGAAGCTATTACCGTAGTCGGCATGGTAAGACCTAGGCCCGGGACCATGATAACTTTTCGTTTTGAGGTCCCCAGACCCCAAAAATACCATTCGTTCGAAACTGTATATATATATATATATATATGTGTCCGTGAGCACGATAACTCTCGTAAAAATTATCCGATTTTTATGAAATTTGGTATAAACGTGTAAAGCAACATTTATAACTTTAAGTTCGAAAACCAGCCAGATCGCTCTATCCGAAGGGGTATTTTGGGGGGGTTTTGTACCCCAAAAATGGGTTTTTTGAATTTTTTACATATAATTTTGGAAATAGTCAGATTTTATTTTTTCCCATTGGATTCAGCTTAAAAAAACACACAATTTGGTATTTTGATCATTTCTCTACGTCAATTGGTTACCGAGATATTGAAAGTGCTAAACACAGTACGTTGTCTAATGTTATTCTTATGGAGGAAAATAAAATTTTTATATCTCGCTTATTTATGAACATATACTGACGAAACTTGGTATACGGCTTCATCTGGTTGTGGACCATTGATATTTCCTCAAAAAAACAATTTTTTGACAAAGGCTCCCATAGCAGCAAACCTGCGTACTCAGCCCCATGTTATCCTTATGGAGAATAAGTAACGTGTTATCTCCCTTAATTATGAAAATAAATTAATGAAATTTGGTAAGTGACTTCACCTAGTTGAGTTATATTGATATAAGCATAAAACCCCATTTTTTTGTGTTCCTTGCTTCAGCAAACCTACATACTCAGCCGCCATGTTATTCTTATTGAGAATAATTAAAATGTCATAAATTGTTTATTTATGAATGTATATTGATGAAACTTGGTATGTAGCTTTATGTGGCATTAAGATAAATATATATGCATTGGAAATTCGCTAAGTATGCAGGTTTGCTGCTACGGGGGTATTTGCTTTTCCTAAGTTAATTTTAATGTAAACTTCACATTTGCTTTTACCAATCAACTCAGCTCCACAAAACAATCATTTTGGTGTTTAAATTGTGATTCTACGTCCAACCGTTGCAGAGATATTCAAAGTGCTAAACACAGTACGTTGTCCAATGTTATCCTTATGGAGAATAAATCAAATTTAATATCTCCATTATTAATGAATGTATATTGATGAAACTTGGCACGTGGGGTCACGTAGTACTGGTATATTGATATTTGCACAAAAAATTGATTTTTTGTTGACTATCCCCGTAGCAGCGAACCTGCGTACTCAGCCCCCATGTTATTCTTATGGAGAATAAGTAAAATGTAATGACTCCCTTAATTATGAACATAAATTAATAAAACTTGGTATGTGGCTTCACCTTGTTGAGTTATATTGATATTTGCATAAAAACCCATTTTTTTTAGTTTCTTGTTGCAGCAAACCTGCTTACTCATCTCCCATGTTATTCTTATGGAGAATAATTAAAATGTTATATAGTGCTTACTTATGATCGAAAATTGATTAAACTTGGTATGTGGCTTCACCTAGTTAAATTATATTTATATTTGCATCAAAACCAATTGTTTGTGTTCCTTGTTTCAGCAAACCTATGTACTCATCACCAATGCTATTCTTATGGAGAATAATTAAAATTGTATATATCGCTTATATATGAATATATTTTTATGAAACTTGGTATGCAGCTTTATATGGTATTAAGACATATATTATGCATTGGAAATTCGCTGAGTACGCAGGTTTGCTGCGACGGGGGTATTATGGTACCTCACCGTCCATGTTTATAAGTATAGGCTACTTGCTGATTCCAAATAGCCCAACATATAATTACGCCTAAACAGGCCTCTAACCTATCAGATCATTTGGACACTTTTCGTACTTCAGGCTAACATACCAAAAGAAATTTAACGTATCCCTTTTAACTTGCATCAAAGTCAAATTAATACTTACCTATATTAAAAGGGTCTAGTTTCATAAGCGGGTTGATTATTTTCAACCAATATTTTGATTTCAATACTTTTGATATTTCAACCGACGCATTTAAGTTAGTTAGGTATTTTGAGTAATATAAGTTAGACTAGGCCTATTCCTAATTTCATGTGAACTTTGTTCAGCTTGAATATATTGGTTGCTTATTTTGCATAGGTTTGACAACATTATCGAAACACTATTTGAAGATGACAATTGATACATTGGTTATATAAATTATGAATTTGCAGCAGTTGAAAACAGTTTGTAAGTTAATTTGAAATACGAATAGAGGCTACAAGGAACAAATATCAGTGTTAGTTATATTAAGATAAGTTAGCCTAGGGTTTCTTGTTCACGAAAAATGTAATTGATAACCTAACTACAGTAATTGTTTTTTGATGGTAAATAATATAAGATAAAATAGCCTACTTGAAAATCATTGACCGAAATCAGTTGAATATAATTAGGCCTAAATCTCTTATGAAACCATAACAATAACTATTTATTCCTTTGTTTTAAAAACGCTTACTGGTATATAAGTATACCTAAATAAAAGATGTTAAATTTAATTTCTTTGTCAATGAACAAACAGCCTAATAGGCTTTTTCAAAAAGTACAGTTGAGGAAGGTAAAACTGACCTTCAAATTCAAGGTCTAGGTAACTTACTGGTCTCAAGGTAGCCACTGCCTTGGCCTAAGCTTATAAACTCACATATACTTCTAGTTGGCAAGTCATCTTAACCATATACCATTAGCAGAGTTAACAAAGCTGAAGCTGAATCAAGCCCTAAGTGCTCAAGTCTACTCTTCCTGGTGTAGGCCTGACTCATTGTGAACAACATGCAAAAGGCCTCTTAGTAAGATATTCATTTCAAGCCTAGTCAAAAGAATCAATAGGTAGTTATACAAGCTGCTTAGTTATAAACCTAATACAAGTAAAAAGGAAGAGTGGAAAATATTGCAAACGTAAACATCATTCATAACAAGAAGAAAATATTACAATACAGACTAGGCCTTGGAACACGTAATTAGGCGGCTTGTCACGTCTGGAGGGAAAATATAACATCGTCTTCACAACAAGAATAAACTGATTCCGAAAAGATAATTAGCACCTTATAATTCAATCTAAATTTGCATAAAATTATTACTATGTACAGAGTTAATAACTATAG
Organism: Allygus modestus; assembly: GCA_963675035.1. Classification (NCBI taxonomy): domain Eukaryota; kingdom Metazoa; phylum Arthropoda; class Insecta; order Hemiptera; family Cicadellidae; genus Allygus; species Allygus modestus. Next base: position 45,505,572 of record OY776115.1, on the reverse strand, counting down.
CCTACACACATCCTACCAGTTCGTCAAGATCGGTAAAGAAATCACTCCATTACGTCGAGTCGACAACCAACAACGCCCGGGAATGCTGCCAATACCAAGTGGGGTTATGTGTTTGTTAGGTGATAAACAATGGTTGTGCCGAGTATTACAACATACATGTGCAACTTACCAAAGGGTGGTCAAAAATTAAAGTAATTTGAAATTTATTGACGGGTTTTAGACAACAAAATCACTCTTAATTTAGGACAGACAATGGACGCCTCACTGTAAGAAAATGGACAACAATTTAAAAGATGGCTTCCAAACTTGCGGAGAAAAACAACGAGAACGTACCGGAAGTAGGAATAGTTACAAAAGTGGTTAGATCTGGTTAAGTGAAACCAACAAAACTAAAGTACTGTATTAAATACAAAATCTATCAACCGATAATTCAATGCTCAAATTATACCATCGTAATAAGAATTTTGTAACGATTTTATACAAATATTTGTTAATATCATATATATGTATTTATTTTATCTGTCGCATGCATGATATTCAAAGGTGATTTTCAACATCTATATATATTAACAATGTAATGAAAGCAGCTTTCAGTGTTTTAAAATCATCCCCTACCACAGAACATTTGTTTTCCAGACCACCACGTGCCGATTTTAAACGGCCAAAAAATTTGAAAACTATGTTGGTGAGACCCAAAATTCAAAACTCTCGGCCTGAAAACAATTTGGAAATCAATCACAACTACGAATCTTGCCACCAACATCGGTGTGATATTTGCAAAATTATGTGTAATTCAACTGAATTTAAAAACAGTTTCACAAACAAGACTTACCCAATAGCTGTAAATCAACTTGTGAATTCCACAATGTGATTTACCAACTACCGTGTAAACACTGTCCAAAAGATTATGTTGGTCAAAGATAGAATTCCTTGCGAGTCCGTGTGACTGGCCACCGTTTTAATGTGGTACATAAAGACGAAACAAAACAAATTTACAATCATGCAACCCACCACAACCGAAATTTTAAAGGGTCTATGAACTTAAAGCCCTTCACAAAATTAAACCACATCAGAATCCTAAATCCAACCAATATAACTGATATTAAGAAATTCTGAATTGGCACATCAGTTGGTATTACTTATGGGTTAAATCTCCCCCAGCAGCACACATCGTTGGGCCAACGTTGGATTATTGTCGGCATTTGAGGATATGGGAGGGAAATGGTCGGTTGGCATTAACGCGATTGGGCCAACGAACCAATCGTTGGGTAGCCCACGTTGGCAAATCCAACCATAGCTGACGTTGGGCCAACGAACTTATCGTTGCGTTGGGTAGCCCACGTTGGAAAATCCAACCATAGCTGACGTTGGGCCAACGAACTTATCGTTGCGTTGGGTAGCCCACGTAGGCAAATCCAACCATAGCAGACGTTGGACCAACGAACTTATCGTTGGATAGCCCATGTAGGCAAATCCAACCATAAAAGTTTGGGCCATCAAAATCTATTGTTGGCAAATCCTACCATATTATGTTATTATTAATGTGTGTGTATATATATATATTAGTATAATATTTAGATTATTATAATTATATTAAATATATCTATATTAATTTTCTCCTAGTTTTTCATATTTCATAGATACATAAATCAAATTAATTTGTTCCTACTTTAATATTGCAGTGATTTGCTCGAGTCGATTCAGTTAGAACAATTTACGTGTTGTAATAAAAGACGTCTTACAACACTTAAGAATATATAATACACTTAAGAATATATATTAGGGCCTGATATTTACCGCTATGACTGCTCGAAATCGATAGCCTTGTACCATATTTTATATATGTTTACCGTCTGTATGTGAATCAGTATAAGTGTAAATATATTCTTAAGTGTTGAAATACGTCTTTTATTACATCCCGTAAGTAATAACAACACGTAATATGCTAATCAAAAAGTTGTTTAGTTAGAAAAATAAAACGAAAGTATTATCCAATCTTAGAAGAATAATACCCCCGTCGCAGCAAACCTGCAAACTCAGCGAATTTCCAATGAATTATAACATGACACATTAAGCCACTTAACAAGATTCATAGGAAATATATTCACAAACATTCGATATTTAAAATATTAATTATTCTCCATAAGAATAACATTGAGGATGAGTATGCAGGTTTGCTGCAACAAGGAACACAAAATAATGGGTTTTTATGCAACTATCAATAGAACTCAGCTAAGTGAAGTCACATACCAAGTTTCATCCATATACATTCATAAATAAGCGATATATATCATTTTAATTATTTTCCATAAGAATAACATGGGGACCGAGTACCTAGGTTTGCAGCTACGGGAACCATAGGCGACAAATTGTTTTGTGCAAACAACAATAAACCACAACCAGATGAAACCATATACCAAATTTCGTGAGTTTATGTTCATAAATAAGCGAGATATACAATTTTTCTTTTTCTCCATAAGAATAACATTAGACAACGTACTGTGTTTAGCACTTTCAATATCTCAGTAACCAATTGACGTAGATCAATGATCAAGATACCAAATTGTTTGTTTTTTTATGCTGAATCCAATGGTGAAAATTAAAATTTGATTTTAATAAAATTTACATGTGAAAACCCCAAAAAAAACATTTTTGGGGTACAAACCCCCCCAAAACCCCCCTTTGGATGGTGCGATTTGTCTGGTTTTCGAACTCGTTCAAATAAATGGTACTTTACACGTTTGTACCAAATTTCATTAAGATCGGACCTTTTTTACGAGAGTTATCGTGCTTACGGACACACACACACACACACACACATACACACACACACACACATATATATATATATATATATGTATATATGTATACATTTATAAAAATTTGAACGAATGGTGTTTTTGGCATCTGGGGACCTCAAAATGAAAAGTTATCATGGTCTCGGGCTTAAGTCTTACCATGAGACCTACGGTAATAGCTTCTTCCCTATAGGGGAAATTCGCTAAAACAAAAGTATATAGTACAAGTCAAGTAGGTTGAGACTATTGGTAAATTTTTTATATCAGTCCATCCTGCGGTCCTCATGAGTCATAATGGCTGAGGGGGATAAGGCGAGTGTACAGCATTAACTCAAAGGTCGTAGGTTCGACACCCAGCCGGGACTGGATTTTCTTTGCAAATAATTTTATTTTTAATGTCAATTATTGTTTACCAAATAATTCAATTGGAGGAATCATGCTTTATAAAATTAAAATAAGCATTTAATAAACAAATTATAAACTGTTGACATTTTGTTGGGTATAGGTTGGCATTGTTGGATAATGGTTGGTTAATCCATCAATGCTGGGCCAACCTCGCAAAAAGTGACATGCCCAACCGTTGGACTACCATTTCCACCTACCATTTTGCAACTTTGGCCCAACAATTTGTGCTGATGGGAGATAAGGTGATATTTCTTAACTCTAAAATTATTCGTCTCAGCTGATGTTTTACTTAATTAAAATTTTTTTATTTTTACCTGCACCTAAAATCACATATCTTTCAGTTTTTGAAAGTCAGATGAAAAATATTTTTTTATTTTTAGCGAATTTCCCCTATAGGGAAGAAGCTATTACCGTAGTCGGCATGGTAAGACCTAGGCCCGGGACCATGATAACTTCGTTTTGAGGTCCCCAGACCCCAAAAACACCATTCGTTCGAAAATGTATATATATGTGTCCGTGAGCAAGATAACTCTCGTAAAAATGATCCGATTTTGATAACATTTATTATAAACTTGTAAAGCAACATTTATGACTAGGTTCGAAAACCAGCCATATCGCTCCATCCGAAGGGGTATTTTGGGGGGGTTTTGTACCCCAAAAATGGGTTTTTTGAATTTGTTATGTGTAATTTTTGAAAAAGTCAAATATTGGTTTTTACAATTGTATTCAGCTTGAAAAAACACACAATTTGGTATTTTGATCATTTCTCTACATCAATTGGTTACCAAGATATTGAAAGTGCTAAACACAGTACGTTGTCTAATGTTATTCTTATGGAGAAAGGACAAATTTTATATCTCCCTTATTTATGAACGTATACTGACGAAACTTGGTATAAGGCTTCATCTGGTTGTGGTCCATTGATATTTGCTCAAAAAAGTTTTTTGCAAAAGGCTCCCGTAGCAGCAAACTTGCATACTCAGCCACCATGTTATTCTTATGGAGAATAATTAAATGCTATGTCTCCCTTAATTATGAACATAAATTAATAAAAACTGGTATACGACTTCACCTAGTTGAGTTATATTGATATTAGCATAAAAGCCAATTTTTTGTGTTCCTTGTTGCAGCAAACCTGCGTACTCAGCCCCAATGTTATTCTTAAGGAGAATAATTAAAATTGTATATACCGCTTATTTGTGAATATATTTTTATGAAACTCAGTGGCTTTTATGTAGTATTAAGACATTTATATCTCCATTGGAAATTCGCTGAGTATGCAGGTTTGCTGCGACGGGGGTAATATTTATTTACTGTTCAAATTTAATTCTTTCTCCTTTATTGTTTGAAAACATGTTTGTATTAAAAACGGAAATTCGTAAAAAACTTCTTTTTCATAATTTACATCTACCTGTTTTAATGTGTTAGTATATACTCTCCCTGTATTAGTAATAATTATTTAAAAGGATTTCTTGGTTTTTGTTCGGTGATTTTTGACCCATACAACTATATTATTTTATTTAGATTTGGTATCAGTCGAAAGCGGTTACCCTCTAGCTAGATGTGCCTTTTGGAGGTTTGAAAAACATCCACCTACAGGGCTTCGCCACACAGGTCTTTAAAGTTCTAATGTTAATATTATGGATTTATATTTTATTTAGGTAGTCAGCTGATAATATAATGTAAACTTTTCTAAACTTATGGCTCTACTTCTCCTAGATTCCTGTGCAGAGAACGGGACCTTGGATATTCTACCCTTATAAATAAATCTAATTGCACAGTATGTGTATTCTTTCGTTTTCTCGATTGCCAACGGCAAAACCAAGACATAATAAAGGGTTATTTCTTCATCCTGATATAATAATATTATAAATTTAAAAGTTTGTTTGAATGGGTGGATATTTGTGACTGCATCACGCAAGAACTCTATTAATCAGAACAAACTAATATTTTGCATGAATATACCTTGTATGCAGAGTGGGATTTAGGAACCTGTTGTGTGGTCCTCTTACCTTATTGCCCACAGCCAAGATCAACGACTTTTTTAGTATTTGGTTTTAGGTTTTAGTAAGTTTAGTATATGTTATTTTGTGTGGTACGGGTGTGTTCAGTACTTACGCTTTAGGATTTTGCATGTACCATTTATTGTTATTGTTAATGTACCTGTATTTTAATTTTTTTTTTTTATTACGTATGTTTGACCTAAGTTTGAATTTCACAATTTTGTTTCTAATCGTAGAGTGCTTGTCTACTCTTTTTTGAAATTGTAATGCTGACTGTTGACTGTAATTGCTCATTTGGACTTATGGATTGTTATGCATGTATTTAGGTTATTATTCTATTACCTTGGCCTACTGCTTGTTTTTATTGCTTTTTGTTATTTCTTGTTTTATATTATAACTAATTTCTGAACAATTGCATGTATATTGCTTGACCATGTCATTTGCATGATTGTAGTGCTGTCTGACAATAAACGTTGATTATTGATTATTATTGTTATTTGTTGTGGCGCGGGTCCCTAGGCGCGTGCCTATGCAGCCTATATTTCGTAGACTCTCTATGTTAGTCTATGCCCATATCCATCATCACACACCGACGAATGAACCGATGGAGCAAAAATTTGTTAGGAAAATAGATAAAAACCAGAATCAAAATAGATGTTCCCCCAATCCAAAGATCCTAAAGAGCTCCTCCTCATTGGCATAAATAGATATCTTTACCATCTCGCACCTTCTACTGGACTGATGGGGCTGAAGTTCAGTATAAAGATACAGCTAAAAAAACTCAAAGCAGAATAGGCTTATTCCAAATCAAAATATCCTTTAGGGCTCTGCCTCACAGGCCTTTATTATTCCCATGTTAACTATCACACTTTAACCGATAAAGCTAAAACTTTGAAGGAAGATAGGCCATGCACCAGATTCAAACATGGGGTTATCGATGAAAAATACACAATTTGCAACGTAACCTTGAATAATATTTCAAGTGATCAAATTACGCACAGAATAAACCTATAAGGATCCAGAGCTTCATCCTATTCCCTAGTTTTTTGTTTTTTGTTTGTTTTTTTTAAGAGGAAAATGCATTTACGCACACAGGTGACCATCCTTTAGTGTGGGACTCCTACCATTGATTTTGAATACCAGGAGCTTATGGCCGATCTGTAACCCGAAAAATACATCATAAAACTAGTGCTACACCAACTCAAGAGAAGGCGCTAGCAACCAATGTTTCAATTTACGGGATTTTTATCTCGTTTCCGGGAGTTTCGAACCCTCCGCGGGGTTAAAACGGGATGCGGGATAAAAACACCAATATACCTTCCTCGTTCGCCCCGCTTCACACGCTAGAATAATTACCAGTATTTAAGAATACTAGTAGCCTGTCGCGGCTTCGCTCGCGATCACAACGTAATATCGGTAATATTACATTATATTTATGTAAGCTCTTCTCTTATCATGTGTTTTTGGTTTTACTATCAACAGCTGTTTTAGTATGCAATTAATACAAATTATTCGTCTGTTTAAGTAAACAAAATCCTTTCTTTATAAGGAATACACTGTAACTTTGAAGGCCTGTGGGGCAAAGCCCGAGGACTTTAATCACAGGAATTGGTGAAATTGGTCTACATAAAAAACACTTAATTTTGACACATTTATCGATACTTATTTAATACGCGAGCAGATTTTTTGTGACAATCACTCTTCCTAAACTACTGAACCGATTTTCATGTTTTTGGTGTCATTGGAAAGAGTATAATGTGAAGTTGTGCGGGAAACTTTTTTTATAGAGAAATAATTTGTGAGTGGGGCCCTGAGGCCCCTTGAAGTTGATTTTTTCCACATAAGCTTAACATTGGGAAATAACTAAAAGTTTTAAGCAATCAGTTGGATAGAGTAAACACAGTTAACCTGCATACTCAGCCCTAATGTTATTCTTGTGGACGATAGATAAGTAAAGTTTTATATCTCCCTTGATTATCAACATAAATGATTAAAACTTGTAACGTAGATTCACCTGGTTGAGTTGTACTGATGTACTGAGTTGTACAAACACATTTCTTATATTTATTGTTGCAGCAAACCTGTATAATCAGCCCTAATGTTATTCTTATAGAGAATAAATAAATTGCTATGTATCACTTATTTATAAATTTATTTTTATGAAACTTGGTAAATGGCTTTATGTAGTAGTAAGAAACATATGCATGCATTGGAAATTCGCTTAGTATGCAGGTTTGCTGCAACGGGGGTATTTATTAAATAAACTGAATCACATGCAAGTGGAACCAACATATACGGCACCATATAAAATGACATAGGGAACAGGTTAATATTCAAAATTAATTTGAAAACCCAATTTTAAATGATATTTTATTATAATATAAGATTATAAAGTTGTTCTTAGACATCTTAAGTGTTACCGTATTAAATAAAATTAACTTATTGAATTTCTGCCTTAGGCTCATTGACACGCTTTATTTTGTTCCATGGATTGAGTCCAGGTTAAATCATGGCATAATAGTTCCAAAATAATAGCAAATCGTTTATACAAGTTTTGTAACACATGCCGATCATCATAATGGGAGGTGATTGTATTTGAACAAAATATGTTGCCACCAAAGTAATTTAATTCACTGTTTATAACATGAGGAATGCCTCCCGCGAAACATAAAAAAAACTAGTCACTGTGTTGTTTTTTAATCGTATTATAAGGCTACCAATTTAAATTAATCTGGTTTGAAGTGCTGACTATAAAGTCTACTTGAATCTAACAGAAAAAGTGTTTTATTTTCGTATAAATTGACCCATTTTTCAGGCCCGGGTCTGAAGGTAGACTGGAAATAAACCATGGGAAATAATGAGTTACAAATTTTAGTGAGTTCGATTTCATTATTAGTTAAGCTTATTCCTTATACCGGGTTCCCCATGAATTATCTTTGCAAATTGAATCGCATGTGTAGAACGTAATATTTAGTATTTTAGTGTGAATAGATTTTTTTCTAACACATATTCTTAAGTTTGTTAATTTTTGCATAGTCTTTACTTATTTACTTCATCAAAACTATCTATTTTAAAAATGTTAATTAAAATAAAGGTGAGGTGTGATTTAGGTTAATTAGTACAAATTCTTATTTTCGAGTTTGAAATAGTGTTGAAAACTTAATTTCAACAAAAAATCATGGAACAGGAAGTGTACTCCAGCCAATAAAATAGTACTTGTTAAACCAAGTCACACAGCTTTCCCTTCCTTCAGAAGAAAACGTATTTTTTATTAAGGAAGTTACAAAATTAAGAAAAATATGATATCATGGAATAAAGGTTGTTTCCGGCGCAGGACAGCATCGTGACGCGACGGCGGCCCGGCGGTGGCGATATCAAAAACGCGCGCTTGCCCTTTAAATATGAGAAAACTAGAGACTGTACAAACAAATGTTTCAAATAAAAGTGTTTATTCAACTCAAACAATTTAAAATTATTTCCAACTGTACCAAGTTTAATTTTCAGTGTCAATTAAGTGTTAATTAACAATGTCAACAAACCCCGCTAGGCCTGGTTTCATGAAGGATGGACTAATAGACATCATATAAAAGTGGATATTGTTTAATTTAATTCAATTTTAACAAATATATAAAAAGAAACCATCATGTATGCCTGGTAGGATTTTAGAAATGCCAATTTTTTTAATTTTTAAGGGAGGAAATTTGTACCAAGTTTAATTTTGAGTTTATAAAAAAATTGTCATTTATTTCAAAAGCCGGTTAAGATTCAACAAATTTGTTTAAGATTGATTGTAGTGTTTCCAGAGAATTCTAGGACTTTCATGTATAAGATTGTAAACTTAATTTCGAGCGTTTTGATTGGTTGGTCTGCCAGGTCCAGCTGTTTCTTGCTGCTTCTCAACCACATCTATAAATATAAGTGACAGGCCCTCTGCCGCTCCTTTTTTCAGTTCTTGTTTAATGGTGAACATAGTATTATGTAGTAATTGTCATTTCCCCAATTTGGGGTACATGAATTGACATGAGAAAATTATAAAAAGAAAGGAAGTCTTAACCGGCATTTAATTATGAAGTATAAAGTATAAATAATAAATTAATAATAATGATAAAACTGAAGTAAGATAGGAAAAGTATTGTTACATATTTTGAAGAAGAGGATTGAAAGTACATTTATTTGAGTTGTGAAGAGGAGGATGAGGTTTTTTATTTAATTTTTATATAATAAACGTGGAAGTTTTGAGTTAAAATGTGCTTATAATACAAAAGAAGATCCTGCATTCCATTGTATTTAGACAATCAAGTTTGTTTTATTATTTTGAGTATCCAGAACGATAAAGAATTAACTAAAAGAAATAATGTGTACCTAAAATAATTAAGATTTATAATTAAACTGAATAATTGCTGATATAACGGTACACAAAAATTTTCTCGCTTGAAGTTTGTTTCTACCCCAAAAATAAAAAAAGTTTACGCCTGCTAACTTTGTTATGTTCCAATTTGTTTAGCTAATTATATTTTGTATTTTTATAATTCTGTTAACTGACTTATCTGTAAGTTGTTTACTCCTTTAGAATCTTCAGTTCTTCCAGATAATAAATATATAAGATTCATTAGAATTGGATGATCCCTGTGTGATGGAGGAGCGTATTAACGAGTGCACGCATTAAAATATTTTCCGGCAGAAATCTCCCAGTTGACGAAGTTGCCCATTATGTGGAGGGGGAAGGACTGTTTTTCGCTTAAAAAACCCCTAGCATTCCAGGTGTATAAATAGAGTTCTATGATTGGAACTTACAGGACCCGTGGGGTGTGGAGCTAGTTTATAATATTAGTGGGATTTAAAGACAACGTGTTTAAAACAACATCTGTCCTAATGTTTATGTTTATCTTTATATTTGTTGTAAACAAAAAAAGTTTTTTCTAAACTAGCTCGTCTGACGGACGTTGTCCTGTCCTAAATGTCACTAAATATGTTTTATGCAAAAAATGCTTTTTAATTTTCAAGATGAGCTTGTTTGCTCCACTCATTCGCCTCGAGGTTAGGAATACCTATTTCTTGTCTTCCAAAGCGTAAATTATGATTCTCAACATGTTACAGCTGACTGACACATTCAGATCAAGATCTGCTTGAACCTATCTTTGGTGGTTTCAAATATACTACCCCTTGCATAACTAGTTTCCTTAATTCTAAAATAAATCAATCTAAATTCATTACTTTTATTTCAGGCAGTATCGACTTACACTTCACACGGAAAATCTTGACCTGTGGCTTACTCCACTGCCGGAGTGATATGAGATAACCAGCTGGGCCATCTCAAGTTTCAGTTTTTCCGCTGACGGTTAAATTACATTATTATATTATTGATGGAAACAATAATGACAGATTTAGGCCGATGTCTAAATCTTGCCCTACTCCAAATGTTTGACCTGAAAACAGTTCCCATAGGTCAAGATATCATGTGTCAAGTGTAGAATGTCTATAGCCTTCTTTAAAACATGCCAGGCAGGATAATTTATGCAGACCTTGAATACATTCAATATACAGTGTTTGAACTAAGCTAAACATGAAACCATGAAGTTCCTATACTGGAAAACTTCTAAATTATAAATAAAGGTAAAAGGTAATCAAGGTTATCATAGAAAAACACAAGCAAGTAACAGCAGAATATTGTTCAATTTTATTTTCACTAACTTATAGCGCCATTTATTAGTATCCTACCTAAAGCACTGTACAAAAACATATGCAGCATTGATTAAAGTTTGTAGAATAACACATTGAGAATAGATTGCAGTCATTTGAAAAATAAAATAAAATGAAAATGGAACATGTTAATATGCCACAGATAAAAATTATTTGTATAATACACCAAATGGTCAAAATTGTGATATAGGCCTAGTTATGAACTATACTAATGTATCATTGTTTATTTAAAACCTTTACACCTTTGTAAAAGATGTTGTTTCATATCTGTAAAAATGTTTTGCAAAACTTTTAAATGACAAATAAGAAGTTAATGAAAATATGTATAACCATTGATAGTGGTATAACTAAACAATAAAAAATAATCTAAAAGGTATTTTCTAGTTTTAGTATTTTGATAATGGAATTTGTGAGCTGGATAATACATCATACCATTGACTATACACTTGCAGTAGACTGAAAACCTTATGGGCGGTTCTGTTAACAAAAGAAACGGGATTCTTCAAGTAGTTCTGACAGCACTGGATAGAAATCGCCACCATTGCATGCTATGGTGGACGTAACTTTAGCTCATGCCGCTTGGCGCGCTCAGCTCGGCTGTGGCGATTTTGCTAATAAAACAACTGTTTCGCTTTCCTCGCAACTCGGAAGTTTTAATATACATTTTAACAAAGGCTGTAAGGCTGTAATAACAAAGGTTGTGTGAAATAAAAATAAAATTTTAATAACCTTATAAAAATAAATTTTAATAAACCTTTAATAAAATTGGTGTCAACGTCATAACCGCCCCCAGATTTCACCAGTGACAATCAAGCGTCATCTGTCTGCTCGTCTGCCTATGCAATTCCAAGTAGTTCGCATAATGCCTACTAGGCATTACTAGCATTACTAGGCAACAGGGAAGCCCCTGTTACCGACCGCATCCAATAGATTGTGCTGCTTTCTTTGTTAACCGATCTTAGCATTGCGTTTACCGTCTACTAAAGGTGTATAGTCAATGATCATATTCATAGCTCTTGAATTTAGTTTTGTACAGATTTTTAGTCAATTATTATTATTAACTTTGCTATCAAAGTAATATAAGAATTGTAAATAAATAAATAATTTAAATTTTAATATAAGTTTAAAAGAGGTGAATCATAAAGTAATATAGGTTTCAAACACCAGGTTTCAGAATGTTGGATCCAAGTTTATCTTTGGTAACATTTTCCACTGTTAGATTAAAAATCGTTGTAAATACTTTAGAAAAGGGAAATTTACGAGTAGAAAATTTAACCATGGTATATGCAATATTTGCTAAATAGGTAATACATATTAAAAATATATTTATACAAGAAAATACAATTAAAAGTAACAATATTGATTAATGTATCCTCATCCTGCAATGTGGTAATTGAGAAAACATAGATGTCTTTGCTGGAAAGTGCTTGGTGGTGAGAATAAAAACCAACTGAAGCATGAAGCACCCGCTCATCTCTGTTCACATTTGTATACCACAATAAACTAAGAAATAATAAAAATAACTACCTCAGTCAGCTGTGGTAGTTAATATGTGTTTGATCCTAATTTAATGGTTACAAAATTTAATAAAACATGCTGAGAATGAGCTTTAAATAGATTTTATTTGTTTGAAAAATATTAATAACCATTTTCATTTTTAAATATAAATGTTAATAATCTTTTATAATCAAAATCGCATAAACAATTTGTTGTATAGCTAACGGCAGAGATCTGTGAGCGTGAGTCACTTTTTTACTTCCAACCTCTGTAATTAAAGGGACGTGAAAATTCACATTCTATTTCACATCAAACACATCAAATGACAGCGTTATAACTCCCAAAATAAAAAAATAACAGAACCCATTTGGGCAGACTAGTAGATTAAATAATTGAAGTTACACACACACACACACACACACACACACAAATATTAATAACCATTTTCATTTTTTAAATATAAATGTTAATAATCTTTTATAATCAAAATCGCACAAACAATTTGTTGTATAGCTAACGACAGAGATCTGTGAGCGTGAGTCACTTTTTTACTTCCAACCTCTGTAATTAAAGGGACGTGAAAATTCACATTCTATTTCACATCAAACACATCAAATGACAGCGTTATAACTCCCAAAATAAAAAAATAACAGAACCCATTTGGGCAGACTAGTAGATTAAATAATTGAAGTTACACACACACACACACACACACACACACACACACACACACACACAAACACACACACACACACACACACACACACACACACACACACACACACACACACACACACACACACACACACGCACACACAGATCTTTGCCGTTTACCTATGACACGCAGGGGCGGATCCAAGGGGGGGGCGGTAGGGGCGGTCGCCCCCCCCAAACCTAAAAATTATTGTGTTTTATTTGATTACTTAGGCTTAAGTAGAAAGTTTGAATACATCCAAATGAAAATTGAAGTAGAAAAAGTCTCACTAAATCCCGTTTTTCGGTTGCAAAAGTCAATTTTGCTGCTCCCGTCTACATTGTTACATTCTATTGCACCTAAACGTTCGATAAATGGAATAAAAGATATACCATTAAACAGATGAGATTCTAAACTTTCATTTTAATTTATAACACATTACTTAGGTCCATGTCTTTCACCTAAAAGCTACTTAGAAAAACATTTATATTCCCGAGTATCGCGAAGGTTGTTGCAGTTTTGCCAGTTGACAGGCCAAAAATTCAGTGTTTTCAACATGGTCTTGGAGGTAAATTTTAACCGCAAACAGAAAAGGTTGGTCCCATTATATTCGTTCGTTATTTTTTACTGGATCTCAACACTGATCTCTGCTCTATGTTATCTGGAGTCTCTACTCTTTGACGAAACAATTCCCAAAAGCGTGCCGTCTAGATCATCTTTTTGCTTTGTTGTATTGTCACCTTGGCGTTAGCTGGACCAATCAAAATTCATCGGGTAGACGCTATCAAAATTAAAAGTCGCCGACCGATTTTCTGCTCTAGTGTTTATTGTCAGCAGTTATCATTGACATTGGATTTGAATCATCCATTATTAATAATGTTACTGTGTTGATGTGTAAGTAAAATAAATAATTAAACCAACCACCCAAGTGTACGATTTTCAATGTCATCCACCAACGACCATAAACCTAGAAACAAGACCATTTTTATGTTACCTAAATCATTACTTAGCTTCAATATGATTGGTTACTTTTTATTCAAAACTATTTGCAAGGTTTCAATTTTAAGTTTATAACACAAGGTTTCGACTCGTAATGTACTTAAAAACAATTATAAAGGTTTTTAAAAATCCCTAAATTAACATTGATTTAAATGGGGAATAAAATTGCCATACCGCCAAAACTCAAAACGTCAAAAACTCCCATAATTCATCAGTAAAACAATTTGGTTAACATAACGGCCGAAAAACACAGTGGCAAGCTTTTCTGACACTTGAGTAGTGACTCTAGATATAACATAGAGCTCAGTGGATTTCACCTGTCGACCGCAGTTTGCTTCAGCTGTAGGTTAGGTTTTATTTTTGTGTAAACCTAATCCACTGTTAGGTATTAATATCCAGTGGCTTGGATATAGGGGCAAAAATTTCCTCAAGTTATACGTAATGAAATAAAAGGAAACAAAGATTAAATTGCGTGCAAACGGAAGCTCATACGCCAATTATTTCATTTTGTAAATGTGGTACATTTCATTTTTCAAGTCGTTGACCTTGGCTGTCGGCCTCATTCCTCATTGTATCTTCGAGTTGCACAGTTCAAATGCAGATTTCAAATAAGTTTTGTAAATAGTAGTTTTTCGCATGTGTAAAATAACTGAAATTAATAGTTTATTTAATTTAGGCATCTTACTTGTTCATAAACGTCTACAGATAACGTAGATAAAAGTTTAATGCCTAAATATTTGTTATTTTTATTTACGGTCGGGCGAAGCAGAAATAAAGTTATTTTTTGTTTAGTACCTATGTTTAGAAAGTTATGATTGTTTTTTCTAGAGTACAAGGTTATTGATATATTATTTTAACTTTAGTTTCATTCGTTGAATAATTTAATATAGTTTTAAATTAAATAATGGGGGTGCCACTGACCACCCGTAAGGAGGAGGGGGGGGTAATTTCGGTGACCGCCCCCCCCAAACATGACCTCTGGATCCGCCCTTGATGACACGATCTACTTTAGACTTTGAAGGAAGTATCCATTTTTAGTATCCATTGTAGTTTTGTAGTTTAAAAACTTTTCCATGAAAATTTTAAGTTCTCAGAAATTATCAATGCTTGGATCCTTATTTACACACTCACCCTTCTAAATTAGCAAACAAGAACTCTGCCTTAAAAAAAAATTCCCTTACAGTTGGGGATTTTACTTTATACAAAAGTAAAGAAACCATATCACAGCTATGATAGTAATAGGTAAATATATATTAATTTTGAAAAGTCAAAAATGCTTTCACATGGCAGTCACATTATTCTAAAAATGATATACCATACTAAATTTACTTGTTATCTTATTACAAATTTAGTGCAGACATTCGACAGCACTGGTGAAAATGTGCAAACTACTGTTTGACTTTATTTTGAAACACAAAAGAAATAACCATTAGAAATAAGAGAAAGTTTTACTGGTAGTGTGCTGAATTTGCGCATATTATTTCAAATTTGTAAATCTTGTGCATAAATAATGTTAAAAAATCTGTTATTTAAATTGCTACCTCAGTCATAGAAATAAATCTACCCTTATATTTGATTTATCTCTAAACATGAGTTAATTACATTTTCATTTTGAAAAATGAAACAAATGTTCTCTTCTAAATATAAAAATCCTAAACTTTTGATTCTATACTACAACATCTAAAAACCACTATGAAAGTGATAATTGTAGTGAAGTACCTAATTGGAGAAGACACAACAAGTTTGTGTTTTCTGATAATCTAATAAAAGTTGCTGATACAGCAAAATATCATCAGTTAAGTAAAAATTGTCGATTCCTTTTCATTCAACCAATAGAGGATTTCATCTATTTAATCTATACTACTTCATACTTCACACATCTAATGATTTACAACTACCAAAAAACAACAATATTAATACACAGAATGAAAAGAAATGTTCAGTGTGCCCAAATATAAAAATTTAAGAACTTGTTTGGAAGGTATTACTAATTTAAGACAAAAAGTGTAAAATAATAATATCAAATGACATTTTGGTTGTAGTGCAATCTAGTCTGGAGCGTCGTGGCAGTGGGGTGGCCTGTTATTATGCTTATTATCTTACTAGAGGCCGATACCGCTCCGCTCCGTGCTAGTTTGGTTGTAGGTGCACTCTAATCTGGAGCGTCGTGGCAGTGGGGTAGCCTCTGTTATCACGCTTGTTATCTTACTAGAGGCCGATACCGCTCCGCTCCGTACTAGTTTGGTTGTAGGTGCACTCTAATCTGGAGCGTAGTGGCAGTGGGGTAGCCTCTGTTATCACGCTTGTTATCTTACTAGAGGCCGATACCGCTCCACTCCGTGCTAGTTTGGTTGTAGGTGCACTCTAATCTGGAGCGTAGTGGCAGTGGGGTAGCCTCTGTTATCACGCTTGTTATCTTACTAGAGGCCGATACCGCTCCGCTCCGTGCTAGTTTGGTTGTAGGTGCACTCTAATCTGGAGCGTCGTGGCAGTGGGGTAGCCTCTGTTGTCACGCTTGTTATCTTACTAGAGGCCGATACCGCTCCGCTCCGTGCTAGTTTGGTTGTAGGTGCACTCTTATCAAGAGCGTAGTGGCAGTGGGGTAGCCTCTGTTATCACGCTTGTTATCTTACTAGAGGCCGATACCGCTCCACTCCGTGCTAGTTTGGTTGTAGGTGCACTCTAATCTGGAGCGTCGTGGCAGTGGGGTAGCCTCTGTTATCACGCTTTTTATCTTACTAGAGGCCGATACCGCTCCGCTCCGTGCTAGTTTGGTTGTAGGTGCACTCTAATCTGGAGCGTCGTGGCAGTGGGGTAGCCTCTGTTATCACGCTTGTTATCTTACTAGAGGCCGATACCGCTCCGCTCCGTGCTAGTTTGCACCAAGCCTTAGGATCTAGTTCAGGTCTTAAGGATTTAGTGATTGCTAAGGAAAATTATCATGCTTACCTCGAATGGTTATCGAGTGTTGAACTG
This sequence comes from Allygus modestus, assembly GCA_963675035.1. NCBI lineage: Eukaryota > Metazoa > Arthropoda > Insecta > Hemiptera > Cicadellidae > Allygus > Allygus modestus. The sequence goes on along the minus strand of OY776115.1, from coordinate 45,488,500 downwards.
ATCAACACAAATATTGATGCCACCAGCTTATTCATAAGTAAAAAGTGGGAAACTACCCTCCCATAAAAATGTGGCTTTAAAATTGTTTGCGTTTTACATTGTTGTTCAGCTTAGCAATCATCAACCAATCAACATAAGACTGCAGATTTTCCTAAACATTATTGTTGTAACAATGCAATGAAACAAAAGTGTAATAAACTCTGTAATCATCTCTGTATCAACACAAACATTTGTTCATAACTTATTAAATCGATGTAAAGTTCAATAGTGATCACAAATCTATAAGCGATGGTTTATATACATAGAGGACACTACATTCTCAGTAAAAAACTCCACAAAATCTTTGGCAAATCACAAGTTTAAAAGTCAGTAAGTCAGTTAGATTAGGTAAAGTTAGCAAAATCAAACTACCATCTCATAGAAAAGCGCATTAGAATAAAATGTTAAATCACGCATACTGTGTTGTTTCAGTCGTTAAAAACGTTAAAATTTCACGGATTAATCTAAAATACTAATCTAAAATAAATAGTTGTCTAACTATGTAATCCAAAAAGGTATTTGAGTGAAATGGAACTTGATTTGATATTGTGCGTTGCATGAGTGAAAAACCAGCCTGCGCATGGGTTGGGGAGGGAGTAATGAAGAGGGAGGAGAGATTGGGATTGGGAGTGGAAGGCTGCGTGCTACTAGCCTGGCTGCATACATTTGACAGCTTGTATTGTTACCCGCACGCCACGCCACCGCGCCGGACGGTATATCTATATCTACTTCATAATAATATACAAACATACTAAACTATACTATACTCAACTAAACTAAGATTGAAAATGAATTGATGGTGATTTAATGTTTTTAGGACGGTACGTATAGACTTGCATCTACTGAGAACTGTCAGCTGACTGAGCTCGGTCGCCGTGGTGCTGTCTGGCGGCGCATACGCACTAGACTCCTTTGCTACTGCGCATCTGTCCCGTTGGTTTTTCACTCATGCAACGTACAGTAAATACAATGTCACAACAAACCTGAATCCTCTGTTACATTTGAGTTTCACTGAACTTTGATCCAAAATATTGTGCGAGAATGTTCAAATATTAGATTTGAAAATTGTATTTAATTTTGTATAGTTGCTCATGTTTCCTGACTTTCTCACTGGGGAAAACGGTAACTTAACAAGTTATTAAGTCATGTTTAGTTGTGTAACTCTCTTTGTTTGAAAGATAATGTTGTAATTTAAATCCACTCTATGACCGATAAAAAATGGGTTATACATGTGAATATAATATAACCTCTTTATAATAAAAATCTATCACATATTTGTTTATTAAAAGTGTAATATTCTATACTGAAAGCGACTTAAACAAAAATATCAATACCTGATTAAAGAGTTGAATGTAGTTGTGAACCTAAGTTTTTCTCTCGGTTAATCTAGGTTTATGTTGCAATGGAATTTAAAGGATGACCAAAGAAAAAAGTTTAAATTCCTCGTGACATATCAGGGCACAAATACCCAATCAATTTAATAGCCCCTGGCCTATCATAACCTAAAAGTACAGCATAACAATAAAATAAAAATGAGTCAATGGGCAAGACAGAACAGCCAGTTCATTGAAGTAAGTTTTCATGTATAAAATTCACGTGGGATTGCTGTTGGATTAAAATTTTCATCTGTGGCCAAACTGATGGATTGAAACCTTTCAAGCCAAATTTCTCTGACAACTATAATAACACAACAACACTGATCAGCCCTCAGCACGCCAGTGAGAGGTAGCTAGAAGGTGGTGTCGTGATCTGGGTCATGATCGTGGTCCGGCTGTAGAAGGGGGCTGCTCTCCCCCGAGGGAAGGGGGAAAGGAGTAGCGGGGGTCAGGCGGGAGGAGGGGGTTGTGGGGGCCGATCGGCTCAGCCAGTGGCGGCCTCTGGTGAGAGGCATGTACAGCTTCAGTCTGCTGCTACTGCCACTGCCTCCGGTCTGGAACAAAATGTGGATTGTTAATTTGGATGCTAAATAACCCAGAGACAGACACTTAGCTTTGTGTTCACTCATTCACTCAATCACAAAAAATACAAGACTATTTCTATTGAAAAAAATATGGAATTCGGTTTATAGTAGGCTATGGAATTTGCACTGCAAAATAATAGGGATCTGGCGAACAAGAAAATTTACTAAGGCTAAAGCTATAGTGGTGGGAGGGGGGAGGAGGTTTGATAATGTGATCTTGAAAAAAGTGGTAACTCTTGAAATCTTGGAATTTCTATTCTGTAGGTACTTAATTGGTAAGAAAGGATCTAGGAGCTTGGAAAGGTAACGCATGATTTCTGTTCATAGCTTACCAATTCTTGACAATAATATCTGTCGTTCCGAAAGGTACCTTACCTGGTGGTGAGGGAGTTGGTTGATTTTGTGCAGCAGCTGACGTACCTCAAGGGTGGGGGTGGTGGCCTGAGGGGGGGAGTCGAGGGGTAGGGGTCCCAACCCCCCCACCGAGCTTACAGCAGACAGACCTCCGGGAGGCTCACACTGGGACATCAGCACACAGCTGTGCGCCTGACATGAGCTCAGCGACTGGGAACAGAGAGAAATCTACAGTCACTTATAAAAAATACTTTAAAGATAAGAGAATATGTAATATTTAATGAAACATTTGTTTTCGAATTATTGACCCAAGACCCAATAAGACATCTCCGACATTTGTAAAGACAGAGGGATTGCACGTAAAAAAAACAGATTATGAAGGAAACCTTTTACAGTGTATACATTTTTTAAAGCAGGTTCATACTTTTGGGAAAATAACTTCTAGTGAGACGTACTAGTCGCCTGCAGATATGGAAAAAAGCACCTGACCCTCAAAAAATTGCTCAAAAAATTGACGTTTTTATCTGTTCTTTTGTAGTATTAGGTGTACCAATCATCATACTAAAAGTTTACCAAAGTTTGACCACCGGAAGTGCCTGATTTTCAATATGGCGTCCAATATGGCGTCAAATACCTAACTTTGTTAGTTTTCATCTTAGAAAGATGATCTTGGCGTCTACCTATATGTTTTTACGCTTCCAGAATTTGGATAACACTTTAAGATTACAAAGAGTGTTTTATTTAGTAGAAGAAATATATTTTGTAGTAGTATTGCCACAGCTTTTATCCCCAAACTTGCAAACTTGCATGTGCAACAATTGTAAGTAATGTTATTCCACAAAGCAAAATCACTTGTTTCTATTCGTGAATTTTATTTTAACAGTTGGCTAACCTGTTTACTTATTTTACAGCTGTTTCTGAACAGTCACCTGTGTTGTTGTTTTGAATTACTCATTCTTTTTGTTTACTTTTTAAATTGTTATGGTGCAAAAATGTAATTGTGTTATTCTATTTTTCTTTATATTCATTACATCCATATATGTAATGAGTTCTAACATTGTAACGCAAGAAAAATGTTCTATTTGCCTTAAAGACTTCAATTGTGGTTCGGAAATTGTGCATGTTCGGCAGAAGGGAGCTGAAGGAATCAACAAAGCAAGCTTGTAAAGAGGAGATGTGTTGTTTGTTTCAACAGGAGATAAAGTGCATGCAAAATGCAGGCAACGGTATATAAATCAAAAAGACATAAAATGCAAAGCTGATAATAAATTTGAACCATTAAAGAGAAGAGCTAGGATATCTGAAGGCCCGTTTAAAAACCAAAAAGACTGTCTCTTTTGTGGTGTCTCAGTTGAGGAAACAGGTGCTGGTGTTAGCTGTGTCAAAACAGAAGTATTTGTAAAAACTATTATTGAGTGCTGTAATAGTCGTTTAGACGAATGGGCGAATATAGTGAGAGCAAGAATAGAATATTACAGAAATGATCTCATTGCCGCTAACTGTGTTTACCACCGCACGTGTAGCAGTAACTTTCGTTCTGGCCTTCACGTACCATTACAGTTCCAAAAGGGTAGACTTTCATAAGTGGGGCCAAAAACAACCGAATGAAAAAATCGAAATTTGTAATATCGATATATTGATATTAATAATCGATTTTGAATAATAATTTTAAAATATATGATATTTTAACAAAAATTGTAAATATTAATACAAATGACGTTCAATTTTCGTAAGCTTTCTAATTTAGCTTTAAAGGATAATTTCCAATGTTTTTCATATTTGCAAGAGGTAGTATTGATGCCTAAAACTCCCGATTGTGACATATGCGGAAGACAAATGAAAATTTATGTCAAAGGACCCACAAGTGTACAATTTGAATGTCGACGCCGAACAAAAAATGACGAGCATTGCAGAAGAATTAATGCGCTTGAAAAAACATTCTTTGCTAATTCCAAATTCGGTCTAAGAAATATCATATCAATTATGTACTATTTCTAAAGAAATGTCACCAATTATGAGATTCTTATGATCGAATGTAGTGATGAAAAATGTGACGCTTCCAGTAGATATAGTTTTTTTCTTTGAACCATGTTCTTATATTCTTATTTTTTTAAATAAAGTTATTTGTTTTGTTTCTGTTTACAATTGAATGTTATTTAATATCGTATCGTATCGATATATATATCGGTATAAAATATCGATATTACAATTTTCGATTTTTTCATTCGGTTGTTTTTGGCCCCACTTATGAAAGTCTACCCTTCCAAAATGGAATACAGGCGAAACGCAGGAATCTCGGACGACCCAGAAATGATGATCAAGAACAAGCTTTTCTGAAAGTTTGCGAATATTTAGAAAATAATGAAGATGAACAACTGCCAATTTCACATGTACAAGAAAAAATGCAGGAATTTCTGGAAAGAGAAGATTCACAACCTTTTGTAAAAAGATATTTGAAAGAAAAGCTAAAACAGAAGTTTGAAAGCAACATTTTCTTTTCTGAAAGAGAAGGGCTCAATGATATAGTTACAATGGGGGAAAACACGTCAAATATTCTCAGATATTACTTCAGCACTCTTGGAAAGGATGAAGAATCTCAGAAACAGGCTGTAATTGAAACAGCAGCTCGCCTTAATAAGACAGATATTATGTCGTCTACCCCTTCTGTTATTGATCAGTATCCAAGTGAAAAAAGCATAAATCTGGAGTCTTCCCTTTCGTTCATACCTGAATCCTTGCGGACATTGTTAAATTGTGTTTTTGTTGGTAAAAATACAGACCGTAAGGTAGCAGGAATTGGCCAAGCCATCGTCCAGGCAGCCCGACCACGTGCCGTTATTGCCCCTTTACAAATTGGTCTCGCTGTGCAGGTACATCATCTATATCGATCACAATTCCTTGTGGATACATTAAATGCCATGGGATTTAGCTCTTCTTATAAAGAAGTTTTGCGTTTTGAAAAGAATGCCGCTGATTCAGTTACTCCAGATCTTTTAATATCTAATGTTGAAAAGCCAAACACGACAGTTCTCTTTGCTGCGGACAATGTAGACCATAATATTCTTACTGTTGACGGTAAGGGAACCTTCCATGGAATGGGAATCATAGCTGCTCTTACGCCAGGTCAAAAGATAGATCGAGTAATTCCGAGGAGAAATGTTACTAATGAGGACTTTACAATTAAGAGTAAAATACCAATCTTAGAATTCACCTATGCGAATTATGTGTGTGAGAAGATTGTCTTTGAAAATCTAGCACCACTTGGAAACTGTGTCAGTAAAGTAGATGTATTTTGGGAGATATCACTTAACTTTAAGCAAGAAATCCCTGGATGGCAAGGAATGATGCACATCATTCATAAAGATTTAAAGCATCCTGGACAATCCTCAGTTGTGTTTTTGCCTATGATAGATATGTACTCTGGAGATAAATCGTGTATCTTGTCTACATTGGATTTCATTTTCACACTGTCCATGAAAAATAATACTCCACCCATTGTTACATTTGATCAGCCCTTGTATTGGAAAGCCTCAGAAATCATCAAAAATTCACAACAAGGAAGTCATTTGAAAAACGTCATAGTAATGCTTGGGTGTTTTCACGCATTCATGAATTTGCTTGGTGCAATCGGCACACTTATGGAAGGTACCGGACTTCGGAACATCATGGAAGTCGCGTATGGAGAAAACACTGTTAACCAAATGATGACCGGAAAATCTGTGCAGAGAGCTTTCTGAGGACACCTCTTGGTAGACAGATGTCTGAATAATTTAATTGTATCAGATCTAATGAAAGATAGTGCAAAGTTTACTTCATTGGTTGGAGAAGGAGAACAGCTATACTCATCGTTAATATCAAAGGATATTACAATCGAAGATGCCGAAGAGTCTGAAACACTAGTCAAGATAAAACAGGCTATTGTCCAAAAAAAGGAAGAACTTGGCCAAAGGTCAAAAACCAGCCTGCTTTGGATAAAATATCAGAAAATGCTACAAATTGCACGATCACTTATCAAAGCAGACCGCACAGGGTCTTGGTTGATGCACTTGCAAGTCATGTCAGACTGTCTACCAATATCTGCTGCTGCTGGACACTTCAACTACCTAAAATCTGCATATCTCTACCTTCAAGATATGAGTAGGCTGCAAGAAACCCATCCAGACTTCTTCTTCTTTTGATCTTGATATTTTGACACTTGTACGCTTTACGCTGTACGCTGTACATTTTCTGTGGGATTACATGTGATTCGCCGCACCAACCAGTTCTGGGCAGGCCTTAGTTCCGACTTAGTAATTGAACAGACATTGATGAGATCTTTAAAGAGCAGTGGTGGATTGACTCATGGAAGTGGAATGACTGAAGAAATGCGTGCTTTGTGGACCTTGTCAACACCAATTACGTCTCAGTACAATGATGCCATGCAGGAATTCTGTGACCTTACTTACACAACAAGTTTCCAACATCGAGAATCAACAATGTCGAGAGTCTAACGAGACCACAGTGACTTAAAGAAGATCAAAGAAAAATTTGAAACTTGTTCACCATTTTCATCTGAACCATCTTTGAGAAATATTGTAACTGGTGTATTGGCCAAAAATGATGTCAATGTACATGATTTTGAGCGTGTAGGAGAAAATATGTTACGGAACACGGTAGGGAAGGAAATATTCAATATATCATTTCAACGAAAAGACAGAGCAAAGACCTTTGCTGATGCATCTGCTATTACAGTTTCAAAAGACCAAAGCATTGACCCTGCTCTCCTTCACCAACGATTTTTGATCATGTCAAAAACTGGATATATTTCTTTAGCAGATATAATGGGCTATGAGCTTAGCCCATTTCCTGCATCACTATTTGAAACTAAAGACATTTTACTTAGGAGAGACAAAGCCCAATTAGCTCATGCAATTGAAAATTTGTGTATCAAGCAATCTACAAATACAGTTAAGGATTTGTACCAGCCAACCGAAAATTATATATTAGACGGTGGTTCTCTTTTTCATCGCCTGCCTTGGAAAAAGAATGACAGTTATGGAGCTATTGCACACTCATATGCAGAATTTACTGTGAAGAAATATGGAAAGGCGACAATCGTTTTTGACGGCTACGAATCAGGACCTTTCATAAAGGATAACACACACCAACGACGTGGGCAAACCACTCATTCGACCATAAGTTTATGTGCTACAGCAGAGTTTGTGGGCAGAAAAGAAGATATTCTCTCTACGGTGTGCAACAAACAGGCATTGATCCATCTTGTTAGCGATGAACTTCTGACAAAGGGCTGTGTTGTGATCAATGCATTGGGGGATGCAGACATCGATATCGCTTTAGCAACTGTTAAATCATCAGAACACCAACCAACAACATTGATCGGGGAGGATACGGATTTACTTATCCTTCTTCTATTTTATGCACAGCCAAAGAACAAAGGACTGTACTTCCGCTCGGACAAGCTCACACGTCAAAAAGTGTACAATATCAGTGAGTTAAAACGAGTACTGGGTAATGATTTGTGTTCGCAACTGCTGTTCATCCATGCCTTCACCGGATGCGATTCAACTTCACGCTTGTTTGGGGTAGGAAAGAAGTCTGCATTTCAGAAACTCGTTGGTGGAGAGAACACAATTAAGGAATTTGCTGATGCTTTTCTGACACCAAATCAAGATAGGGAAAATGTAGAGAGAATTGGAGGCAAAGCAATGGCAGTTTTATTTGGAGGTAGAAGCACTGACTCCCTTACTTCCTTGTTCTGCAAACTCTTGAGTAAGAAGCTAGTATCTGCCACTTCGTTTGTCAGTCCAGAGCGTCTTCCTCTACAGAGTCCTCGTCAAAATACCATTGCTTTCGAGTGTATTATCAAATTATGATTTGGGCTGGAAGGGACACTGGTATGAATGCGGTCGAATGGGGGTGGAAGTTAGTGGACAATCAATATGTACCAGTCATGACCAATAAACCTATTGCACCAGAAAGTCTTCTTCACGTCCTCCACTGCAACTGCACAACCGCCTGCCGAACAAAGCGGTGTAGTTGTACTAGATATGGTCTACATCTGCCTGTGGACCATGCCAAACAGAAAATTGTGAGAATTATTTTAATGAATCTGTTGGAGAAGGAGATTGTTACAATGAATATTTGTAAATATTGTAATATTGACTAATATTTTGTATAAATATAAAATGTTTTGTATTTTTAATTTATTATTTGAGTTTTGGATGTGTAAAATAATATAAGTAGCCACCAATATCATCTTTCTAGGAGGAACATTAACGAAGTTAGTAATTTGACGCCGTATTGGACACCATATTGAAAATCAGGCACTTCCGGTGGTCAAACTTTGGTAAACTTTTAGTATGTCGATCAGCACACTTAATACTACAAATTAACATATAACAACCTCTTGTAGCAATTTTTTGAGGGTAAAAGTGTATTTTCAGTCTACTAGTACCCCCAATACAGATAAAATCTCAATGTATATCATATTCTGTTCAGCGCTTTTAAGCATTTTTATGAATAAACATGATTATTTTTAAATTCGAAAGGATGGCTAGAATATTTTGACAAGCATTTGTAATTGATTAAAATGTTTACAAACACACTAACTCATTGTAGACCTCGTGCAGATCTTCGTGAAGCCTGAGTAGGGGGTGCCAGCAGAAGAGTGGGGGAGATCAGCGTTGGAGGGGAAGTTCACAATTCCATGTGTCATAATACTATTCCTACGGAAGACATTTGGCTACTATTTTGATTATTTGTTCTTGTAAGACAGCTGTTTTTACTCTTAAAAAATTTTATTTGCTTTTGCTGACTGTTTAATTATAATTTCAATATTATTCCTATAAAACTACTGTTTAAAAATAGGGGCACAGCTAACTTACTAGGTTGAAGGCAAATGAAAATAATTTGTGTTAGGCCTAACCAATAAAGGCATGAACATTCGGCCGAACTCCGAATGTTCGGAGTAGTTGCGAGAAGTGTTGGAGGTCTCCAAACTTTTTGCTTCCAGTATACACTATCGCCGAATGATTCACTCGAATGTCCCGCCGAATGTTCGGAACGAGTCTTGCACCAAATCAACCGAATGTGCACAGCGAACTAACCAAGTACTCGCTCGCTCAATACCATGCCATACCATGCTCGGCATGCTCGCCCATTCACTTCCGTTCGTCTCTTTTTATTTGTGCCAAAAACCTGACAAAAAACGGAGCACGGCGAACACGAATCATGGCGAGGCGAACTATCCCGAACATACACGAGCACACTGAGTTCACTATCGCGCTCACCTTAGTTTGCCTATGTTAGCCATAGTGTACTGGTAGCAAGAACACGGGACGGAATGATCAGTGATAATTCGGGAGGATGTTCGACCGAATGTTCAGGCCTGTTCGCGAGATGTGTGGGACAGTCTTAAGATCTTTGCATAACAATTACTTCGCGGTTGCAATGTTTTTGGTTTGGCATGTAACATATGATTCTCACAAGCAATTGTTAGTCAACAGACTAAGAACAGATGTCAATCGCTCATCCCCACCCTAAAAAAACTGCTTTAAACCACTTTAACCAATAACACCCAAGCTTCACGAAGATCCGCACGAGGTCTAGAGTTTGAGAGGAAGATAGTGGTGTGAACTACGCAACAGAGAAACAACATTATTGCTTTTTTTTACTCTGAACTCGGGGGACAAAAATAAATCAAAATAGCATAGGGAGTCCCCTAGGTACTTAGAAAGGCTAGGTGCTCATTGACTAATGACAAATGTGCATTTCAACTTTGAAAACTACTTAAATAGTTTATGGTGATTTAGCTACCAACTGATTTTTTAATGCACTTCAAAATTTCGGGTATTGCAAATTTTAATCTCTATATGCTTTCTCAGCCATAAATGTTTTGCAGTATATAGATGGCAAAACAAGATCAACAAAACAAAATAGATTGAAAGAATTTATAAGGTTTTTCTACAACAAAATTGATGATGACCAGTATAAGTTCAGTATTTTTCGTTTCCTGTACAGTTTTCACAAAATTTTGTTATTTATTCAATTTGTGCTATATTAGAACGATAAATGGTAAATGAAATATAAGAATAGTAGAATAACATAGTGGAAGATGTAGATACTACTGATCCAATATGCCACAATACCTGGTCAAAGGGAGTGCTACTGGCTTGAATCTGATCTACACTATCTGGAGCACTGGAGTAAGGCGGTGGTACCAGGCTGTTGGCCTGAAACACAACATCACAAATGACAAATAAATACGTGCGGAACAACCACTAATAGACTGTAATGCTATATAAATACTGACATTTTTGGGGAAGTATAGTGAAAGAAGAGTGAGATGACTTGTAAAACGTTGGTACTGACCAAGGCTGTCTCTCCAGGGTTGTTGGTTAATAGTCGTGACAATAGGAAGTTATGGGGCCTATTGTTTATTGTGACTTTTACCAACATTAAGGTCTGGTGTTTGGTTTGATACCAGCAACCACATCTGACTTCATAGTAGGACTTGCATTACAAACACATCTAGGAAACATGCATTACAGTAGTACTAGGAAAACAACTTGTCCTAGTCTTAAACTAATGTAATCACCAAACAAATTAATTATACATTTACAAGATGTAAATTAGGAGATGAATGGATAATTTTAAATGAAATGGAGTCAAACTGGAGGTATACTAAATTTTGTCCATATTCTACTACTGTCTCCTATTCTTATTAGTGCCTGCAACCCTCATACAAATAAGGGATAGGTTAATTTACTAATTTAAGGAAACAATTATCATCAAGAGCACACTGTCGGAGGTCCCAAGAAATATTCAAATGAGTGTATTGGTTATGTAGAATGTTATAAACTGTTATTTAAGAAATTATTGCCGACATTTTCCATCAATTATTGCCGAAGTTTCACGACGTTTCAGGATCTGGAATCTGATCCCCTCTTGTAAAAAGTATATACTGTTATATTATATACTGTTGAAGAGCACGTCATCATACCTCGTTTGTGGCGTTACAGAAGAGGCTTGAACTCAGCGAGTCCGCTGTGCTAGCTGCTGACAAGGATCCTGTGCGGGAAATATTAACATTTGCATTAATTTGTTTGGAGACTGACAATTAGAACAACTTAATGGAAACTACACTGTTGAGACATGTTTAAGCACATCAAAGCAAAGAACATTTTAATTTGTAATGACATTTAGAATTAATTTGGTAACGTACCAACTGCCTTGTATAACATCGGATTAGGCTTTCATTTTTTTATCGCTTCTCTCTTAAGTGTGTTATGTCTGGCTTACAGCCTCGTAGTATCTGTAAATGATTTTGAACTTCATAGAGAAAATATGTTTTATTTTACTATCCAACTTTAAGTGAAATTTTCTTTATTATAATTGACAAGTATACAATTTCATGCTGTAACTCAAACTTCGTTCATTTGGAAGACAATATTCCATTATTCCAGACATCTTAAAATATAATATGGAAAATCTTCAGCTGCTTCGTTACCATAGGCAACTATAACTGTATAGTGGTCAGGCATTTAAAACTCGACTCTCTCAACTTCTGGAACATGGATTTAACTCTAAATTATTAAAGTTGAACAAATTTTAGCTTATTTAATCACAGAAACTCAAAATTATAAAATGTTACAAATGTAGAAAAATTAATTACTGAATGCAACTCTCTTTTTGGAAATTGATATCTGTTTCTACCAATAAAATGAGAGCAAAATCCTAGAAAGTTTAATTAACCTTCTTTCTAACTTTTTATGAAGTATTCTTCAAAAGAACAATTTAAGTTTAATAATAAATAAGGAAATTGCTTGGGTTTGTTAAAAAGTTGAAAGTGGTTTACCGTTCTAGTCAATAAAAGGCCTCCTGAAGGGATTGTTCTTCAAACAACTTGATTGCAAACTTTTATTCATTTAAGCCTTTATACTGTTTCATTATACATCAGGTGAGAGTAACTGAGTGAAAATAACTAAAACCATGAACAAATCATGTTATCCAGTTAAAAACACAGAGTAAAAATTAACTGATGTTAGATTAAAACTTTATAGGTAAACAAAATATGTGAATTATGGTTTTAACTTTGTTAAAAAGGCATAAGGGTAAAACAAATCAATTATAATGTGAAAGTGTAGCTGACATAACCAAAGGACTGCTTTTCTGAAATCTGTCTAACTAGAATAAACATTTGCCAACTTTATAGGCTTGAGTTGAATTTACTTTGCTGTCCCTATTGATTGGGGAAGAGATGATAAGGAGAGTCAACAAGCTTACCATAAAGTGTGTAACTTGCTGTAGACACACAAGGCACACGTGTGTTGCGCCTTCACAGGTTTGGGACTTTTGTGTGTCCACAGAAACTTAGTTTTCCACTTTATGGAATCTTGTTGACTCTCCTTATCCTCTCATCCCCTATCAATTGCATAGCCTTTGGCTAATCCAAACCTAAATTAGATTTATCTATGTTTTTTAGAACTATGTCTGTTGGCTATTGTCTATTGGCAGTTACTGTTGTGATTAAGTATTAAATATTAAATATTAAAGTCAAATGTGAATCAGCAACTCGGGATGGAAAATAAAGAACATTAGATAGATTGCAAACAATAATTTTACGTTTTTACAAAAATTTGAATCTTTAAAATGTTAATTGATGAGGGAATGAAGTGAGGGAATCTATGTATTAGCAGAGACATTCATCCAGTGTCCCTCAGTGTGGTGGTGTGTTAGTGTGTGTATGTGTGTAGATGTGTGTTCGTAATGCAATAACGTGACAACGGCAGCAAGGATCGTTTTTAAATTTTGCACAAATTTTTCCAGTACACTTTACACTACCAGTTCAAAAGTAGAACACATTAATTAAACCGTTTTTTATTAATTAAATTTTTAAGTTTGTAAAATTACCGTAATGTAAAACATTGTACAAGGTTACTGTCGGGTAAAGTGTGAGATACTAATAAAATAATGAATGAATGAAAAACAACTTTATTCCAAAAACGCAAAACTACAGTACAGTACACCAAATACAATTAGAGATATAACATTAAAGAAATTCACATATTAATGAGTGAGTAATAAAACAAGAATTTTGTTGTAGTTACTAAAAATATAGTCTAAGTCTAAAAAAGTATAATTGTAAAATTGCAAATTGTTAATTGTAAATTGTAATTGTAAATTGTTAATTGTTAATTGTAATTGTATAATAAAGTATAAGTGTAAAATAGTCGGAAGTCTTAGACTTAGGAAACAGTAGACATAGGCAAGAGCTGCCTGTGCGTCCACTGAGTTGCTTATAAAATATAATTTATGACCGTATATTTGAATGGATAACAAAAATAAAGTTAATATACATGAGTTGAAATTTAATTGCTATTTTATTTTGAATTGAGAGCAAAATTATTAAGGAAATTAACAAATCTTTTATAATTTATTTTGTTAAGATCTTGGTGGAAACCATTTTGAAGAATGACAAACATTGGCCAGGAAGAAAATATTGTTTCATAATGACAAGAAACTACTGTACTTATACAAATTATTTGATTTTTATGTTTTATGATTAAATAAATAAAGCACTGTAGGTGCACCACCACCTCTGAATTGGTTTCCTGTATATCGTATCATTGTTTCTTCTTCTTATATCGACTTTTAATTTATATATATTTTTTTAAATCAGAACTCAAATTAAAATACAATAAGATTGTATGTTTAAAACTTCATATATAACCATTTTACTTACTGTATCAGTATTAGCACAATTTTACTATTATTTTTAAAACAATATACAGCATAACTGCTCATTTTTATCGAATTTCCCCTATAGGGAAGAAGCTATTACCGTAGGTCTCATGGTAAGACTTAAGCCCGGGACCATGATAACTTTTCATTTTGAGGTCCCCAGATGCCAAAAACACCATTCGTTCAAATTTTTATATATGTATATATATATATATATATATGTGTGTGTGTCCGTAAACACGATAACTCTCGTAAAAAAGGTCCGATCTTCATGAAACTTGGTAAAAATGTGTAAAGTACCATTTATTTGAACGAGTTCGAAAATCAGATGAATCGCACCATCCGAAGGGGGGTTTTTGGGGGGTTTTGTACCTCAAAAATGTGTTTTTGGGGTTTTTACATGTAATTTTAATTTAAATCAAATTTTAATTTATACCATTGAATTCAGCTTAAAAAAAACAAACAATTTGGTATTTTGATCATTGCTCTACGTCAATTGGTTACTGAGATATTACAAGTGCTAAACACAGTACGTTGTCCAATGTTATTCTTATGGAGAAATAGACAAATTTTATATCTCGGTTATTTATGAACATATACTGACGAAACTTGGAATATATCGCTTCATCTGGTTGTGGTTTGTTGATGTTTGAACAAAAAACAAATTTTTCGCCTATGGTTCCTGTAGCAGCAAACCTAGGTACTCGGTCCCCATGTTATTCTTATGGAAAATACTTAAAATGTTATATATCGCTTATTTATGAATGTATATGGATGAAACTTGGTATGTGACTTCACTAGTTGAGTTCTATTGATATTTGCATAAAAACCCATTATTTTGTATGCCTTGTTGCAGCAAACCTGCGTACTCATCCCCAATGTTATTCTTATGGAGAATAATTAATATTTTAAATATCGCTTGTTTGTGAATACATTTCTTATGAATCCTGTTAAGTGTTTTAATGTGTTGTGTTATATATTCATTGGAAATTCGCTGAGTATGCAGGTTTGCTGCAACGGGGGTATTTTTTATTTTTTAATTAACTCGAGTCTACGCATAGACCACTGAGGTCCAAGTAGGCTCATTTCCGTAGATCATGTTCTGTTTATTTTTTATGTAACTACTGGCTTAAAGGAGCCACAGCCAATGACCTTGCTCCAGTGTATTGCCTCTTCTTATTTGGTTTACTATTTTCATGTCAGTTCGCAAACAAAGTAGTCACTTAAATCACTTGTTTTAATGTAAACAAAGCAGATGTTTTTAAATCTCCATGCTTTTGTTATGGGGGATGTTTTACGTTATTTCTCGTTTGCTGCTAACTTTTTGGAAATACTACTATTTTACCTGAATCCCTGAGATCGAGACCTTTAATTTTAGCCGTCTCCCATCATGCTGCAATTTTCCAAACTCCCACAATTTTTACTTAAAAATTTTGCTTACGGAATTATATGTAAAGATTAAGAAGCAAAATTAAAATTTGTATCTTTTTGATAATTTTTTTAAGCTTTGTTAATGTAATAACTATGAATTCTTATTAACTATAACTTGTAATAGATTCTGTAAATGTTTAAACCATTATGTAGAGATATATGAAATTATTTTGCTTCTTCAAACATAATGTGTTTTATACAATTGTAAATATGTTCTATATTTTGTGGAAATAAATCTGATTTTGATTTGAGGTTTAGAAAAAATCATCAATTTATCACAGTTCATCAAAGGTTTTTAAAGTTTTTAGATTGAAAAACGAGTACAAAAATTTTATAAACAAAGACAAGATTCTCCTATAATGAGAGGAAGTTAATAGTTTTTCCGATAGATTTGCAGCACCTAATTACTATATATTTACTTCTACCAGCTCTGTTCAGTTGATGACACTTTTTCAGTTATTGCCATTTTGATTCGTAGTAACTTTCATCTAAATTTTCTGAGTTTGCTCATCCAATAACAGGAATATTGGAGCGTACTACTAGTTTTAAATATAATTCAATTTGTTGTTGCTTTTTAGCCTTTTCAGGAGATTAGTTATTCTAGAAGTTGAGATTTTACCATAAAAAAATAAAATAATAACCAACACCGATACTAATCAACTAATACACCCTTCCCTTATTACTCCAAATAACCCAATGTATTGCTATACTATACTCTCTCCCATGTACATGTATTATCCCCAAACCTATTGAACCAGATCAGATCTACGAGGACTCACCGACAGGCCTCATGATATAGTTGCGGAAGTACTGGACCATGAGGTAGCTGCCGCCTCCGGACTTGCCGTTGTCAGAGTAGCTGATCACCAGCGGATACAGGTCGGGTTTGGATGTCACCTGAAACATTACAGTGGACTATTGAATGTTCTATAAAACCAGAGTGTAAATAAATGTGGTTGTGCCAGAAAAAAGTCAAGGTCGTCTAGGATAAGAGTTGTAAAAAATGCCATAATTTCAGCGGTTAAAACCTCTCACCCCTCTTTGGTTGCAACATATGTTAAAAGGCGGATGATACAAATCTGGGATGGGCTTAAATGTAGTTTATATTCAAAAGATAAGGAGATAAAAAAAAAAACTAATGGAGCATTAACAATTAATCTACAACCACGATTATAATCCACCACCTAAGTGATCTCGATCTCAAAGCTTAATTACTTGCCAGTATGTAGTACAGGCCATTAAGTTTTTCTCTAATAGAGTTTTGACTTTATCACACCACAAAATTAATGTGATAAATCCCAAAAACCGATCTACAACAGTTTGGAGGTCAACAGCACGTAAGATGTCACAGATCGTCACAGATGTCGTAAGATGTTAGTCTTACTGTGCGCAATTGTCACTATCCATTGCGACAAGCACACTTTTCATGATGGCATTCCTTCCCTTAGTCCCACTCTAACCGATCCCACGTTTCCATCCCAGCAAATTCCTTTCCTTTCCACCCTGAAAAATTTCCCTGCGAAACACTTGGAAAGCTTACTGGTTTCGGTTACAGTTCCTTATATCTTTATCTGAAGACGATAGATAACGAGTGACTACCTCCGAGTAAGGCGGGGGTGGAGGCTGGTGGAAGGAAGAGCAGCGGCTGTAGTGGGGCGGTTGGCAACATGACCCCGCGCTGTCCGGTTCCGACGCCGCATCTTGGTTCGGGGAGTCCCTCTTGCGCCACAGGCCGCATCCGCACACCACGCACACCAGCGCCACTCCGATGATACCAACACACCTGCACATAAAAAACAACTCATTAAAAAGTTACACTACACAATTATAACAGTGTTACCATTTCCTATTGATATATTGTAAGGGCGACAGGTTTGATAAAATTAGGAAAGTTTTTATGGACTAAATTGTTAGTATGATATTAATATGCCATGCTAACCCATTAAGGTAGTAATTTTATTCTATTCGCAATAGCCTATAACGGGATTTGATTGGTGCTGCACTCTAGTAGCAAAATATGTAACTAATGACCGCGGGCGACTACGGTTCTATCCGCTAGGGATGCGGCCTCACTGAAAAACCTTAATATTGCCGCTAGGCCCTTGGTTGTGTTAGCTGAGTTGGCTACGTCGTGGAAACACCTTGGCCAGGTGTGGATACGATGTTCGTGGGTTCGATTGCCGCGCACGACCAAAACTGATCAGTCGTGCACCTCACAATGAGTTAACCGGTCTGTGGCAACGTTGGTGGGAGGGCCCAAGTAAAACAAACGGTGGCAGGCTTGCTTGGAAGTTGATAGGCTCGGTTAATTCTTTGTGAGTTGCACATAGTCAACACGGTTTTTTCTACTTTTTACTTATGTCTACTGTGTGTGTGCCAATACGACTCTAAAAACTGGATGAAAACAGTATTTTAATGAAAATAAACCATTAATTCATTTAAAAACAAAAATTTCTATTCCAATTCATAGGTTTAAACAAATTACCAGCTCGTATGTCTACACCAATGGGTTAAATTAATTTGATTCTTCCTGTTTCAAGGACTCAAGGCAAATAAGGTAAACAAGTATATTTATTTCCCACCAAATGTTAAATGTCCCTATCTTGACAGGTAAGAAATGAGCTTTATTGCATACCAGGGAGGGGATGACTCATAGCGTTACAATTACACTCCTTGACACAGCCCATCTTGACAGCTCAATGACACATGTCCTAATAGCATCAATTGTTGCGTAATCAAAGCTTTTACAAACATACAATTATAGTTTGTTTAGATGCTGATATAACCTTAACCTGCAGAGCCAGTTCCTAAAAATCTATTTTTTACATATATTTATGTTGCCTATATTGTGAGGGGGGCAATAAAATAGTGCACACGCCTTGAGTAGTAAAAGCACGCCATAACGCCTTCGGGCATTTAATGCACTCGTGCTTTCAAGCATTGCCCTCACGCTGTAATGACACTCTTACTACTCTAGGTGAGTAAATAGCTATTGATATACACAGCCTTCAAGCAGTGGCGGATCTAGAAATAGTTTTTAGGGGTAGCTAATTCCAGAATTGATACGTAAATTTTCCGCGACATGAATTACTACATGAGTAGGGTGAAAGTTGGTGAAAATATTGTTCAAAAAGTTTTGGAAGTTGGATGAGTGATGCGGGTTGGAGTGTGGAAGTTAGGATGCAAATTGTAACTTCTTAATAAATTTATTTGAATTTAAATGTTCAATTTTTGTCGTGGATTCTTCATAAACCTTAAGTTACCTCATTTTATGCATTTCAAATTAATTTTGGAGGTTCTGAACATCTCGAAAAGGGGATTAAAACCCCTACTTCAAGTGGAAACACTGCAGTGCTTCTGGTATGGCAAAGGTGGCGATGACGCAATGGAAAATCACCAGGTAGTGAGTGACCTATCCAGGTAGCAGATAGCAGGTAGCACCAGGTCACCAGCGAGCAAATCCTATTCTTAACTACGGCATAATTTTTTGGGGTAATTCTGATAAGAGGAACAAAGTTTTAAAACTGCAAAAACGAATCTTCAGGATAATATATAGTCTCAAAACAAGGGATTCATGTCAAAATACTTTCAAAAGTAGTAATATCCTTAAATTTCCCAGTATGAACATTTATAATTTAATTATATTTATCAAACAAAATATTTAAAATTTTTCAATTAATTCAGACTACCACAATTATAACACAAGACACAAGGGTAGTCTTGCATATCCAAGACATAAATCTTCTGGTAATGAATTCTCACCATATTATTCTGGAATTAAATTATATAATTGCCTGCCTTACTCTATAAAGCGTGCAAATCCACTGAGGTTATTTAAAAAAGTTTTATTTACGTTTTTAGGTAATAAATGTTTCTATAAGGTAAATGATTTTTTTTCAGCTAGTATATCTTTAAATGTTTAGATTGTAGTATTAACTTAAGTGACACTATTCATGTATGAAATGTACAAAACGAATAAAGGATGTTCTGATTTTTATTCTGAGTGTTACCGGATTATCACTGTCAAAATTATCTCCTCCTTTTGAATCACTTTTACGCTAATCATAGTTAGCAATAATGTAACTATGAATTCATAACATATGTAATGTACTTTACAATGAAAGTAAACAAATTAACACTCTAGAACAAAAGGCATATTATAATCTTATTAGCCTGAGTATAAGAGGCACGTTTTATGTCATCTTAGCATTTTGATAATTTATTCATTTTTGGAATGTGGCCCCTGAACTGTAATGACTATTATTTGGTTTAAAATTAACTTTCATCAACAGCTCAATCCGTAGTGAAATACTACAACCTGTGTGATACTACGTGATCATCGAGTAACTAAGTGCCGAAACCAGGTTGTAGTATTTCACTAAGGATTCAACTGCTGACGAAAGGTAATTTTAAACCTTATGTTAGTGTATTGACTTTGAAACTTTATTTTTGAAATAGGGGTATCCGTGATTTTGAGAAAGGGGGCTTCAGCCGATAAGCTCCACCTTATATCTGCCACAGCCTTCAAGTGTCTGTCAATTAATGTATCACACAGATCATTTTAGGAACAGATCCAAAATTAATGTTGGTCTTGGTTAATCCAGGAAATTTGAAAATCGAGCAGATTCCTCTTCATGTTTTGTGTTTTGAAACAAATTTTACATCTCTTGTCAATATACAGTGGATGGATTATTAACAACTTGGTTGACCTGAATAAAATTGACTAATGATGAGCATACAAGCCCAAAATCGATATTGATGTTAATACATATTTGAATTGCAAGGTAAGAAACCTTACTACTAATCTTTATTTATTGGATGATCAAAGTTTAAACCTCAAAAGTAATACTCTAAGGGTACTTCAGTAAAAGAGAGTAACTACTAAAGTAAACGCTAATAGAACTGGCGGGTCGATACCAAATGTTGAACTAGGCCAGCTGATAATTTCCCCATATAACATAATAGTAAAAATATCAGCTGGTCTATTACAATAGTTGTCCGTGACCCACCCAGGGGCGGATCCAAGGGGGGGCGGTAGGGGCAGTCGCCCCCCCAACCTAAGAATTATTGTGTTTTATTTTATTTTTCAGGCATACAATAGAAGTTTCAATGAATCTGAATGAAAATGTAAGTAGCAAAAAAGCCTCCCGAAACCCCTTTTTTCAGTTCTGAGAAACAAATTTTGCCGCTCCCGACTACATTGTTACTTTAAAATTCAAGCTAATGTGCCGAAATGTTCTATAAATGGAATGTAATATATACCATTAGACAGGTGACATTTTAAACTTCCATTTTAGTATATAACACATTACTTAGATCCACGTCTTTTACCTAAAAGCGTCTTACAAAAACATGGATATTCCCAAGTATCGTGAAGTTTTTTGCAGTTTTGCCAGTTTGCAGACCGAAAATTCAGTGTTTTCAACATGGTCTTGGAGGTAGATTTTAGCCACCCACAGAAAAGGTTTCTACCATTGTATTCGGTGATTACTTTTTACTGGATTTCACCCGCCTCCCGTCGTTTGCTGTCAGCTGTGTTTTGTTTACAGGTTAGGTTTGATTTTGTGTTAATCTAGCGAGGCAATAAATATCCAGTGGCTAGGCTACAAACAAAAAGTGCCTCGAATTTAAGTGATGAAATAAGAGGAAACACTTAATTGCACATTTAATTGCGTGCAAACAGAAGCTCATACGCCAAGTTTTTTTACTTTGTAAAAATGTGGTATGACATTTCCATTTTTCTAGTCGTTGACCTTGGCTGTCAGCCTCATTCCTCATTGTATCTTCGCGTAGCATAGATCATAGTATTGCAGATTTCAAATACGTTTCATAAATAGTTTTTCGCGTTGGTGACTATTAAGATAAATTGTGTATTCAGGCATCTTACATGTTCTTAGACGCCTACCGAAGACGTATAAAAAAGTGTAATGCCTAAATATTTGTTATTTTTATTTACGGTCGAGCGCAGTAGAACTAAAGTTCACTTTTGTTTAGCTTGTTTATAAAGTTTTGATGCCTCTTTCCTTGAGTACAAGGTTATTGATATATTATGTTAACTTACTTTCATTCGTTGTATATTTTCATATAGTTAAAAAAAAATAATGGGGGTGCCAGGGACCACCCAGTGGGAGGAGGAGGGCTAACTTTCGGTGACCGTCCCCCAAACATGACCTCTGGACCCACCAGTTATATTTGTTTACTATAATTTTATAGCGCTAACACAAATTGTAATACACTGTAATAGTAATTTAAAGCAAACTCAAATACTTGCAAGCTACAAATAGGTTTTAGAACTATTGTGTAGGAACAGTAAAGAAAGAAAAGATAAAAAAGAATGTCATCAACAAAATAAACTCTACCAGGTGGATCCACCCCGGGGTGTTTTGTTGCACCAACAGATGCCTCCTTTGGGCTGCCTTTACTGGCTTCTCTTATTGGAAAAGTTGGAGAAGTTTTCCTTCGCATTGCATTTTTCTTTTGGAAGCTATTTTAACTAGATTTACCAATGTCTTTTTATATCTTCTTAAGGGGATAGACTACTGAAAATTGGTAAAATTTTAAAATAGTTTAAAATTATATATTTTTAATCCTTTCTCTATTGTGAACATAAAAAACACATTAGAGTAAATTTATAATTTATAAATGCATAAAAACGCACGTTATTATAAAATACCCCCGTAGCAGCAAACCTGCGTACTCAGCAAATTTCCAATGCATATATATGTATATTAATACCACATAAAGCCACATACCAAGTTTCATCAATATACATTCATAAATAAACAATTTATGATATTTTAATTATTCTCCATAAGAATAACATGGCGGCTGAGTATGCAGGTTTGCTGAAGCAAGGAGCACAAAAAATGGGGTTTTATACAAATATCAATATAGCTCATGTAGGTAAAGCCATATACCAAATTTCATTAATTTATTTTCATAATGAAGGGAGATAACACGTTACATATTCTCCATAAGAATAACATGGGGCTGAGTACTCAGGTTTGCTGCTACGGGAGCCATTGGTAAACAATTTTTTTTCTGAGCAAATATCAATGGTCCACAACCAGATGAAGTCGTATACCAAGTTTCGTCAGTATACGTTCATAAATAAGCGAGATATAAAATTTTTATTTTCCTCCATAAGAATAACATTAGACAACGTACTGTGTTTAGCACTTTCAATATCTCGGTAACCAATAGACGTAGAGAAATGATCAAAATACCAAATTGTGTGTTTTTTTAAGCTGAATCCAATGGTAAAAACTAAAATTTGACCATTTCCAAAATTATATGTAAAAAATTCGAAAAACCCATTTTTGGAGTACAAAACCCCCCCAAAATACCCCTTCGATAGAGCGATCTGGCTGGTTTTCGAACTTAAAGTCATAAATATTGCTTTACACGTTTCTACCAAACTTCATCAAAATCGGATAATTTTTACGAGAGTTATCGTGCTCACGGACACATATATATATATACATATATAGATATATATATATATATATATATATACAGTTTCGAACGAATGGTGTTTTTGGGGTCTGGGGACCTCAAAACGAAAAGTTATCATGGTCCCGGGCCTAGGTCTTACCATGCCGACTACGGTAATAGCTTCTTTCCTATATAGGGGAAATTCGCTAAAACACACTATTGCAAAACGGTGATTTTATATATATATACCCCCGTCGCAGCAAACCTGCGTACTCAGCGAATTTCCAATGCATTGATATGTTTCTCACTAGTACATAAAGCCACTCACCAAGTTTGACAAAAATACATTCATAAATAAGTGATTTATTACATTTTATTTATTCCCCATAAGAATAACATTAGGACTGAGTACGCAGGTTTGCTGCAACGAGGAAGATAAGAAATGAGTTTTTATGCAATTATCAATATAACTGAACCAGGTGAAGCTACTTACCATGTTTTATTAATTTATGTTCATAATTAAGGGAGATATAAAACTTTACTTATTCTCCATAAGAATAACATTAGGGCTGAGTATGCAGGTTAGCTGCTACGGGGACAGTCAACAAAACATTTATTTTTTGTGCAATTATCAATATACCAGTACAACATGAAGCCACATACCAAATTTCATCAATATACATTCATAAATAATCAAGATATCAAATTTTATTTATTCTCCATAAGGATAACATTGGACAACGTACTGTGTTTAGCACTTTGAATATCTCTGCAACGGTTTGACGTAGAATCACAATTTAAACACCAAAATGATTGTTTTATGGAGCTGAATTGATTGGTAAAAGAAAATGTGAAGTTTAAAGTAAAATTAACTGAGGAAAAGCCAAAAACCTTTTTCCCATAAGATTAACATGGGAGATTTTATGAGCATGTTTTTTGGATTTTTTCCGCAACCACTTAACCTAGGTTAATAATTCAAAATACCATATTATTTGTTTTTTTAAGCTCTATAACATAGTCTAAACCTAAATTAAGTGTTTTAAAAATTTTAGGGTAAAAAATGCAAAAAACTGATTTTTGGAAAATTTAAAACCCCCATAAACCCCCCTTCCCATAGTCCGATTTTTATGGTTTTCGAACTTAAAGTCATAAATGTCAGTTTACACATTTTAGCCAATTTCATCGAAATCGGACGTTTTTTACTCAAGTTATCGCATTCACGGACACATATATATATATATATATATATATATATAGATATATATATACATATATATAAATTTGAACGAATAGTGTTTTGGACATCTGGGGACCTCAAAACAAAAAGTTATCATGGTCTCGGGCTTAAGTCTTACCATGAGACCTACGGTAATAGCTTCTTCCCTATAGGGGAAATTCGCTAATTCTTCCCTATAGGGGAAATTCGCTAATAAATACATATATATATGGGCCTATATATATAAACCCATGTATAAATACATAGGACTAATGTATATACACACAAACACCCAAATTATATATATATATATATATATATATATAATGAAAAAGTATAATTATCATTATTCTTATCTTGTAAGTTTGTAACAATCTTTATAAGCCGTTTCCCGTTTCCCAGAAATTGAGGATTTCTATGATTTTAGGTACTAAAATTGATATTCTAAAAGAACGGTTAAAGATAGGAAAATGAAACTTGTTGTGCGTTATAACAGAAGTACAAACTACAACTTCATGTCATTCGGTGAATATAGGCTAAATGGTTTTTATATAAACAAAATACCCCCCGTCGCAGCAAACCTGCGTACTCAGCGAATTTCCAATGCATTGATATGTTTCTCACTAGTACATACATAAAGCCACTCACCAATTTTGACAAAAATACATTCATAAATAAGTTATTTATTACATTTTATTTATTCCCCATAAGAATAACATTAGGACTGAGTACGCAGGTTTGCTGCAACGAGGAAGATAAGAAATGATTTTTTATGCAATTATCAATATAACTGAACCAGGTGAAGCTACTTACCATGTTTTATTAATTTATGTTCATAATTAAGGGAGATATAAAACTTTACTTATTCTCCATAAGAATAACATTAGGGCTGAGTATGCAGGTTAGCTGCTACGGGGACAATCAACAAAACATTTATTTTTTGTGCAATTATCAATATACCAGTACAACATGAAGCCACATACCAAATTTCATCAATATACATTAATAAATAATCAAGATATCCAATTTTATTTATTCTCCATAAGGATAACATTGGACAACGTACTGTGTTTAGCACTTTGAATATCTCTGCAACGGTTTGACGTAGAATCACAATTTAAACACCAAAATGATTGTTTTGTGGAGCTGAAGTGATTGGTAAAAGAAAATGTGAAGTTTAAAGTAAAATTAACTGAGGAAAAGCCAAAAACCTTTTTCCCATAAGATTAACGTGGGAGATTTTATGAGCATGTTTTTTGGATTTTTTCCGCAACCACTTAACCTAGGTTAATAATTCAAAATACCATATTATTTGTTTTTTTAAGCTCTATAACATGGTCTAAACCAAAATTAAGTGTTTTAAAAATTTTAGGGTAAAAAATGCAAAAAACTGATTTTTGGAAAATTTAAAACCCCCATAAACCCCCCTTCCCATGGTCCGATTTTTCTGGTTTTCGAACTTAAAGTCATAAATGTCAGTTTACACATTTGAGCCAAATTTCATCGAAATCGGACGTTTTTTACTCAAGTTATCGCATTCACGGACACATATATATATATATATATATATATATATATATATATATATATATATAATGTTACAATGATTGATTAGGGCTACTAATATTATAAGATGTATATTCATATTTTAACAAAGTACCCTTTTTTTTATAAAAAACATTTTTATTTTAGACTGACATGTTTCGTGCGCTTAGGCCATTATCAAAGTCTATAAAAATATAACCTCACATTTAAAATAAAATAATTATTAATCATATGTTAAAATTAATTATTTTAAAGTTTATGATAAAAATGTTTTTTATAAAAAAAAGGGTACTTTGTTAAAATATGAATATACATCTTATATATATATATATATATATATATATATATGGATATATATATACATATATATAAATTTGAACGAATAGTGTTTTGGACATCTGGGGACATCAAAACAAAAAGTTATCATGGTCTCGGGCTTAAGTCTTACCATGAGACCTATGGTAATAGCTTCTTCCCTATAGGGGAAATTCGCTAAAATATATATTAAGAAATATAAAAAATATTTCATAACAAAAGTTTGTAATATTTTTCATATATTTTCCTTATAGTAATAACTATGAAATTACATGAGTTTTTAGCCGTCATTATTTCCTACAATTTAAGATAAAGTACAAGAATCTGAGACTTTTAGTTCCAGAGTTACCGTATATAAAATTTTAAAAAAGGTTAAAATTTTCATATAATGTTCATTAGTATGTATATACATTTTTTAAATAAAACATAGTTCATTTCAAGACTAGCTGGACCTACTCAACATATTAACAGGTTATATAAACAATCTATCAACAAATAACATTTGTTTGTATATCAGTAGTCTATGCCCTTAATTATAATTATTATCTTATTATATAATTGAGTAAGGAATTTCTTTGTAAAACCAAATCTACTTCCAGCGGGCCGATTTTCATAATTGATGCGTCATTCTCATTCGAAACTTCTAGGGTGCAGATGGTCAAAATGTTATGAAAGTGGTGAATTTATCATGATTTATGGGATAAAAAACATAAAATGTTTTCCCATAAGAAATACATGGGCATTTTTCTGAAATGCATTTTATCAGCCTCTGAGAAAGCAGAGATATCTTTAAACAAATAAATCTTCAGTTCTACTCCACCAATTTTAATGTTTGATGCGTCATTGTAAACCTCTGATTATGCCAATTTGTAAAATATCTTAATTGTTGAACATTTGCTCATGATATATGTGTAGATAATGATAAATATCTCATATTTACAAAATAATTTACAATATATACATTTTTCTTCTGTCCAACTTTTGAAGGGGCTTTATCACTTTTATCACGGAATACATAATAAAAAAATTGTAGGAAATTTTCTATACTTTTAGAAAATCACCATCCACTTTGGTCGATTTCCCAACAGTTTTTGAGATACAGGCAATACCTAACCAACCTCGGAATTTGCCGTTATATCTTTAAAAAAATTCAATGTGTGTAAGGGGTATCTTTGTATAACTGAACCTGGAGTTCTACTGGGCAGATTTTAATATTTAACCCATCATTGGAAACCGTTAATTGAATAGATTATGAAATAATTAATATTTAACCCATCATTGGAAACCGTTAATTGACTAGATTATGAAATAATTATGAAAGTTTGACATATGAAGTAATTTATGATGGAAAAAGCGTAAAATATTAATAAAAGCGTTTAATAATAATAAATACATTCAAAATTTGTAAAAGAATGAATTGTTGTTTCCAGTCAACATTTGTCTTTGTACTATCAGATTTGTAGCTAACGCCTTATATCGATGTAAAGTAAATTTAAGCTTCAATAATATAACATCTGTTGTGGTCGATTTTTCTAAGGTTTTTGAATTATAGGTAAAAATTCAACCCAACTTCCAAACTCGCAATCTATCTTTAGCAATACACATGAATGTAAGGGGTACCTCTTTACAACTCTAAATCTGGAGTTCCAACTGACGGATTTAAATATTCAACCCCTCATTGTAAACCCTGGATTGTGTAGATTGTCAAACAATTATGAAAGTCTAACATATTTAGCAATTTATCATAGAAAAAGCGTAAAGTATTAATTTTTAAGAAATTCAAAAGAAATTAATGTTTTTTTCCAGTCAACGTTTGTTTTTGTTGAAACTGTTTTGTAACTAGCGCTTTATATCATTTAAAAGGAAATCTCATAAGCTTTATGAATATAACATTTGTTGTGGTTGATTTTTCTATCGTTTATGAATTTAGATAGAAATTCAAACCAACTTTCAAATTCATAATCTACCTTTAGCAAACATATGAATGTAAGGGGTTTCTTTGTACAACTAAATCTGGAGTTCCAATAGACGGATTTAAATATCCAACCCCTCATTGTAAACCCTGAATTGTGTAGATTGTCAAATAATTATGGAAGTCTGATATATTTATTAATTTATGTTGTAATTTATGTTGAAAAAGTGTAAAGTATTAATTTTAAAGAAATTCAATATAAATTAGCAAACAAATGTATTGTTTTTTCCAGTCAAAATTTGTTTTTGTAGAAACAGATCTGTGGCTATAATGCCTTAAGCCTATATCGATTTAAAGGAAATTTCATAATCTTCAAAAATATAATATTGGTTGAGGTTGAATTATCCACCGTTTTTTTACTTCTAGGTGGTGACCCGTTCTCCACACGGGGATTTAGCAGGCATAGAGCCAAATATTTTAAAAATGTATTTACATTTCAATCACTCAATAAAATATAACTCCATAAGATTATTATTGGAAATTTCAAAGCCTATGGGGTGAAATTCTGAAAGTGGAGGTTTTTAAACACTCCAAAAGCCACATCTAAAGACTGAGAGCTTTTAATTGATACAAAACATGTATACAAAATAATATTTTTAGACATAAAAAATCACTGAACTAAAATCAAGAAATTATTTCAATATTATACATAATATAATAAATCAATACAACCTCCAAATTTGCAATCTATCTTTGGCAGTATACTCTTTCCAGAACATAGGTAACCACTAAAAAAGGATTTTAAGAAATTACCTTAGGGCTCTGTCTCACGGGGAGTCAAAGTTCCAATCCAATGTTATTAGTGAATTTCCTATGGAAAAGTGATCTATTAGCATGACCCGCATGGTGAGACTTAAACCCGGGACCACCATAGAAGTTCCTAACGTGACCCCCTGAACACGTTTTGAGGGGTCTCTAAAAACTTGATATATATAAATATATATATTTATTCACACTCTAGCGGTTGCAATTTTTATCTGATTTACTTCAAATTTGGTAGAGACATTCCTTTTTATAACCAGATGGACAAGTTCATTGGGAAAAACAATCGGGTAACTCTAACCTCCTTTTTTGGGGATTTTAAGTTTTCAAATCTTCAGTTTTTGGACCCAAAAAGGGTCAGAAAAGCCCCAAATGTACACTTATTGCTCATTAACTTATTGTACGTAAAAAGCATAAAATTTTAAGCCCCCCCTGATCATTCTAGCCTAAGTACTTACCGAGTTATGTTAATTGTCAAAATACAGTACGTTGTCGTAAGGGGATTTTACACTGGAAAAGGCTGTTTTTCATATCTTAATATCGTTTTATCACCCCCCCCATACCCCTATATCAACATGTTATCCAGGCAATACCTCCTTCTAACTTTATAATGTACAACATTGGCATCCTATTAGTGAATTTAAATATAACCAGGACCATCAAAACAGCCAACAAATAAAATTTTTCAATTTTCAAAAAAATATAACCAGTGTTGGTTTAAACCCTTTATTTGATATTTTTAACGTTTTAATGCGGAAATTTACTTTCCTTACGTCAGCGTGCTGCGTGCGATCTCGTTATTATGAATATTCTTATGAAAATTGAAACAGCTGATCATGATTCGTAGTAGATCCACGGGTTGACCATAGAATGCAGTTCACAACACAGGTTTTATTTCTGGGTGAAACTGGGTACAATGGCAGCTAGTATGCTAGTATGCTATATATGTAAATTATTGTAATGCATTTTGGTAGAATATTGTAGTTAGAATATAACTAAGTTTTGTCACATAGTGCAGAG
Source organism: Allygus modestus (assembly GCA_963675035.1). NCBI lineage: Eukaryota > Metazoa > Arthropoda > Insecta > Hemiptera > Cicadellidae > Allygus > Allygus modestus. Next base: position 45,458,710 of record OY776115.1, on the reverse strand, counting down.
TATATCACACAATTTGAACTTTATTGAATAACAAAGATAAAAATAATTGGTTCTTAAGAAAATCTAATGAAGGGTTGTCGAAAAATTTTTACATTTTTACTTTAACTGTTCTTAATGTGTTGGCCAATTTTATTTTGCTGACTTGTAAACACATAAATAGATTTGGAAGGTCATTGAACTTATTTATCATCATTAGGGTCAATAATCTTTTCTAGGTATTTCATTTTTGTAAGCATGTTTTAGTCATTTTATATTTTTTACAAAAAAACACACAAATCATCCATTTCAAATTATAATGTTTCTTAATCCATTTGGCATACTCATCTTCTGTAAAATAAAATTAAACTAAGAAATTTTAAAATTAAAACCAAATGGATCAAGAAATGGTTTACCAACTTCAACAAATAAAACATTTAGATGAAAAATCAAATTATAATGATTTTCTTTCAAGTGTTTTAGCCACAACTTTTAAAGAGGCAATGTTAATTTAAACAAATATAAAAATATGATTTTTTGAATGTATAATATTTGTAAATAATGTTCCTAACCAATTTTTACAAGTTCTTAAACGTCTGGTATCAAAATCTTAATTATCAGATAAAATATATAAAAGCAAGTGGGACTTACACAAGCAAGTAAAACGGTAAACACTTTAAGTTACCATTACAGTTTATTTGGTCATATTATGTAAACTCTATTCAAAATTTATAACATGTTGCTTGGTTACGGTTCAATGTCCGAGAGGGGGTAGAATATTTATTTTGGTTATACTGGACATGGTCCCATAATACTGAGGAATGATTACCAGCATGAAAAACTTAGTATTATTTTATAACATTTAATTATGTGTATAACAAACTAACAAGAGGTGAAAAAGTTTAAACTATAAGAATACTAAATATTTATATTTACTCAACAGCAATATAAGGTCTAAAATCTTCTCAGAATTGTAGGAGACGTATATCAATATCTAAAAATCAATTTGCAGCTGATGGCTTAGCATGCATGTGGCTTAGCGGAGGCAAGTGTCTGCTTCCCCAGTCAATCAGTCTTAGTCACAGACAGGCGCTTGGGAGACAAATGATCAGACAAAGCTTTGAATGATGGTCTTTGTCAAAGGAAAACATTCCACTCCAATTAGATTAATTCGTATTGAATACCTCCATTATTCAAACAACGGGACTCATTTGAGCCTGGAACAATGGCGATGACTCCGTCACTGATGAGTAATAAATCATTTTTTTACGGTAAACAAATAATTGTTACAAAATGATTGAAAGGTTTGATAACGAGTTGTTAATGGGTTGGGTGAGAGATTGGTTTAATTTTGTTACAATATTTTGTTTAGGTTACACAATTATTTAAAATTCCTGAATTGGATTTAAAACTCCGGAATTGGATTGCTTGGAGATTCTTCCACATTGCTCCTCTGAAAAAACCATAGTTTGTTTCGGTGTTTTACTGCAATTATTTTAAAGTTTTAAATACAAGTTTATAATTTTTCCTTACTGCAAGGAATTATTTATTTTTAAATAAACTATGTCTCACAACACTACAAAATATAGTTACACTTAAAGTGGACTTACATACAAGAAGGTAAATATACACAAAAAAGATGGTACAAGGCAATCGATTTCAACCAATCACACTGGTCATCATCAGTCCCAATCAGAGAATGACAGAAACACGATGGCGTACAGCTTATATACTATTGGCTACCGGAAGTTCTGGAAAGCAACTACCAACCATCTAACCAAGTTCCGTGTTTTGAGATGTAGTTTATTTTATCCTGTTTAACTGTAACAAAACGTGTCGTGCAACTTATGGAATATAGTTTTTTTAAACAAGAAAATGTATGAAAAAAATTAAACTAAACCCATATAAATCGATCACAACAAATAGTATAATGTAATGATATCTCCACCTAGTTTGTGTGATTGTTTTAACATTAATACTCAGGATACAAGCTCTTAAAAGTCCTATAAACCTTGAATTTAGTGAGACGATACTACTAATGTTTTAGTTTCCCAAAAAAGTAATAAATACCATTGAAAAATGTGTTAAAATTGTATATACTAATTCTATTTATAAAAAAAGAAAAAAGAAAACTATAGTGTTTTGCTAGTTAAGTTACTTACATTTACGAAATGGGTTATATGAATTTCTTTTTTCATAAGCATACAACTATAAATAATTGCAATGCCCTGTCCATTGTCGATTTAGAACTCTCTAGATTGATGTAAAATTCAAACATCGTACAGTTTTGAAATAATAAAAACACATACAAAGGAGAGTTATCAATATGTAAGGTTTCCAATGACTCAGCTTACTTCTTAAGTTTATGGTTCTGTAATCAATCAACATTTGTTTTACATTTGGAAAGTCTGAACCAAATAAATCTAAGTGAAAATCTCTAACAATTATCTGATATGTAGCAGACATTACAAGATATTATGTCTTATAGAAACAATGATGACATTATCAAAAGAGACGGCTGCAGGGGTGAGTACTTACCAGAGATACCAGTGGTTCCAGGAGACAAGACTGAAGAAGTTGGGGGCAGGGGGAGGGTACAGGTAGCAACATCCGAGTGAACAGCATTCTTTGGGGGGAGTGCAGCTGAAAAACATATAAATACATTATAACGATCGTAATATGGTTGTAGTACAGTCCCACCATCAACAACATTGATACATTGAAGAATTTGGGGGCTGGGGGAGGGTACAGGTATAAACACCTGGTCCAGCATTCTTTGGGGGGAGTGCAGCTGAAAAACATATAAATACATTATAACGATCGTAATATGGTTGTAAAGTCCCACCATGAACAACATTGATACACTGAAGAATTTGGGGGCTGGGGGAGGGTACAGGTATAAACACCTGGTCCAGCATTCTTTGGGGGGAGTGCAGCTGAAAAACATATAAATACATTATAACGATCGTAATATGGTTGTAAAGTCCCACCATGAACAACATTGATACACTGAAGAATTTGTGGGCTGGGGGAGGGTACAGGTATAAACACCTGGTCCAGCATTCTTTGGGGGGAGTGTGCAGCTGAAAATATATTAATATATTAGTTACACTTGTGATATGCTTGTAGTACAATCCCAACAATTGACAGACTGAATATTGCGTAGTAGTATATGGTCTATGTTAAAACTGTTGTAACTATGTGGATATCTCATGAGATTCATGGTGTGCTAATACATCTGTTAAGCTCTAAGCTGTGTGGTTGGTACAAGATCATAAGAAAAGTAGTGTTCTATTCGCTGATTTAATTATTTTAATCCTTTGAGTGCCAAGCTAATGAATGGAGTGGTTGAATCTTCGCTGCTTTATTGATTTTTAAAATATATTGAACTTCTGAACACTACATGTCAGTCACAGCCTGCAGTCAGAGCTCCCATCGGTACAGTTGCTTATATACTGTAATTAACAGAGTTTTCTCTGTACGTAAACAGTTATTTATAAACATAAGTCTGTGAAGCATATGTCTTTTAGGAAAAACAAGCCATACAAAATAAAAAAATTAAAAAACACATTCAAGTAAAAATTAATATTCTAATAATAATAGTCATCTGTAAGTACTCGTATAAGTAGCCTATGAATTATACATTTGCAGAGATATCTTCAAAAGACCAATGAAGATAAAAATATAAGTTACCTCTGCAAAGAAAATATGTCAAATATTTTATGATCAGTATCAGTGCAAACAAGCCTGGGAACACTTAAAGGGCAAGAAAACCCTTTTAGCGGCATCAAACAAAAACAACCAGACTGGACTGTCCCAAGTAAGAGACTCTGTTATTGATGGCCCATAGGGAGCAGAAGAGGGAATACTTCACATAAACTCTGAGCCCTTTATTTTGCTTTATGAGAAAGTTAACATATAATAATCATGAATGGGGTTAAGTAACAAAAAATAGTTAAAACTGTAAAAAATATATGTATAAATATCCATTGGGTAATTCAGGTTACGAGAAGTTTGAAAATAGTTCTTTTTGTCCAAATCTCAACTTCCGATAACTATAAAGTTCATAAATAAATAAATATATATTAATTTAATTCATGTAAATTTGAAGAAGTCATTAGGCAAATTTTGTGAAACTAAGTGGATATAATTATTCTGCAGCATTTAAATTTGAGACCTTGAAATGAAACTTGTGGAGCTCATGTCATTTAACACAAATAGGACTAGACAAGACTGAGCTCCAACTGCTCACTTGATTTCTCACCTCCGCTGATTACAGTTTTAAAATCATGATAAACTGGAAAGTTGATCCATTTACAATATTTTTTGTTACTTTATAATTAATGATTTTAGATGGATTTCCTCATTTCGTTAGACGTTCTCATTAAAAATTGTCATTCAAGCTTATGGTTTGGTGGGTGTCAGACTTACAGTCGAAGCCTCATGGTGCGATTTAATTATGTTTACAAATTTAGACTCTGTAATGTATGTAAATTTAATAGTATATTTCATCACTAGGGCCGAAAGTGACGCTTTTCGATACGAGCTTAGGAAAATGAGCGAGGATGGAAAAGTCACTTTTGGCCTATGTGATGATCTATATTTTTCGTCTTACTGCACAATATATTAAACTAACTGCTTTCTCAAAACTAATATTTTACAACTTGTTTACCTTTAAAAGCTTGATTCCAAAATATGGCTTCCATCTTATTCTTGCTATTCGAAACAAACAGATGTTACTAGAACTACAGATGTTTTCAACTATTGTCTGTTACGTTTGTGTTAGTGTTAGGTTAGACTAACTATAACGATAGGTATATCGAATGCTGTGGATTATCGATTGCAAGAAGGAATACTTTAGTCTACCGTTTCAAGCTACATCAGGAATCAGACTCGTAGCGTTTCCTAGATTTAGCTGGTAATAAGCTTTCTTGAATGTCTTGGGCTTTTTGTAATATATATTTATTTCCCGTGTCACTCATCTCGTCGGACTGAAACTGTGACATCTGTTTCAAAAGTGTTTGTACCATATGTTGTTTGTTTATGTTTGGGGCTGTTATTGTTTTGAGGATTCTGGATTATGATTTGTATCTTGAAATAAATGTTATGCTTTACAATATTATATTTTATTAATCTCGCTACATGGTGGCAGCGGTGTAAAACTTAATTAGAATTATGTCAGATATTGAGAATTTGACTAAGGCATTAACAGATTTTTTAAAGAAGATAACAGAGTCAACTTCAAATGTTGTTACCAGTAGTAGTGTTGATCTGAAACCTCCTGATACTTTTGATGTACGTGAACCCTCGAAATGGTCTCAATGGCTGCGTAGATTTGAAGTTTATCGTTCAGCGTCGGGATTATTTAAAAAGGAAGAAGATCAACAAGTCAACTGCCTTATATATTGTTTAGGGGGTGAAGCTGACTCACTACTCACATCCATTGGACTGCCTCCTGATAAAAGGGAAACTTATGAGCAGGTAAAGAAAACGTTTAATGATTATTTTTCTGTCCGTAAGAACCTGTTTTATGAACGTACTAAGTTTCTCCAAAGAGTACAAGGGCAAAACGAATCTGTTGACAGCTACATTAATGATTTATATAAGCTGGCTGACAAATGTGAATGGATATGTGAAAGTTGTAACTTTGACAAAGATATTTTATTGCTTAAGCTAGTTTCAGGTTTGTCAAATAGAAATCTTTCAACACAATTGCAGCTCCACAAAGACCTTACATTGGAAGACGCGATAATGCGAATTCGGCAATCTGTGGCTATTGAGAAGCAACAAGATGCAGTACGACAAGATCACTCCGGATCCGAGGATGTTGAAGATCTGCATGGAGTTATGAAAGTTGTCAAATCGAATAAAAAGATGTAACCTTTATACCTTTTTTATTTTATTTTACTTATTAATTATTTAATTAATCTCTTTTTTCTTTAATTAATTATTATTTTTTAATTTTAATTAATATTTCAAACAACAAAAATCAATGATATTCAATTAAGCTATCTCAGGGTTCCATTTAATTTATCTCAGGGTTCATTGATTTATTAATTACTAACTCAGCCGGCAAAACATAATATTCTTAACGACAGGGTGGACCCATGTTGAATCTTATCCACATGTGAAATCCTGTGAGTTCGTGTGGAGCTTGTTAGAAATTAGGCCTTGATAATAAAAGAGTATATGATTCTGAACACACATCTATTTATTTATAAACATCTTAACTTAACAACAAAGGTTGTAAAAAAGTTCAATTAGTCCTTAAATACAGATAAAACTAATACACCCTAATCACATCAGACAATTTAATAACTATCTTGTACCTGTGAATTTATTTGTGAAACAAATAAATGTCACTGAGAATAAAACAATTTATTTATAAAAGTTCTTGTAGAGTTTTGTTTATGTTTTTACTGTTGTTTAAGTTCCATTAAATATTATGCCGTTGTCTAGATAATATTAGTTTTCAGTTAGATATTGACTAACTGGATTTTGATTATAGTCCTTCTTTTAGTAGGGATAGGCTATGCCTCTATGTATTGATCAGCCCTAGCATGGTCCTGACCGAGCCCTAGCCTCTGATAATTTCAATGTTCAGAATAGGTTTACTATTTCCAAATAGTTTCAGTTAACACAACGAGATAGGCTATGTCTTTTTATAACCCAAACTAGGTTATCCTCAGCCCTAGGTTTCAATTAATTTAAGTAAATTTGTCAGAAGTATCAACAATAAATCATTTTGATTAAGTTAAATACTTATCAATTCGATGTTTTTTCCACAAGGCCTAGACACTAATTACACTGTCACAGATAATACACCGTTCACAAATGCCCTTTTTAACGGATTTCACAACACACCGGAGACGCCATCTTAGCGTCTATCAGCTAGATTCAGAGTACATCTTCCAGCACCTTCCCGCACCGATGAAACTGACAAAAGAAAAAGAATTGCGCGTTCTCGCCCTATTTATGTGCGAGGATGATTCACTCCCGCCAAGCAATCTGATTGGCTGTCTAGATCACGCTACCAGGTTTTGGGCTAAACTGCCCCGCGTTTCTGCGCGGTAGACCTCGCCAATATGGCCGGTTTCCCTCTTTATTAATTTTGACATATTTACTCATTAAAAGATCGACTTTTCTATTTTCTAACCGAATTTGATAATTTTCTCAGGGCTGCTAGGGAATCTCATATGGTTTATTCCTATGTAGGTTTAATTTTAATTGAACGCTTAGTTTCAAAGATATTCCCGTTTTACTAAGAAGTTAATTATTACACAATAGTTAAACTGTTGGTCTCAACTGTTAAAAATTGACTTTTTTATTTCTTGATAGAATTTTATAGTTTTTTCACACAAGCTAGAGAATTTCATATAGTTTGTTCCTGTATGATTTTTATTTCAGTTGGACTCATAATTTTTAAGATATTTCATTTTTACTAACTCAAAAGTTTGTGGCATGTAATTTTGTCATTTATTGTTATTAAAATGTATTTAATTTAGCAATGAACTGAGTCACCTGTTACAAAACCCCCTTGATTTTTGCTACCCGATTGCATCGTGTTGCAAAATTCACCACCTAATGGCACAGTGAATGCTATTGTATAGGCCTACTATTTACTTTTGTGACTTTTATGAAATAAAACTTTTAATACCCTAATTTGTTCAAATTATTATAAAACCTTACGTTTTAAATGTGTTCAAGTTATTACAAAATCTTAAATCTAACAATTCTTATACATATCATCACTGAAATAAAAGACACACTTTAAATTGATATCTTAAAATCTAAAAATTACATCATGGTAAAAGTTCATGTACAAAATGTTCTTTATAGTTCATATATCACTGATGATTCCACATACCTTCCAAGATGTTTGTAGTTTACCTCTGTAAATTACTGGATTCCTCTTCTTAAACATCTTTTTGAATACAGTATTTATTTGGATATGGTATTTTTAACTTCTTCCTTCTCATCTTAAGTACATTGTTGGATTCCGGTTTGTTTATTACTGTGTTGCACTATGCTGTTCCTTCATCCATGCACACACACGTTTCACTAACACCATTTAAACCACAGGTACAAGATATACTGTTCGAAGGGGACTAATGTTTTTCATGATGTGATATTAAGACATTTTTAGACATTATTACAATTAATTAATATTTAAACATCACTAAAAAAATTTTAACACAATCAATATCCTTACTTACATCTTTTACAATACAATGCACTAATTATTCAATGTTAACAAACCATAAATCTTAAAATTACTACAAATTTAGAATGCACTCACTAAATGTCTGTTGGAACAGTCGTTTTTACTAATTACAACAACAAGACTTATATCAGATATGAATTGGGATGAGACTCCTCTATCGACTTTTGATAAAAATGGAATTCAAGTTTCCTATATGAACTACTACAAAGAGAGATATAACATAACAATAACTACTCCGAGAAATCAACCTCTCCTTGTTTCCAAAAATAAACCAAGGGACAAGAGAGCAGCTGAGCAAGAAACAGCAACATTACCCCATATTCATTATACCTTTTATTTATAACATTTTATTTTTATTTATTATTTTCTATTACTTTGTATTTTTTATATATTTTATTATTATTTTATTTTTATCAAACATACTGCGTCAAATGTGATACCTAGTTTCTTATGTACACCTACCTTCAAACGAGTGGTACAACCGCATTGATGCTTTTATATTCTAATAAACAAATACCTACCTTAAAATGAGTGGTACAACCGCATTGATGCCTTTATATTCTAATATAAACAACTTATTTATTTTGAACACATTTAAAATATAAATACATGATAATGAATGGATGATAATTAATATTAGTGGCTAGAACCTTAACATGTGCTGCCACACAAGCACAGAGGTAGTGGAAAGAATGAAGAGTTTCCTATGGCTGAAAATTGTTAACATGTGCACCATAGACACAGAGGTTATATTGGTGAATTTAATTGTTAGTCAGTTTTTACACTGACTACTATGCTCCATTTTTAGAAAAAGTTTGGGACGGGTTACAGAGCATATTTTATTTTTGGGGACTGACTGATCACTCCACGCCGTAGGCAATAGGTTACCTTTTCTTCAAAGGCCCTACGCCAATCGTTACCTAACGGCACGTTCGCTTCACTGTTCAATATGGTCAAAAAAGTTCAAAAACATTATCGTCGATTCAGCTAGGTATTCTGCCTAGACTGAATCAACCCACCGTTACATATCCTTAACCCTAAAATATAAAAACACATACATACTCGGCCTTCCGTTGAGTGATCAGCGCATTCTTCTTTTCTCATTCATCAACTTTCAGGTATACATACTTTTATCGACAAATTCAGGTAATTTATTATAAATTATGTTTTTCCAATTTTCACATTTTAATAATAAATTCCTCTATTAAATTTAACAGTTACTTATACTTGATGAGATATAATCAAACAACATTACTATTCTGTTACAAGACAGAATTTAAATTAACTTACAATAAAATTGTATGGTTTTAGATGATTTTACTATATGACTCCTTAAACAATTATTTTTTATATAATTTGTATTGGAATAACATACTTTACATTTTGTCCTATTATTTTGATCATATTTGACCAAAATAATATTTGTATCTTTTCTTGATTTTTGTATTATTAGGGCCCAAAAACAGAAATCGTAACATAAACACAAACGGCCCATACTATATTAATATCCTTTTTTACTTTGTACCAGAAAAAAGCATGACAGATATATCACTAATCCATTGTATTTTCCAAATTATTCAAAAAATTTCTTAAGCTGTGTAACATTGTAAGTTCCTATAATTTCATTTGTTTTTGTATCCTTGACTACATATGCATTGTCCATTTTGATTTGAATTATTTCAAACGGACCCACAAACAATAAAAAGAACTTTTTAATTTTCTTTTTTAGCCTACTTGATAAAGGATGCGTTTTTACTAACACTTTATCTCCCACTTCAAACTTTATTGGATTGATTTTATTATCAAACTTAATTTTCCTCTTTTCAGCTTTACTTTTAAGTTTATCTTTAACTAATTTGATACACTCAGTGTAATCCAACTGTCTATTATAAGGAAACTCAATCACACTTTCTAAGAAATGTTTATTTACTCTACCTAACATAACCTCTGACGGTAAATGTTCTGTTACTCCATGAACTGAATTATTCAAACATTCCTCAACAAACTCCAATGCTGCTGGCCAATTGGTGTGTTTTTTATGACAATATATTCTAATCATTTTATTTATTTCCTTATTGACTCTTTCTGTTGGATTTGACTGTGGGTGATACACGGAGGTGTGAACTGCCCTTATATTTGCCTCTTCTAATTTACTATACCACATGTCACTGGTAAATTGTGTACCATGATCACTTAAAATAGCTTCGATTGGGCCTACTTCAGGGATATACCTATCAAATATTTTATTTAACAATGTTTTCGTACATGCTCTCTTGATTGCATACAGTTTTACATATTTTGAAAAAACATCAACTAGTACAAAGATATATTTTACTCCTCCTACTCCTGTGGGTAACTCGCCTATGAGATCAACTGACACTAGCTGCCTTACTCTTTCTGGAACTATAGGCCTTAATTTACCTATCTGTTTAACAGTGACTTGTTTTGCTTTTTGACATAGTATACATTTTTTCAGCTGATCCTTAATAGTTTTTTCCATAGCAGGAAATACACAAAATTCTTTCAAGCACAAGTATATCTTGTTACCCCCCATATGCCCATACTTTAAATGTGACAACTCAATTAATTTACTTTTAATCCCTTCTGGTATGCAAACTCTAAACTGTTCATCATTCCCTCTCTTTTTTTGAAATAATATATCGTTATGTATCATGAAGTTATTCTTTACCTTGTGATCTTCCCCTCTGTTTAATCTAAATAAAATTTCCCTTAATCTCTCATCCTGCCTCTGTTGTTCCCCTACTTTTTTCAATAATTTATCAAACTCCCTTTTCTCTACCCCCCATTTTATATTAGCCTTTAGTACTTGAATGGTATTCATATCCCTGTTAGTTTGGAATTCATTATCTGTTACCCGCGACAATACATCTGCTGGTACGTTCTCTTTACCTTTCACATACTCGATATCTAGATTATACTCCTGCAACACAAGATTCCAGCGAAACAAACGTCCATTCGAAAGACGACACGATCTTAGAAAGGTCAAACTTCTGTGATCTGATCTAACTATTACCTTGAAATGTCCTATAATATATGACCTAAATTTTTTACAAGCAAACACAACAGCCAGTAACTCTTTTTCAGTAGTTGAATATCCCTTTTCTGCATTTATTAGGGTCCTGCTTGCAAAGCAAACTACTTTTTCCTCGCCTATTTCATTATACTGATATAAAATGGCCGCTACGCTAATATCTGATGCATCCGTATTGATAAAAAATGGTTTGTTCCAGTCAGGGTGACTTAAAAGTACTGATTTCAAGAATTTATCCTTTATTTCCTTAAAAATATTCTGTTCCCTCTCTCCCCAAGTCCATTTACTTTTACTACTTAATAGATGATTAAACTGTGCTGTTAAGTATGAATAGTTCTTCTGAAAAACTCGGTAGTAATTACATAAGCCTAGGAAGCCCTGTAATTTTTTCAGATTGTCTGGTTCTGGAAAATTCTGAATTTTGCTAACTTTCTCTGGGTCCATAGATATTCCCTTATCACTCAAAATATATCCTAGGAACTTCACTTCCTTTTTGAGAAACTCGGTTTTTTCGATTTTCACAGTAGCACCACATTCCTGTAGCCTACTCAATACTTTATCTAAATGTTCTAAATGTTCATCAAATGATTCTGAGGTTATCAGAATGTCATCAACATAGCATGTTACGAACTCTGAAAACTCTGGACCAAAAATTGTATCCATCGCCTTGGTAAAATGAGCAGTACTTACATTTAGGCCAAACGGTAATCTCTTATATTGATAATTTTTACCTCCAAACGTAAAAGCGACATATTTTCTGGAATCTTTATCTAATAACACTTGATGGAAACCCATTGTTAGGTCAAGAGCAGTAAAATATTTTACATTCATGAACTTTTGTAAAATCTCCTCTGTTGTTTGAGTTGATTGTCTGTCTGGCGTTAAAAATGTATTAAGTTTTCTTGAGTCGAGACAGGTTCTTATTGATAAATCTTTTTTAACTACACACACCAAGGGATTTGAAAAACTACTATTAGAAACTTCAATAACATCCATCTGTTGTAATTGATTTAGCTCATCTTCAACTGCTTTCCGTTTATGATAGGGTACCGGGTATGATTTACCTATATATGGTTTATCAACTTTCAAGTTTAACTTTGCAACATAATTTTTTATACAACCTGGCTTGTCTGAGAATACCTCCTTATTTTTGTTCAACACATCTTTTAATTTTTTCAAATTATCATCTGAAATGATGTTACTACAGCTTTCAATATTATGAATTTTATTATTTATGATCTCATCAATATTAACCATGGACTTATGGTTAGGTTCAATTTCATAGCCTGTCATTAGAGTTTTAATTTCATTTAATTTACTACTCATTTCATCATCTTTCTCATAAATCAAATTATTTATGTAATTTACATAGACTACATTGATACTACCAACTGTGTTTTCCTTGTCACTGTGATCTATAGGTATACTATAATACTTATTTAAATGTACTAAGTTAAGCTTCTTTTCTCTGAAATCTATTATTGCATTGTGTTTTGTTAAGAAATCACACCCTAACAACAAGTCAATATGAATTCCCTTTACTACTAAACATTCGATGTTAACTGTCAACGCACCGACGGCTATTTCAATTTGTATCTGTTTTTCAACCCTTTTACTCCTAGCTCCAGTTACTCCTACTATAGTGGTATTTGATACTGGTAATTCAGGTATCCTATAATCAACACTGTTTTTGATTTTGCTATAAAACTCCTCTGACACTATGGTCGCTTGTGACCCAGAATCCACAATACATTTGTTCTTTATACTCCCTATAGAAACTTCTACTACAGGCAAGAAATTATTTACTGTCTCAATCGGTATTTCATTGTAATTACTTTCATTTAAAAGTTCGTTGCTCAGATCATCATAACAGAAAATGTCATTAACCTTCTTTAGGCCTATCAAACTATCAATTAACTTCTCATTTCCCATTACTTTGTCTATTTGACCTTTAGGCCTATCTGATTTTATCTGATCTGTCCTATTGACTTGGGTATAACTATCTATAACGCTCTTAATTTCAAAAAATCCTTTCTTATTTAAATGTACCAGGTCTAAAACTTGTTTATTGCCTAGAAAAATCACTTCCTCATATAGGCTTCTCTTACACCTGGATTCATCTCTACTATCAATTAATGGGTTTGTTACATCTATGATTTTGATTTTGTTTATGTAGGCTAGGCTATGAATAAAAGCATTTACTTGTTCTAATTTTTTAAAATGGTCAACATCACTCAAAGCTAACTTAGGAATAGGCGGGATAGTTAACACTATTATGTTTTTGTTTGCCCTCACTAATGTTTCAATGAGTAATTTATAATCACTTATTATTTCGTTAGTTGACCTACATTTCAAAAAATCATTCGTCCCTATTAATACCATTACCTGTTCATTTATTTTTTTAATATTTTGGTTCACTAGTCCATTTAATTCCTTAATCGTTTGTCCACCCCTACATAAGCCTGCTGTCCATTTTCCACATATTAACTGGGATTGAAAATTCATACATTGTCTTGAAAATCTAACTAATTGAGAATCCCCCAATAGTTCATAACCATTATAGACTGGTTTTGTTATTACTTCTGGCTTATCCAAAGTAATACAGTTAACATGTGGTTCAACTAGTCAATCTTTATTTATTCCACCCCTATAGTTACCCCTGTTATTACCTCTGTAACTTCCCCTATAGTTGCTTCTATTGTTCTCAACATACCTACCAGACCCTCCATTATCACCATCATTGTTGTCATCTAATCTAGCTCCACCCCCCACATTATCTGCATTGTTTCTAACCTCCGAGTTCTCATTGTGTTGGCCTACATTTGCCCTAGGACTATTTTGTCTGAATCCCAAGTTACCTCTGTTCCTGTTATTATAGTTACCGTAGCTTATCGGTAAACTTTCCCTATCATGTATCGTTCCCAGGTTTCTACACATATTTTCTAGTTCACCCTCCGTCGTAATCTCTTTTACTGTCATTATCATTTGAACAGCTGCGGCTGAACTTTCTGGTAAGTGCCTACAAATATGTTTTAAGAACATTTCCATACTGATAGGTTTGTCTAATACTTTATTGATTTCATAGTAATTCATTACATAGATCTGCAAATCCATCTTACCAATTTTAAAATTACCACTGCTCATTAAGTCACATTCAAATTCCCGCTGCCTAGTGTTACCCCAGTATTTCCTCTTAAACTCAGTTTCAAAATATTGAAAATTATCAAATTTATCTACCTGTTGTCTAGCCCAAGTCTCTGGTTCACCCTTCAAGTATTTAATCAAATGTAATAACTGCACTTCCCAGTTATCACCTGATACTTGTACAAACTTCCTTGCAAACTTTAAATAAATCATAGGATGTACCGAGTTAGGCTCATTACTAAATTTTGTTAAAAACAACTCTGCATTAGCACTTATGGTGCTAGGCTTAGTTGATTTGACTTCCTGGCTTACTACATATGTAGGCTGAGTTTTTTGTCTAAGGTCATTTACCTCACATTCCATATCATTTAACTTAACCTCAACTGACTTTATTCTATTTGTTACAACAACAGCCTCATTATCATATCTTTCTTCAAATCTGTCTTGCTTTTTAACGCACTCCTCAACTCTAATTTTACTATCTGACTCACCTTCATTAAATTGTCGTTCAATTTTCCTTAACTCTCCATCATTAGTGTTAACTCTATGTTCCAACGCAACAGTGCGTTCACTTACCTGTTGAAATGTACCATCAGATTCTACGATTTTGGACTGCATTTTATTAACCCTATCTTCTACCTCACTTAACTCTTTACTCATTTTACACTCAAGCTTTTTACATTCCGCACCTATTCTAATGTCAATCTCGTCCAGTCTGTTACTATGTTCGTTTAGTTTTACCTCAATGCTCTCGAACTTACGGTCCATACTGTCAAACCTAGCACTAAACTTCTGATCCATACTGTCAAACCTAGCGTTAAAATTAGCCTCAACTTTTTCAAACCTATCATTAATACCATCACTCATTGTTTGTAATTTAGTATTCATATTGTCACTCATTGATTGCAACATTTTAATTAACTGGCTTTGAAATTCTTTATTTTGGTCTGGGATAGGGTCTACATTACTTTGGCTTGGTACCGGGCCTACTTCATTTTGCATTGTTACGGGGCCTACAACATTTTGTTTTGTTACTGAGCCTACACCTAGTCCATTTAAATCCCAACCAGGCCAATCTTCTCCAGACATTGAAGACACATTAGATGGGCTCTGATTATTATTTTCTAGTACATTGTGATCTGCTACCTCCTCCATTTTACTCAAATCTTCAGATGACATTTTTTAATCAAGTTATAAACTAACACCCGCTTAATAATAAAATTCACAATAACTAGTTCATACTCTTTCAATCACCATTAGCCATCTTCAACAACAAGCCCCACTACTTGGCGCGCCACTTTGTAACCTTTATACCTTTTTTATTTTATTTTACTTATTAATTATTTAATTAATCTCTTTTTTCTTTAATTAATTATTATTTTTTAATTTTAATTAATATTTCAAACAACAAAAATCAATGATATTCAATTAAGCTATCTCAGGGTTCCATTTAATTTATCTCAGGGTTCATTGATTTATTAATTACTAACTCAGCCGGCAAAACATAATATTCTTAACGACAGGGTGGACCCATGTTGAATCTTATCCACATGTGAAATCCTGTGAGTTCGTGTGGAGCTTGTTAGAAATTAGGCCTTGATAATAAAAGAGTATATGATTCTGAACACACATCTATTTATTTATAAACATCTTAACTTAACAACAAAGGTTGTAAAAAAGTTCAATTAGTCCTTAAATACAGATAAAACTAATACACCCTAATCACATCAGACAATTTAATAACTATCTTGTACCTGTGAATTTATTTGTGAAACAAATAAATGTCACTGAGAATAAAACAATTTATTTATAAAAGTTCTTGTAGAGTTTTGTTTATGTTTTTACTGTTGTTTAAGTTCCATTAAATATTATGCCGTTGTCTAGATAATATTAGTTTTCAGTTAGATATTGACTAACTGGATTTTGATTATAGTCCTTCTTTTAGTAGGGATAGGCTATGCCTCTATGTATTGATCAGCCCTAGCATGGTCCTGACCGAGCCCTAGCCTCTGATAATTTCAATGTTCAGAATAGGTTTACTATTTCCAAATAGTTTCAGTTAACACAACGAGATAGGCTATGTCTTTTTATAACCCAAACTAGGTTATCCTCAGCCCTAGGTTTCAATTAATTTAAGTAAATTTGTCAGAAGTATCAACAATAAATCATTTTGATTAAGTTAAATACTTATCAATTCGATGTTTTTTCCACAAGGCCTAGACACTAATTACACTGTCACAGATAATACACCGTTCACAAATGCCCTTTTTAACGGATTTCACAACACACCGGAGACGCCATCTTAGCGTCTATCAGCTAGATTCAGAGTACATCTTCCAGCACCTTCCCGCACCGATGAAACTGACAAAAGAAAAAGAATTGCGCGTTCTCGCCCTATTTATGTGCGAGGATGATTCACTCCCGCCAAGCAATCTGATTGGCTGTCTAGATCACGCTACCAGGTTTTGGGCTAAACTGCCCCGCGTTTCTGCGCGGTAGACCTCGCCAATATGGCCGGTTTCCCTCTTTATTAATTTTGACATATTTACTCATTAAAAGATCGACTTTTCTATTTTCTAACCGAATTTGATAATTTTCTCAGGGCTGCTAGGGAATCTCATATGGTTTATTCCTATGTAGGTTTAATTTTAATTGAACGCTTAGTTTCAAAGATATTCCCGTTTTACTAAGAAGTTAATTATTACACAATAGTTAAACTGTTGGTCTCAACTGTTAAAAATTGACTTTTTTATTTCTTGATAGAATTTTATAGTTTTTTCACACAAGCTAGAGAATTTCATATAGTTTGTTCCTGTATGATTTTTATTTCAGTTGGACTCATAATTTTTAAGATATTTCATTTTTACTAACTCAAAAGTTTGTGGCATGTAATTTTGTCATTTATTGTTATTAAAATGTATTTAATTTAGCAATGAACTGAGTCACCTGTTACAAAGATTCAATCTTACAAGTGTTCCAGATGCGGTAAAATAGTTGGGTCCCTGGGAAAACATTTTTCAAACTGTCAGGCAAGGAAGTCGCGATGTCACGGCTGCAAGCAGATTGGACATTGGCGTC
This sequence comes from Allygus modestus, assembly GCA_963675035.1. Classification (NCBI taxonomy): domain Eukaryota; kingdom Metazoa; phylum Arthropoda; class Insecta; order Hemiptera; family Cicadellidae; genus Allygus; species Allygus modestus. The sequence continues at coordinate 45,441,236 of OY776115.1, read as the reverse complement.
CTATGTGTCCCAATAATAAACGGTCTTCATTAAACCAGGTTGGCACTGAATATGATGATATTAAAGGTTCCTATGGCTGTAGTGATTCTGGTGAGTCGTGAATATCTTATTTAGAAAGCATTTATTTAGCATCTGTACAAGACGATAATGATTTGTTTTATACAGACATTGAAATTAATGGAGTTTCAGTACATTGGAAAATTGATTCCGGTGCTGATGTTTGTGTCTGTGGTCTGGGTTTGGCCAAAGAATTAAATCTTAAGATCATACCGACCTCTCGTAGTTTACATGGTGCAGGTAACAGTAAATTATCTTTGAAAGGTCTATCTAGAGTAACACTTAGGAAAAACTCTGTTGAAACCCAAATGGACTTGTATATTGTGGAAGGCCAAAAAGAGCCTTTACTTGGGAGGCCGGCGATCATTTCATTTGGGTTGTTGCATAAGTCTGTGGATCACATTAAGTCTGGCGTCGAGTGGATGACCAGGTATCCTAATGTTTTTAATGGTTTGGGGGTTGTAAAAGGTGATCCATATGTCATTAAATTGTCTGATGACGCTAAGCCATTCTCTGTATCCAGTTCTCGTCGAGTTCCTATACCTTTAAAGGCTAAGCTAAAGGAAGAATTGGATCGCATGGTAAAATCAGATATTATTGTTCCAGTATCTGAAGCAACAGATTGGTGTTCGCCTATAGTAGTCGCTTCAAAAAAGAATGGCACTATTAGACTTTGTGTTGACTACACGGAATTAAACAGATTTGTTGTCCGTGAAAGGCTCATTCTGCCATCAGTAGATGAGCTATTGACAAATATAGAGTCTGCTTTTGTAATGTCAAAGCTTGATGCCAAAAGTGGCTTTTGGCAAGTTGCTATTGATGAAGCGTCTCAGAAACTAACAACTTTCATTACACCGTTTGGTCGCTTTTATTTTAAAAGGCTTCCTTTTGGACTCACCTCAGCTCCCGAGCACTTCCAAAAGAAGATGGCTGAAGCCATTGAAGGGTTAGAAGGTATTGTAAACTTAGTGGATGATTTTTTGGTTTATGGTAAAGACAATAAGGAACATGATGACCGACTTGATAAGTTGCTGAAGCGTCTACAGGAGAAGGGTATAACACTGAACAAGGACAAATGTGAGTTTAAAGTAGATTCCCTGAACTTCTTAGGTCATAGGTTGGAAAATGGTCAAGTTAAGCCAGACCCAGATAAGATTGCTGCAATCAAAGCTGTGGAACCCCCCAGAAACTTAAAGGATTTACGTTCGTTTCTAGGTATGGTCAACTACCTTATGAAGTTCATACCTCACTTGTCAGATCATGCAGCACCGCTTAGGACCTTGCTCAGTAATAAGTACGAATGGACCTGGACTGATCAACATCAGAGACACTTTGAGAAAATCAAGGCCTTAGTTGCAGATGCTGTTTCACTTGTCTCCTTTAACCCAAAATTACCTACTAGGATTTGTGCAGATTCTTCGGGTTTTGGAATTGGGGCTGTGTTGGAGCAGCAGCACAAAGATGCATGGCGGCCAGTTCAGTTTATCTCTAGAAGTCTGAGTGACGTTGAACGGAGATACGCTCAGATAGAAAAGGAGGCTCTGGCGTTAACATGGGCTTGTGAACGTCTTTCTCAGTTTGTGTCAGGTTTGTCATCTTTTGACCTGATTACTGATCATTTACCACTGGTAGAAATTCTCAGTAGGAAACCCATTGACAGTCTTTCTGTTCGTCTTCAGAGGTTTAGGATGAGGTTACTACCTTTTACCTTTAATATTTCGCATCAAAAGGGAAGAGATTTCTTTATACCCGACATTTTATCCAGGAACCCGATGGTCCTAAGAGACGAGGACAATAATGGTGATATCTTACAAGAAATGGAAATGCAGGTGTATGATGTAATATCATCAATTCCTGTTACTGACAATCGGCTGGCAACATTAAAGACTGCCCAAGTGGATGATCCTGTGTGCGATCTTTTAAGAGATGCAATACAAACTGGTGATTGGAGTAAGTTAAAGAATACTCCGTTTTACAAGGAAAGGGGTAATTTGGTGTTTCATGGTGACATAATCCTTCATGGTACTCGAATCTTTGTTCCTAGGAGGATTAGAAGAGACGTATTGGATAGTATTCATAAAGGACATCAAGGTATCAATAAATGTATTTTAAGGGCTCGGGATGCTGTTTGGTGGCCAGGGATTGTAAAAGATATAAAACAAAAAGTGGAAGGATGTCTAATATGCATAGAAAATTCACGAACTCCTTGCGAGCCACTTATTCCTTCAACCATGCCTGAGCGGCCGTGGCAAATCTTAGGGGCTGATTTACTTCAGTACGAAAAGAAAACCTACCTCGTTATACAAGACTATTTTTCCAAGTATATAGAACTTGTTCAAATAATCAAGACAGATGCTCCTTCATTGATCAAGACATTTAAAAGTATATTTGCTCGACATGGACTACCATCAGTCATACGGTCTGATAACAGTCCCTTTAATTCTAAGGAAATCAGGCAATATGCTAGAGAATTCAATTTTGAACTGGTGACTTCTAGTCCTATGTATCCTCAAAGTAATGGACAAGCTGAACGTGCAGTTCAGATCGCTAAAAATATCCTACGAAAAAATCAAGATCCATACGATGGGTTATTAGCATACCGTTCTACTCCACTAGACTGTGGTTACAGTCCAGCTGAGTTACTTTTTGGTAGAAAAATCAGAAGCACGGTTCCTGTTTCAGAAGGATCTTTGGAACCCAGATGGCCAGATTTAAAGAAGGTAAAAGAGTGGGACAAAGTAAGAAAGGAGAAGCAGAAAAAGAATTATGATTCTAGGCATCGCACAAGAGATCTCCGCATTTTAACTAAAGGAGAACAAGTGTGGGCATCCAACTTGAAAAGGTATGGAAAGATTGTGAGTTTTGGGTCCAACTCAAGAGAATACGTTGTAGATGTGAATGGACGGATCTTTAGAAGAAATAGAATATTTTTGGTCCCAGTCGGCAACAGATTTCAGGTATTGAATGAAGAAGGAACCAAGAAATATAATGTAAATGAAGACGTTCCACAATGTAATAACAATGAAGATAAAATTATGGATAGTAAGGCTGGAGATGGACAACATGAATTAATGATGAATTCATCACCCCGACAAACTAGTGAACGTTATGTCACAAGATCAGGAAGGCAAGTAAAAAAACCAAAACGATACGAAGAAGAATTCTGAGAGAAGAAAGGATGTGACATCTGTTTCAAAAGTGTTTGTACCATATGTTGTTTGTTTATGTTTGGGGCTGTTATTGTTTTGAGGATTCTGGATTATGATTTGTATCTTGAAATAAATGTTATGCTTTACAATATTATATTTTATTAATCTCGCTACAGAAACGCAACAAATATACTTAAACCGACAACAATGCAACAATGAATTACAATCGATAAAATAATTGTTTACAACTCTTGATACAATCGATTACTTACAATCGACGTACACAAGTTTGCAAATTCACTACATTGATATTTAAAAATTGCAGAAAAGGAACAGCTGATGACCTCGACACCAGCTGATTCTTTTCCGTCCTAGGACTGAAAAGAACTACTTTCGCCCCGCAACGCATGTATTGAAAACAGCCGTTTTCCAAGCAGTATGACGAAAACTATATTTAAAACACTTATTTATGATTACATGTAGTGAAATGGAAAATTCAATGTAAAAGTGTTATCGTGACAAAATCCTAACACATGTAGTTCCCAAACGTTTTTGACTGGTAACCCACTGTCGGGTTATTTTGAAAATTGTGGCCCAATGTAAATGAAAACAGGTAGAGCTAGATCGTAAGCTTATAATAAAAAACAAATGTAAATACCTTATGCAAAGGCCTTAAAATATATTTGTTTAACAAATGCCAAATGACTTTAGGTAAAAAAGCACTTGACACTGAGAGTTTATAACTAATAAAGGACCTCAATATATATAATATTCTTTAGATTTTGCCTTTAAGTAAATTATGTATGCAGCTATAAAAAAATAATAAAAAAAACAGAGCTGCCACTATTTATTGTGGTTGAAATTTTTTTGCTGTGAAAAACTCAAAACAGAAATTCATGTAAAACTATTAAAACTAGTAGATTTGTTACAAAATCTGCATGAAACAAACTACTCTACAAGGTATATTTCTAGTATTTGTTTGATAAATTAATTTAATTGTTTCTGCTTGGGACTGAACTGAGATACCTCATATTATGCACCCATTGCTACCTACTGAATGCAAGTCGGCTGCAGTTTTGGTTTATATTTGTGTTGTCATGGCTGACCACATTGTTCCATAATATATTATTTTTATGACTTTAAACTTCTTTGCAACCCACAGTGGGTCACAACCCACAGTATAGAAACCATTACTCTAATATATTACATATCAAAATGTTAGTTGAGATTTATACATGTGTAAACATTCAGAAAATGCCCAAAAGTCCCCCAAAGCTTTCCCCGACTTGCCTTAAAAGTTTCAGTGTTTAACTATGGCAGGTGATGATTTTATTTGGTCAGGTGATTATGATATAAACATTTGTATTTTAGTCGTATCAGTATCTCCACAGAATGCAGTACAAACATTTTTCACTTTCAATGAATCTTCCTGTTGTAATTGGAATCGTCAGGCGAAGTTGTATTAATGCCAACAAAATAATTAATACATCCTTACACCAAAAAATATACCTGCTCCATGGTTTTATTCTTTCATCTCTAATCCGGTCAGCTGATTCATGAGAAGTTTATGCGAAATGTGACACATACAACACATACAACTGTTGTAAAACAATAGAGGCAAATTTTCTCTGCATGGTGATTACTTACTGGAGTTTGTAAATAAGTTGAAACAGTATTGCATGAAGTAAGCCGAAGGAACCGTAAATTCAAAACGATAAATGCATAGTAATGTATAAATAATTCTCCCATAACCACTACCTAGTGAAAGTAATTGGTAAGGCAAGAAGTCAGTGGGCCTTAGCTAACTGTTTTATTGAAGATAATTAACTGTCTAAGACAACAGAAGTTAAATGGACTCTGAAGATTTAATTGGAAGAACAACTATGGTGGCAGCGTTACAGAGGCGGGTGGGTGGAGGGGGGTTGTTCATTGTTTACAAGTCTGGGGGCTATTGAGCCTCAGTAGAAGCAGGCATTGGAAAGTTATGAATCTTGTTGGATTGGAAATCTCAAAGTTTATTGCATTGTTCGGTAGAAACTTTAATTAAGTTATTTTAAAGGAACATATATATATATATATATACCGTTTGTACTTATTGACCAACATTTAAAAATTTCTATTATGGAGTTTGATACTACTTAATTATAGATCTGATGTTTATAAAAGAGTTTGTCACAGAAAAAAAAAAACTGTTCAGAAAGTTAAATTTGTATGTTATTAAATTAATTAATTTGGTTTCATCCCCTCAGTTGCATGAGGAAATATTCTATATTTAATATTTTGTTTGGACCTGCCTCCCAAAACTTGTATACATTCTATGTTTATTCCATATGAATAATTTTAACACTATTTTTGGTATGAGATTTATTAACAAACGACATTTCTTAAATTTACACCAATACAATATACAACCGGTACTCTGCAAATTATGGTCAAATAGACACACGGAACTTTTATCTATGTCATTAAACGTAAAAGATGTTAGTACAGTGACAGTACAGTTCAATGAAAATAAATAAAAGTAGATGAAGCAGCCAGATCTAACAGTTGTTTGTCTGACACAAGACTTATATGTTTGTAAAGTGAGCCCGAATAAAGTTCAGCTGTAGTTTTTACTGGCCTTATTGGATGCAGAGACGTAAACAATCTTCATAGGCAATCCCTTTTTGTAGTTATTAGGTTTTCACATAAAAGTTACTATAAAATTTATCAACGATACAAAGTAATTTTAATAATATCTGTATATAACATTTTGCAGGAGTTTTTATTGATTTATAGACCCAGAATATGCGAAGTTCCCCTATAGGGAAGAAGCTATTACCGTAAGTCTCATGGTAAGACTTAAGCCCGAGACCATGATAACTTTTCATTTTGAGGTCCCCAGATGCCAAAAACACCATTCGTTCAAATTTTTGTATATATATATATATATATATATATGTGTCCGTAAGCACGATAACTCTCGTAAAAAAGGTCCGATCTTAATAAAATTTGGTACAAATGTGTAAAGTAACAATTATTTGAACGAGTTCGAAAACCAGATGAATCGCACCATCCGAAGGGGGGTTTTTGGGGGGGTTTTGTACCCCAAAAATGTATTTTTTGGGGGTTTCACAGGTAATTTTAATTTAAATAAAATTTTAATTTGCTGTAGCAGCAAACCTAGGTACCTGGTCCCCATGTTAATCTTATGGAAAATACTTAAAATGTTATATATCGCTTATTTATGAATGTATATGGATGAAACTTGGTATGTGACTTCACTAAGATGAGTTCTATTGATATTTGCATAAAAACCCATAATTTTGTGTGCCTTGTTGCAGCAAACCTGCATACTCATCCCCAATGTTATTCTTATAGAGAATAATTAATATTTTAAATATTGCTTGTTCGTGAATACATTTCTTATGAATCCTGTTAAGAGTTTTAATGTGTTATGTTATATATTCATGGGAAATTCGCTGAGTATGCAGGTTTGCTGCGACGGGGGTATTTTATTGTTTGCATGGTTTGGGCATTCTATTTTGCTCTTTTTTCCTGCACGGAGATTTCTTTGGTTTGAACTGATGATTTTGTTGCATGATGTAGCCTAGTACATATTGTGTTGATTGGCCAAATTAATACTTCAATAAAGAGCTGTTATATTTGTTAAAATTTAATTTAAAATTATAACACTCACCAATATTTTTTAAAATTTGTATATATACAAATTTTAAATAAATATTGATGAGCGTTATAATTTTGAATAAATTAATAATTATTAACTTAACTACCCGGCCCATGCAAGGTCAGCGCTGCAGAGAACTCTCTACTGAACACTGTAATGTAATCCCATCCTTTGAGAACATTTCTAGCATTTGACTGAGTCAGGTAACAAACTGTGATCTCAAATGAGGGTCTAGAATTCAACCTTGAGACCTCACAAATGTGATACAGGGTGAGTTTCTACTCGCTACATTAACTTTGCCAGTGAGTTCTACTCACTAAAAAGAACAAAAATTTTCCTATAGACCCATGTCAGATTCTCAACCGTTTGACTGCAATTGGGAATTTTGAATTTTTTATAACTTACTTGACTTGGCCTTATTAATTAACTGAGCTATACAATTGTAACCCGCTATTCTACCCAATTCCACTTAACACCAATAGAAAAAGCAATAAATTTGCAATAAATCCGAGGTTTTGCAAAAAGATTTGTGTTTGAAAACACCAGGTTGTAACGAAAATAAAGTAAAAAATACTCTGTTTATACAAATACTCTAATAACTTTGTTAACTAGCTGAACGTCCAAATGTACTTAAATCCGATAATATCAATGAAAGAATAAATGGAAAACAAGGATTTTATTAATTATTTAGGTAGTTATACTGACTTTTTGACTAACAACACCTTATTAATAATAGCCCATAATTTTAACAGTTATTAAATAAGGATGTTTTTTATTTAACTTGACATCACACAGCATAAATTTTAGGTGATTTAAACACATTTCTGGGTTTGTTTTTGTTATAATCCGGTGTTTTCAAACATATATCCTTTCGTAATAACTGAGATTTATTGGAAATTTAATGCTCTTTCTATTGGTGTTAAGTAAAAATGGGTTGAATAACTGGTTACAGTGTAATAGCTCAAGCTCAAGTAATAGCTGGTTATAGTGTAATGAGGCCAAGTCTAGTAACTTTGAAAAAAATAGAAAATTCCCAATAACAGCCAAACGGTTGAGAATCGGACATGGGTCAAGAGGAAGATATTTTGCTCCTTTAACTCACTGGCGAAGTTAATATGGCGAGTAGAAACTCACCCTGTATATGCTACTATGCCACTATGCAAAAGGCTAAGGTATTTTTTGGAGATGAGCAGTTAATTTTTGTAGTTATTGTAATTTATTATCTAGCTTGTAATTGATCAATTTTTTAAAGTCATCCTCCTTTTCCTACTTGGTGAGTAGTTTTCCTATGACCGGAATTTTATTTTTTGCCCATAAATATTCCAGATTAAATACCGATAATTTGTTGTGGTTGTCAATGTTACGATGTTAGAAAGAAAACAATACAACTTTGCTACAGAATGAAGTCCAAGTTAGAAAGAAAACAATACAACTTTGCTACAGAATGAAGTCCAACAAGAAAAATAAACTAACACACATTTACATTTTATATGTTACTGTAAAGCAACGAAAGTAGCAAGAGCGCAGGTCAAAGTCAGAGTTATTTATCTGCTTGGCCCCGTCCTGTCACAGGAAACTTAATCCTGGAGGGAAATTACAAAGTTTCTCTGTTCAAGGTTCACAAATCATTGTTTGCTGCCAGTTCACTGCTTCATGGCCCCTCTTTTAATCATAGTTATTAAGATTATTTATTTGGCATGTTATTGCACACTTGAATACAACTGTACTGTTCTAAGTTATGAGCTTTTTAGATTAATTTGTATTCATATTTAGAATCCTTTTCTTTAAAATAATGTGGGAAAATGATATATGCTGAAATTATCCCTCCATAAGTACATTGTTAAATCTGTGCTTAAAATGACTTCAATGGTGTACTACTGCTTGACCTGATGTTTTATGCTAGATTTTGTTTAAATCTCGATAAAACTTTGGATGTTTTTCACTAATATTTTAAAAGTCTCATAAAGGTTAACAATTGGTAAAATAATGCGTTTTGTGTTTTTGTTACAAAAAATTCACCTTTATTTAAAAGAAAAACGGTGCATTAAAATTTTTGTCTCTGAGAGATTTTTAAAGATAGTTTGTAATTATTTAGTGAAAATATTACCTTTTTAGAAGGATTCTTCCGAATTTGAGTTTAAAAATTTTGTACATAAAAGCTTTTAACATCACAATAAGTTATTGAAATAGTTAAAATGAAATTGTTTACTGTTCAAGATTACCTTTTTAGTGGATGAACTTAACCCTTAGTTTATTTTGGCTGAAAATGTCTGTCCTACAAGAACGAGATACACTTTGTGAACTGACCAAAATCCTCGAGAAAACTTCAGTGTGAATTCAATCTAGTTGAGATCAAAGAATTTTTGGCAGCCCCTCCCTGAGGACAAAATCATTTTCTAATGCCAAGATGTTTGGAATTCACCAGCCAGGAAGTATAATTGAAACAGTATGCAATATACATATAAACATTATGTAATATTCTATAACAATATAAAATAATACACTTTAAATCAAGGTCATTACAAAAATTTGCTCTTGATATCACCTGAAAATAATATTTCCAGTAATCTCAGTTTAATTAATTTCATTATATGGCTTTTTACCATATGGGTTGTTTGATACAAATCAGAGAGTTATCATATTTTAAATTTTCACTTCATACAACTTCATAACATGGGCAAATATTTTTACCTGTTGCAAAGGCAAAGTTGATTACCTCTTCGATTTTAAATTGAGATAAATCTTGTTATCTTGGACAAGGGAGTTTTTTTAATAATAGTTCATATTTTAATATTTTTAAAAAGTTAATTATTATTTTAAAGACAACAAAGTTTGTTTGTTGTCTATGACCAAATTCTGTATAATATTTATTTAGTTAAAAAAAATTGAAAATTTTTATCAAGGGAGATAGATAGAACTGCAGGCAGAACAGAATAAAATTTAACAGGAGAAAATCAATGAGAACGGTGCCTGCATGTCTGTCTCTGTCTGGTGCACTGTTGAATGTTTAAATACCTACCTTGAACTTTGCACTGTTTAAATACATGCTAACGAGTCTTGTTTATAAAACAGTAATTGCAAATTTAGTAGTTTCAGATTAACTAAATATTTCGTAACAATGTAATTTAAAATTTTGGCTTTTACATTAGTTACCAGTAATATCTTGTTCATAGTTATCCTACAAGTAAAACTGTTAGTTAACTAAAATAGGAACACTTTCTCTTATTTAATTACTCTTATTCACTTTCTCTTGTTCAACTGCATAATGTATACATTCCCATAACCAAATTAGATTGTCAACACAGGGATATATTTTGCATTGCAATTTATCAAAAATGAATTATATTTGAAACTGACCAAACACTGTCTTTAACACTTAACACTGTTCAGCCCGATGTGTACCACCGGAATTTTTGAAATGATTAAAAATACGATACAGCAAACAGTAATCTGAACAAAAAGACAAAACTAAATTAACAGGTAATTTTAACAGTATCGTCAAAATCTCTATTGATATTGTCTCTCATACACTGAAACTTTGTTATGGGAGTGAATTTACGAAATTTTGTAAATGTACCACCGGTGGCGCATGTCGGCCGTTGGGTATTCCAGAATCCCCACCGGCTGACGTGCGCCTTATGTGGTACACACACTGTTTGCCGATGGCACGGCGCACGGCCAAGCGGCGAACTACAAACAGTTAGTTATTGAAATCATATGAGAGCAGCACTTCCCGGGTCTTCTGACGATCCTTCCCGCCATTCTGACTTTTGGTGGTTTGCCTTGGCGAAAATGTAAACATTTTTTATTTTAAATAAAATGTTTACATTTTAAAAATTAAAACTATTTATTATTTATTTTGTTATCTTAAAACCCATTAGGTAAGTCTCAAGGTAAAGAAGTTAAGTATACAAAATGTTCTCAAATGGAGCATTATTTTTCAAGAACATAATTCTGACAAAAAAAATTACACGTGCACCACCAGTGGCCACGGTATGTCTCTATAAACCTAAACCTAAATATTTTAAATAACCCAGCAAAGCTCCAAATGCACTTTAAAAAGGCATCAAATCAAATGGAAAGACCAGTGGCGCACGTCGAGATTTCTGGGAGTTCAAAAACTGACTATAATTTCCCATCGGGCTGAACGTGTTAAAAGACACTGATACTAGTTTTGTAATTTTGTTGTAATGTTTTATGAATTGCAGGCTTTGTAAGTTCTTTTTGGAACGAAACATGTATCATTCATTGTAATAAATATTGTCAGTGTTTCCTTCTCAAAGAAATTCGCATATGGGTTGAGACAAATGACTGACATAAGTAGATTATAAAATTCAATGCATATTCTACTGGTTCTTATGTTTTACAAATAATAAAGAAAAAATTATGTAATAATACAGAAAGTATAAATTTACATTTTATTTTATTATTTGTTTAACATATATGTTATTGATACTGTAATTTATGGTTTCATTCTATAAGACGGCTATCACTCAAGTATATTTTAAGGCATCAATGAATAAATGAATTGTAAGTGCAGAATGAGTAAGATTATTTGCTTAGCATTGTTACTAAGAACTCTGTTTATTTAGCCAGTACTGTATCAATAATCGATTAGCAATATTATGGAATACATTAAAATATTGATAGCCATGACAGATTCATCCTAAGGTAGATGAAATACATTAATGTCCTTAATAAGTAATTAATATTATTTTTGAGTAATGTGTATCTCCGTTTGAAAATAAAAAGACCAAAAATAAATTTTAAATATAAATATATGTAAAGCTTAAATATAAATGTATGAATGTCAAATAAAAATAAATGTACATAAAATAATTCAAAATTAATGAATCAAAACATTGAGATGCAGTGATTGGTTTATTCAAACAAACGAGAGACGTAGAATAGTTGATTACCAGACAAGGGAGTTGATTGGAAATATCACATATAATTATCCATCCAATTAAATTCATAACTAAGCCAATTTATAGGTGGAGCAAGGTTGTTAACACAGCAATTCACTTCATTCAGCAGATTGACAAGAAAACATCAACTAAATCAAGGTCAGTACTAAATAACACGATAATTTGGTTTCTATAAGTTACACTCTATTCAATCTTAAAATAAACTAAAAATAACATCAGAAAATGTTAGTGTAAGGCACTATAAAAATAAATAAAAAAGTTATTGTTATTAAGCCAGTGCATAACAATAGACAATGACAGTACACAAAAGTTAGCTATACAGCAAGGTTTAAAATGGGTTTATATACAGTATAAATTATTTATAAGAAATAAAATTAATATTGGAAATCTTGTTTTAACCCTAATCATTCAACAAAATGAGAACAATTCACAAATTAAATTTATTACAGTTATAAAATTAATCTGAACAAGTTAGCAATAATAAATTTAGGTAGTTTAAACCCCTTTAAGTGTTAAAAGAGTTGAAGTAAAATTCTTTGTTGTTAGGTAAGAAATATGAAAGGGTAAAACAAGATTTTAGAAAATAGATGAGAGGTATGAAAACTTTGATTCTCATTTCACAGTAATGACGAGTTTAAACCCTTATTCTTGAAATTAATCAACAAAGAAACTTAAACAAAAGATTGAAATTAAATGAATGTTGTTTTAGTTTGCTTTCTGATTAACATAAAGAAGAAATTCGGGGTTTGCCCAGAGTTTTATATTCCCTCTCCTACATTTAAATCCCTCTTTTTATCCAGCATTTCATCTATCAAAAATTATCCAGCATGAGCTAATTATGTTAATACTTAAGTAAAATATTTATTACATTAGTTAAAATTATAACTCAAAGGACAAGTGAAGTAAACCAAAAAATTACACTGTTTTTCCACAATATTACTTATATTCCATTCATATGTCAATATTCCGCAATATTCAGTACCTTAGCTTAGCAAAGATAATTTGATGTAAGGTATAATAAATATAAACTCTTAGAATCGTATGATTTATACGGTGTTAAGAAAAAAAAGAGTATTGTTATATTTAGAAAATTCAAATCTGATTAAAATCATTCTATTATATAAATTAAACCTAGTTGTAAGGCTACGGGTGGAATTTCCAACTTCCTAAAATATTAAAAGCATAATTGATCATGGTTAATAAGTAGTACCCCATGAGATTTTACTTTTCAAATTGCTAAGTGGGTTTGAGGAGGGTTTGGGGGTATCTATCAACTAAAATAATGTCGTAAATAAGATTTAATTTGAAAATTTACTCTACTATATATAATAAATATTAAATTGTGCAATGAAGCACAATGTCATTCAATAACTGCCAGACAACAGTGAGTGTAGTTCACAATGTCAGAACACAACGATTGAAATGATACTGCTGACATAAAAACTGATTAAATATGTTGCAAAACCTTTGTTGAAGCTAATAGTTCACTTAATTAATTGTTCTCAAAAAACTGGAATTTTTCCTGAAACTTTCAAAGGTTGTGCCTATTTTTACGAATGGCGAAAAATCTGAAATCAGTAATTATCATCCAGTGTCGGTGCTACCTTCTATTTAAAAAATATATGAGTGGGTAAGGTATAATCGATTAATTGATCATTTGCAAAATAATCTGCTTTCCGAAAAGGGAAATCCACAATCCTCAGCTCTGCTAGAATTAACAGAAATTATAATAGATTCAGTTGATAAAGGGGATAAAGTAGTCGGTATCTTAATGGATTTGTCATAGGCTTTTGACAGCGTATCTCATTAAATACTTCTACAGAGGATTAAAAGTTTTGGGCCTGCCAAACATTTTCTTAAAATGGTTTAGGTCATACCTTTCCAACAGATCACAGTCTGTTGAGATAATGTCAGAAAAAGGAAACCAAGTAATAAGACACAAGTCAAAAACATTAAGAATTAAACACGGTGTTCTCAGGGCTCTTTTCTCGGGCCATTATTGTTTCTCTGCTATGTCCCTAGAATGCCTTCAATTTTAAAACCCATAAATGGAACAAAAAGTCAGTTAATCTTGTATGCAGATGATTTCTAATCTAATTATATCTGAAAAAAATCACCAAAATCTTGAAATAGCCTGTAAATAACTATTGAGTTCAATTCATTTGTATTTTCTTAAGAATAGCCTATTTTTAATCTTTCATAAAACCAACCGAATTGTATTTTATACTACACAAAGTAAATAGATACCAGAATTGAACATTTAAGTTGACACAAATAAAATTGAACAAATCAAACACGCCAAATTTGTAGGGCTCGATGTAGATTGTAATTTTAACTGGGGTTACCATGTAAAAAACATGACACATAAAACGGCCTCTGGGTGCATATTTTAAGACAAATATCTCTGTTGTGTAGTCTGGATACACTAAAATTAGTCTACGTTGCTCACGTAAATTCACGTATATCTTAACAGCCTTGAAATTTATGGAGGAACATCCAAAAACAATTTAGATACAGTTTTAAGACTTAACAAAAATTCATTGAGAATCATGTTCAACTTAGAAAGACAAGCATAAGTAAAAGATAAATTTTTTTAACTGGGCAAATTAACTGTGTATGATCAATACATTCTCGAATACATTATATGTGTCAAAAATCAACAAAACAAACTGGAACTAAGAAGTAATGTTAATTCATATAACACTAGAAATAGAAACGATATAAATCTATCTAAACAGAATCTCAGCTTTTATACAAAAAAGGGAACTTATATGGGGTCTAAATTTCTAAACCACTTACCATCGAACTTAAAATAAGCGAGAAGGGTTTTAGAAAATTAGATAAAGAAAATCTGCTGCAGAAGAGTAATTATTCTTTAAAGAGTTTTTCATCAAAACTAAATAAATAATTCAATTTTTGAGATTCTGAGAAAAAATAACTACAGTTTCTAATTTATTTTGATTTGTTATCACTATGATGACCAGAAATGGAAATACAATTTTAGTTTTAAGTTATTTTACTGTAACAATGAAAATTTAATTGTTGTGACGCTATTCGTGTATGTATTTAGAATGTGAATAAAGATGATCGATTCTGATTCTGATACTTATACAACAAATATCAAAATTTGAATTTATGACTGAAATTTATAATTCATCCTCAATAATTAAATATATAAACATATTTATTACCGATTGTAGAAATCGGAAAATTGATCTAAAAAGTATTCAATCCTGTAAAAAAAGGTTCAAAGTATTATATATAATATTTACATATTATATGATATAATATGCCACTCGATAAAATAAGTAAGAAATGTAGCTAAAAGTGAGTAAATGAAACAATTTTCAGACTTGATAATGTTGTTTTAAGTTAAGTACCACGAGTCTCATCCGAATAATCTATTTTAATGTGTCACATATATATATTACTATAGATAATATTTACATGAAATTAGGTTTAAAATAAAATAGGTTATCCTAGTTAGGTTTATAAACAATTTTACATATTGGCCGTTCTTAACGGGAAGTCATTCTACAATCGGTTGAATTTGGTTTGAAAGTGTTAAATTATTAAATAAACCTATAGTTATAGTAAAATACCCCCGTCGCAGCAAACCTGCAGTCTCAGCGATTTTCCAATGGATATATAAATGTCTTAATACTACATAAAGTCACTTACCAAGTTTCATAAAAATATATTCACAAATAAGCGATATATACAATATTAATTATTTTCCATAAGAATAACATTGAGGCTGAGTACACAGGTTTGCTGCATCAACGAACACAATAAATGGTTTTTTATGCTAATATCAATATAACTCAACTAGGTGAAGTCATATACCAGTTTTTATTAATTTATGTTCATAATTATAGCAAGAGACATAGCATTTAATTATTTTACCCATAAGAATAACATAGGGCTGAGTACACAGGTTTGCTGCTACGGGAGCCTTTAGCAAAAAATTATTTTGTTGAATAAATATCAGTAGACCAAAATCAGATGAAGCCATATACCAAGTTTCATCAGTATACGATCATAAATAAGCCAGATATAAAATTGTTCTTTTCCTCCATAAGAATAACATTAGACAACGTAGTGTGTTTAGCACTTTCAATATCTCGGTAAAAAATTGATGTAGAGCAATGATAAAAATACCAAATTTTGTGTTTTTTAAGCTGAATCCAATGGTGAAAACTAAAATTAGATTTTTTCAAAAATTATATGTACAAAATTCAAAAAAACCCATTTTTGGGGTACAAAACCCCCCCCCAAAATACCCCTTCGGATTGAGCGATCTGGCTGGTTTTCGAACTTTAAGTCATAAATGTTGCTTTACACGTTTATACCAAAGTTCATCAAAATCGGATCATTTTTACGAGAGTTGTCGTGCTCACGGACACATATATATACAGTTTCGAACGAATGGTGTTTTTGGGGTCTGGGAACCTCAAACGAAAAGTTATCATGGTCCCGGGCCTAGGTCTTACCATGCCGACTACGGTAATAGCTTCTTTCCTATAGGGAAAATTCGCTAAACCGACAAAAAGAACACCCTAAAAGAGTAAAATGGTTAAAGTCAGGCCTGTAAAAAATCAATTATATTAGATACAAAGTACTAATTTAGAAAAAATATAGCTATAGATTAATAGTTTTAAATACAATTGTATTAATTTATATCGACTAGAAATATTAAAGTTTTTATGTAAACCTTCTAAACAGTGCAAGACTAAGTATTGACATTTTCTTTATATGTAAAATATTATATATATATATATATTTACTAGTGGCTTGAAAGGGTTAAAGCCCCTAAAGCCCCTAACCTTTCTCCAATACTTTGCCTCATCTGGTTTTCATTTTTAATAAAATAGAAAATTATAAATAGGATAACATGTTTTAATGCAGATGTTTTAGCGAATTCCCCTATAGGGAAGAAGCTATTACTGTAGTCGGCATGGTAAGACCTAGGCCCGGGACCATGATAACTTTTCGTTTTGAGGTCCCCAGATACCAAAAACACCATTCGTTAAATACTGTATATATATATATGTGTCCGAAGGCACGATAACTTTCGTAAAAATGGTCCGATTTTGATTCAATTTGGTACAAATGTGTAAAGAAACATTTATGACCAAGTTCGAAAACCAGATAGATCGCTTTAACCAAAGGGGTATTTTAGGGGGGTTTTGTACCCTAAAAGTGGATTTTTTGAGTTTTCTACATATAATATTTTAAGAAATCTAATTTTAGTTTATACCATTGGATTTGGCTTAAAAAACTAACAATTTGGTGTTTTGATCATTTCTGTACGTCAATTGGTTACCGAGATATTGAAAGTGCTAAACACAGTACATTGTCCAATGTTATTCTTATGGAGAATAAGAAAAATTCTATATCTCGGTTATTTATAAACGTATTCGGACGAAACTTGGTATATGGCTTCATTTTGTTGCGGTCTATTGATAATTGTTAAAAAATATTTTGCCGATGGTTCCCGAAGCAGCAAACTTGCGTACTCAGCGCCCATGTTATTCTTATGGAGAATAAGAAAAATGTTAAGCCTCATTTAATTATGAACATAAATTAATATAACTTGGTATGTAGCTTCATCTAGTTGAGTTACATTGATATTTGTATAAAAATTCATAATTTGTGTTCCTTGTTGCAGCAAACCTGCGTACTCAGCCCCCCATGTTATTCTTATGGAGAATAATTAAAATTGTATAAATTGCTGATTTATACAGAATTGCATACGGATGAAACTCGGTATATGGCTTCACCTGGTTGTGGTCTGTTGATATTTGCATTAAATCTTTTCTGTTAATTGCTGCAGCAAACCTGAGTACTCAATCCCCATGTCATTCCTATGGAGAAAATTAAAATTTAATATAAGGCTCATTTTTTTAATATGTATCTATGAAATTTGGTAAGTGGCTGCATATATATATATATATATATATATATATATATATATATATATATATATATATATATATATATATGCATTGGAAATTCGCTGAGTATGCAGGTTTGCTGCAACGGGGGTATTTAAATTCCCATGTTTTTCTTTTAGAGGATGTTTTACTTCATTTCTCGTTTGCTGGTAACTTTTTGGAAATACTGCTAGTCCTTGAATTTGCTTGGAGCCTTTAATTTGAGCCGTCTTTCATCATACTGCAATTTGCCAACCCGCCCACAATTTTGACTAAAATGTTGCTTAGAGAATTACATATATATATATATATATATATTGAATATTTATGATTGATTAGGGCTGCTGATAATAATAATAATATTTACATTTTAAAAACAAAACACCTTCTTTTGAGATATTTAATATTTTATTATTTTTGGGCTGACATATTAATAGACTTTAATTATGGCATAATTGCCGAAAAATGTCAGTCCAAAAATAATAAAATATTAAAAATCTCAAAAAGGGTGTTTTGTTTTTAAAATGTTAATATTTTATATATATATATATATATATATATATATATTTATTTATTTATTTATTTATAGTTTTAGAATACTACAAAGTGATCATAAACTATGTTCAAAAAATTAATTACTCATACTGAAATACACTTGAAGTACAATTTTGTCAATAGTTGTAGAGAAATGATAAAAAACAACATGAGCTCTTTTAAGTTGCGGATGCATGTATTACTAAGTTTGCATGTTGCAAGGTTAAAGCTATTTGAACAATTTGATTAAAGGATTGAAGTAATTGAGCGGGAAAGCTGGTTGCTAATGGCTCTACTCTTTACCGGAAGGGTGAAGGGGATAGGTGATTGTCCCAATGTCAGAGCTTTTAATCTAATTGAATGATCTTCTAATGTATTAATTGGAATATTTATTAACGTTTTAAATGATTTATAATTCAATGTTGAATCCAGTCTCGTGTGGGGATAACACTTCCAACTGCTACTGGCGTTTATTAACATAAAAATGCAAATGTATTTTATACCCATCCCTATTCCCATCTCGAGTTTGTTGTCTTTAATGAGGAATCTCTGCGTAGTAAATTATTTTGCAAAGATTCTCATTAAAACCTGAATATTAAGTTTTTATGTTAAGTAGGGGTGAGAGTAGTAGCTATCAAATGTTTACTGAAACATTTTAAAGTATGGTTTAGTGGTTATAGTTTCGAGGTATAATGTTATTACAACTAAGGCACATAGTAAATGTTACAGATGTAGACGATGTCAGCACATGATAGTGATAACAAACGGAAATTTGGGTGATGCAATTTGTTTAACCTGTCCTGTTTGTAAAATAAAAAAGTTGGGCTTTTGAAAAGCTGAAAATCAGCATAAAGGTAAAAATATTAAAAAATTAAGAAAAACCCAAACCCTACTCATAATGCATAATATTACTATCCTACCATTGCAGGTCATTAGAATCAGGTGCACCAAAGCAGTAAAAAATATATTACTACATACTCGAAAAAGTAATAAGTTAACAAAATATTTGCTAAAATCTTAAAGGTTCAATTTATTACCATATTTAATTATAACGATTTTTACCATTACGTCAACGTGCTGGATGCAAATTAGTTTAAAAATAGTTAAAATATACCAATTTTGGTATACATGCATTTTGGTATACTGTTTGTAATAATAGCTACTCTATTCATACATTAGATAGTGGGAGCTACATTATTTTACTACAGTTTAGCCTCGTTACCCCATGAGCAATAGAGATAATGATAGGGAGTATGAGATTAATGACATCTGGACGTATGTCACTTCTTATTGGCCTGCTTTTATTGAACTAACGACAACAAATGAACATTTAATGGATACACAATAACATTGAATGAATTCATCTAAAAATAATTATTAATCAAACTACATATTAAAAGCATAAAAGTAAAGACATTTGCAATAATTATTAATTTGTCGGAAAATAAAGTGAAATTACTTCTTTGGAAGTAATTTATACAAACACAAGTCTGATGAGACATTTTTTAAAACACCTTCTCAAATTGTAGCCTGACTGGATTTGTATATAAAGAAACATGAATTAAGATAACACCAATCATTAGTCAAAACGTTATATTTACTTTTAAATTTTTGTAAAACGAATAAATAAAATTAAACTGTAAATAAAGAAATAATGGTTTTTATCAAACTGTATTAAATCTTATAAACTAACTCGCTTAGGAATTTCGTTTTCAGACAGTTACGTCGTTATTTCTCAACCGATTTGGACAATCGATGTGTCATTTTAAAGTTTTTACACTGCAGATTAACAGAAAAATGTATAACTCAAAAATACCGCTTTAGTTTTAAAAATATTGACATTTACAAAATTGCTCCATGTTATGGGAGAATATTTTTGAAGGAATTCGGCTTTAGTTTGAGAAAACCAGGCAACATGTGGTCTTAGAATTTGTACTAATTTGAAGATTAAACATTCCAATACTCCCCAAAATTGTCAGTTTTATAATTTTTTCCCTTTAAGATTGTTAAATGATGTAAAGTATAAAGTCCTAAAACTTCTCTATGATATTCATATGGGAGAATGTTTGACCAGAAACTCAGCCTTAGTTTGAGAAAACCAGGCAACGTGTAGTCATGGAATTTGTACCAATTTGAAGCTTAAATATTCGCATACTCCCAAAAATTATCAGATTGATCATTTTCTCCATTTAAGTTTGTTAAATTATTCAAAATTTAAATGCCCACAAACCGTTTTGGTAGTATTTATAGTCTGTTGTGTTAACAACAAACAGCTGATTATAATCCTAAATCGGCGATTTTCATTAGACTGCTCATCAAGCTTTTGATTTATTTTCGTCTGAAGTAAACATCACTGTAAACATCGATTGTAACCTTTAAAAAGTAACTAATTTTTAAAAGTTAATTTTTAGTTTTTTGATTTTGTGACTTTTTAACTGTATTATGCCACATATAAAGGTACATTTTCATAATTTGTAGTATTTTCAGTAGGTATAGGTATATATTAAAAACTGCAGGTATTTCATTGTTGTTGATTGTTCCTACAGGGTACCGTGACATTACTCAACCTTAATATTGTTGACGGGCATCCACTAGTTTAGATTAATTTGTATTCATCTACTCAAAAAATATTTAAACTATATTCTCTTGAAGTTTAAAAATAGTTCACGGGATTTAAATATTTAAATCAACAAAGATAATTAATTAATTATAATGCTGTATATTAAACAGATACATACTAAATAGATTGATTCTTTGTATAAAAACTAGTCTTAACTCAAGCGTCTTTATTTTAATTGAATCTTTTTAAAACTAGTATGTATTTATTTAATACAATGCGCTTTAATATCATAATAATATTTTATCAATGCGATAAATTCTTGATTACGTATTTATTTTACTCAACATTATTTACGATATAATTTTCTTGTACACTTTATGTTTATGAATTGGGATGTATCAATTAGAAACCCTCCAAATCCTGTAACGGGTTTCGACTGGGCCCGGTAATAACCTCGTTTTTGTAGGGTTGCTGGGATTCCATTTACTTTGTAAATCTATATATAGATATGGAGAAAGTATTGTTTTCGTAGAGATTTTAAACTTTGTGTTATTAGTAGACACATTTTTTTTAGCACCCCCAAATCCCACCCCTCAAAAAAAAGTGTTTGCCGTGATGTTTTTCTGCCTGTTTGTACGTGTAAAGACCTAGAGTCCACACCAGTGGTCCAATTATAATTTAAACAATTGGTATTAGGTGTAATTCAATTGTATATCGATTGGTTTATTATTTTCTTTAGTTTATTTTTTATTTTAAGGGTTCACCCCCCAAAACCACTCAAATATAAAACGTTAAAATTTCTAAAAAAAATCTGACCATTTTTGTAAAAATTTGGTCTTTTATAGAGAATTCAGGGAATAACCATAAAGGAATCATAATACTACCTCCATGGTAATATAATACTTTTTTTTTGGGGGGGGGGGGATAAAGGGTAGAAAGCCTCCAAAGAACTGATTTGGATGAAAAGTTATGGGAACAGTCTACTAAAAACTCTGGCCATATATTTTATCGTCAATGAAGATCTCTTGTGAGTCTGGGTAAAGATAGACCTAAAGATAAAAGTAATTTAGCACTCTTCAGTTCTCATGTGTAAGTCACACTTTTATTCGCCAGTAAATAAGCATTTTGAATTCATCCTTGTCAGGCTAGAAGGAACGAACTACGAAAGTGTAAATCTGACTTGTGAATAAAATATATTGTACTTCATATACAAACCCCGAGATTATGCATTGATTACTACGAGGCTTAATTTTAAAAAGTATTTGTCAGTTTTATGAGACAGATTTTCTTTAGACTTACGATTGGTCCTAACTTTATTTCTTAACAGATATACATTTTTAGTCTTATTAAGATGCAATATAAATTCAAAATATATGCGGTTTGATTTATTTTGTGATATTTCTTTCGCAATATTGCTACAGTCAATTTCCGATTATCTGGGGTAATGACCGGTTGGAAGGTCACGGATAACCCAAAACCACGGTTAAAACAAAGGGATTCAATAAGTTGAATATTACAAATATAATAAAGGCATATCAACATTTTTATACTACAATATTATGTTTTAATGTCGTTTAAGATATATTTATGTAAATTAAATACTTGTGAAAATCTATAATTTGTAATAACATCTACAAACAATCAAGATAATAATAATTAATACTAGCTATGGCTGATAGCAGTAAATACTATCCAAAACACCGAAAGACATTTAATAGGTTAAACATCTCTAAACACCGAACAGTATGCTAATTAATTCCGCACTGCGAGAAAAACCCCATGAGGGTGAACAACAGCAGGAAGGGTGATTGTTTTGAGATGTTTCTATTTTTAGACGTCCGCGTCCAACCGTCCGTCCGTCGCTGAGGGTGAACAGCGGTGGGAAGGGTGATTGTTTTGAGATGTTTCTATTTTTAGACGTTCGCGTCCGACCGTCCGGACGGTGCAGTGGCTAGAGCAGTGTCAAGGTCATCGCTCCCCATCACGCACCCACGGCTCATTAGCGAGATGACAGACTCTCAGATTATGTTGTGTTTACTAAATTGTTTGTATAGTATTTATTCTGGTAAACAAAGTAAATTAAATACGATTCTGGAGATAATCTAGGAAAATGAATTGTTATTATTGCTCTATTTATGATTAGAAGGGGATAAATAAAAATAAACCTTTTATGACCCCGGTTAAACCGCAACCCGATTAACCCGCTCCCGGATTAGTCAACTCCCGATTATCCGGGGTAATGACCGGTTGGAGGGTCACAGATAACCGAAAACCACGGCTAAGGCAAAGGGATTCAATAAATTGAACGCTACGAATATAATAAAGGTTTATCAACATTTTTAAACTACAATATTGTGTTTTAATGTCATCTAAGATGTATCTATGTAAATTAAATACTTTTGAAAATCTTTAAATTGTGATAACATCTAAAAACAATCAAGATAATAATAGGTAATACTAGCAATGGTTGAAAGCAGTAAATATTATCCAAAATGCCGAATGATATCTTTAATAGGTTAAAAATCTCTAAACGCCGAACAGGATCCTAATTAATTCCGCCCTGGGGGAAAAACCCCATGAGGTTGAAAAACGGCGGGAAGGGTGATTGTTTTGAGATGTTTCTATTTTTAGAAGTCGCATCCGACAGTCTGTCGCTGAGGGTGAACAGCAGCGGGAAGGGTGATTGTTTTGAGATGTTCCTATTTTTAGACGTCCGTGTCCGACCATCCGTCGCTCTGCCCAGTCAGGTGCAGTGGCTAGAGCAGAGTCAATGACATCGCTCCCCATCACTTTTACATCCAAGGCTTTTCTGACCCTTTTTGGGCCAAAAAACTCTAAATTAGAAAACTTGTAATCCCCAAAAAGGGGGTTAGAGTTCTCCGATTGTTTTGCCCAACGAATTTGTCCAACTGATTATAGAAAGGAATGTCCCTACCAAATTTGAAGTTAATCGGACAAAAATCGCAACTGCTAGAGTGGGAACACACATATGTATATATATATATATATATATATATATATATATATATATATATATATAGTTTTTAGCGACCCCTCAAAACGTGTTCAGGAGGTTACGTTAGGAACTTCTAGGGAGGTCCTGGGCTTAAGTCTCACCGTGCGGGTCATGCCATGCGGGCCGTGCGGGTGAACTATTAGTTCACTTATCCAAAGGAAATTCACTAATAAATTAAATTATTACTATTACCTACCAACAAAACAGAGAGAAGATAAACATGACATATAGCAAATTGAATAATCTATTCATGAAAGGAATCATTTTCAGGAGAAGCGGTGACACTTTCCAATTAGACGCGTGTGTTAAATCTGACCCTGTCACATTCGTTCCAAACTGCGAGCAGTTCTCAAATGTAAAGCAATGCATTTGCATCAGTTTAACCCTATTTGTCATCTTACAAATGACAGGCTTAAAATAAACAGACACTAATATATCTACATAAATGCAAATTTGTGATGTATTTGTGTACTATACTGCAGATGAAAAGAATTAACTCTGATATGCATTATAACAATATTATTAAAGTAATAGCAAGATTGCGACCAAATACTAATTACGATGAAATTTTTATTTAATTTATGAATGTTATATAGGCTACATTCTGTGTTAATTGCGTTTTATTTAAATGCTAGCCGACCCGTTGCAGCTTCGCCGCGTAAACTATGATAGTTGTGTGTGCTTCTATCTGTGGTTAGCCAGTGGAACTGATACGAATCAAGATCAGCTGTTTAATTTTAATGAGCTCAAACCAAAGTGAATGTCCATAAGGAATACGTGGGAAGTTTGGGACCCAGTGGAGCGGAACACAGGGGGAATTTCATAATACCGTTTCTTAGCAAGCACCTAGGGCCAAAGAGGAACCTACATGTCAAATGTCAACGCTGTAGGCCTTATAGTTATGGAGATATCGTGATAGGTTAGTCAGTGGTATTTGGATTTTTGTATATTAAGATATTAAGATTACTGTTTTCGTATGATATTAAATTGATATGCGAACCATTATAGTTGGTAAATAACTGAGTATGAAAGGGAGTAGGGTAAAGTGTACATTCATTAGTTGAAATGCATGTACACTTAATAACTATAGTCATCTAAAAGATTTTAAATTGTAAATGTGTGACTATTATACAGAAATAAGAAGGCTAATAGGCAAGTTATTTTTTTTATGTAAGAAGGATTTACTTGAAAACTGAATAAGCCTGGTTGGCCTCATGAAAAAGTCAAGTTTTAAAGGCTATAATCGAGAATAAAGGGAAATAACATAAATACAGTAACCATTATATGACCTTTAATTGAATAAAAGAAAAAATATCACTTTATATATATTTTTTAGAAACATTATGAGAGAATCCAGTTCCCGGAAACAATCAGCAAATAAATCAAATTAACCAGGGAATCGGACTTAAATACATACCCATTACTTTTTTCAAGTTCAATTTGCTGTGTACATGTTGTCTTTAGATTTAACGAGATAAAATAGAAACTCGCATTTTCAAGGGTAGTTTAAACAGTCATCTACAGAACCAGCGTTTTGCCCTAGGGAAAGAAAAAAAAGAAAACCTACATATGCATTTATATAACAGCTGGTTTTGTCTTTTGAAGATAAAAACTGGATTGAATATACGAGTTGAAGAATTTTGTTGAACCATTGCAGTTATAGAGTGGGTAATCGATAGTTTTTCATATGTAATTAAGCATATATAATTTAACAAATATTTCACATATTCCATTAAAATTATTCTAAATTACATATTTATAATGGGGATACATATAAAGTTAATTAGGGGTAAAAATGAATATAATAAAGAATGTTTTTCAATTAATGGTTTTTTAAAGAACCATGAAATGATTTAATGTTTTCCCGAATAGCAGAAACAAATCTGAATATAAGGAGTTTTCAATTATTGTGTAATTCATTTTCTCTGTAAAATTTATAAATGAAACCTTAGTATTAAACATGGACTGTGTTTGCCGTTAATTAATGGCGTCATATTAGTTTTGGAATATTCATTTTAATACCCAAGATTTCATTAACTAAGTAATACTTGAACAATGTAGTAAACGTATATTATGATTATTTTCTGGAACTATAATAGATGTTGGAATGTT
Source organism: Allygus modestus (assembly GCA_963675035.1). Classification (NCBI taxonomy): domain Eukaryota; kingdom Metazoa; phylum Arthropoda; class Insecta; order Hemiptera; family Cicadellidae; genus Allygus; species Allygus modestus. The sequence goes on along the minus strand of OY776115.1, from coordinate 45,415,277 downwards.
AATCTGGTAAAAGTAAGTAGGCCTAGTTTTTATTTAAAGTCACGAAACTTCATGAAAAATACATCATTTTTATTAATAACCAACGGAAATAAATCAGTACGTTTTTTTTCAGAAATTAAGTAATAATTACTTTTCCGAAAGGAGAAAAAATTGAATGAATCGAATATAAATTGAATCTTTTTATAAGTTATACATTTTTCCCTGAAGATACTTCAAACTGACTTAGTACCAACCTCAAAAAAATACATTAAATCTGAACACAAGCATTGATTTCTATGTTGAAAATTTATTATGTTATATCTATTTTGTACTTTGTTTAGTAACCTGTCAGTAGACGTTTTTGGAATAAACACATATAAAGAAAATATATTCAAAAACCAACTAAAAATCCTTATACAAAATCCTATAGAACAAAACATAAAACAAAAATACTACAGTTGGTTTAAAAGAAACAAAGATAAAGTACGAGGGCAAACACAACATGGCAGTGTAGAATAAACAAAACTGGAACAATTTGAGCTCAAATGTGGCCTCCAAATGAACACTGGGATTCCCTCCAACAAAACAAACATTATGCGTCCAATTCCATCTGATGATCATTGTAAATTTAACATCAAATCACATTGTCCTTGCTAAGCTTTACTTCGTCAAGGTTTAACACATTTTATAAAATAAGATTTTTGGGAACAGTTTTTATGCGTTTTTGTAACTTAATGATGCATACAATTAGAGGATTTAAATTCATGGATGGACTACTACGCAAGAAAATAAGTTTAAATTTATGAACGCTATTCTTACTCTTACTCCAGTATTTGAAATCCTTTAAAATCATGATTACCTGTTACGTTATTTCTCTTATTTCATAAATTGATCAGCAGTGCATAAAATGTATATTTATTGAAATAAACATAATCGGAAATGCATTAAAACAAAATTAAATAATTAGGTATGAGCATTTGGTTTTCTCTCTAGCAGGTTTTATTTTTTTAATATGTTCTGGCATTGACTGATATTGATTTGTATTGCATTTATATGAAAGTGAATTATTTATCAACTGAAATAGAGACCTATTTCAGTTGATAAATAATTCACCTTCATATCGTCAAATTTGAAAAGACAACATGTACACAGCAAATTGAACTCGAAAAAATTAATGGTTATGTATTTAAGTACGATTCCCTGGTTAGTTTGATTTATTTCCTGATTGTTTCCGAGAACTGGATTCTCTCATAATGTTTCTAAAAAAATATATACAAAGTGATATATAAATTAGATAGTTTGCTATCGAGCTGGGTGGCAAGTTTAGTAAAAGACGATAAGAAAGTGAAAAAATATTCGTGAAGGTTTAAATGTGCCTGTTATGTAGCAAATATGTTTGTCATATTCCTTGTACGTTATTTTGTCTTTATATGTTAAATCTATGAAAAGGACGATCTTAATATATTCAATTAATCAAAAGCTCATGTGACGAGTGGGTTTGGAAGTGGCCGATTGTAATTTAAACTAAGATTACCATCTGCTAAATAATTACACAGGATAAATAAAATACGTCTTACAACACTATAAGTATATTTACACTTAGATTCTCTGATTAGGCCTGATGATGACCGGTGTAACTGGTTGAAATCGATTGCCTTGTACCATCTTTTGTGTATATTTTACCGTCTTGTATGTAAGTACAGTATAAGTGTGAATATTCTTATAGTGTTTTAAGAAGTATTTTATTCATCCTGTTTAGTTGTAACAACACGTATCATGCTAATAAAGAAATTATTTAAATAATTATTGTCAATTGCGAGGCAAGTTTTGATTTATTTTGAAATAAGAATATAATCAAGAATATTTAAATCTATTTTATAAATTATATCTAAGTACTGGTTAGGGGACTGAGACGTGCTCGGTGATATTTGATTAGTTGTAGTTGTCACTTGTTGATACGTTACCACATGTAAGTGTTACTTTATCAATTCCCTGGTTATTCATTGCCAGCTGTTATGTTCTTTTGGTTCGATTTAAAACTACATAAGTCCAGTGTTAACAATTAAAATGAATTATTTATAAAATTCGAGATTTCCTGGGGTTGAGGTATTCACCAACCTATTTTTGAGGTCCAAAAACCATTAAGTAAAATCCTTCCGCTGACAAACTTTGAAACCAAACAGACATTGCTCGTATTAGAAAATCGGATGTATAGGTTGGGATATGATAGGATAGGATAAATATAACAGAATAAACAATTTCACTCGACTTGGACAAAATTCCTTGGTCATTATTGATCCTGCCGCACATCGTCTGGAGCATCTACACCCCACACCCCAGGCTCAATAGCCACAATATTGTAAACAATGTGCATTCCTCCCCATTCTGGGCCTCCTATTAAATGCTACAACCCCTTTAGCATTTGCTGTTTTAGTGTCTATCCCATTGCTGTTGTGCAAGTATATTTCTCCTCGCTTGAACGTGCATATACTAATGTTATACTTAATTACCTATACTTATGGGGAATATATCACAGTCCAAAAGTTATAAGCTTTTTTACCAACTTTGTTCTGAGTCTAATTGTAATAAAATAAAGTTAAATTGCTATAGTTCGCTTCTACGATACCTTATAAGATACCATGAAACACGATATACATATCATAAACATAAGAATAAAATAATGCGAAACAATAATTGAAAGCAGCGGTTAAACCGTTCCTAACTAAAGAGTTTTGCTAGTTAACTTAGTCTCAAATGGACTACTGACACGGAAATGGCAACTTGTATTAACTTTGACTGCTCTTGCGGTTTCATGTTTGAGCTGTTTTGAGATACCCAGCCACCTTTGTCGGGATGGTCACTCCTTTGATATGTTCATGGTATTCTTCGCACCTAATGACGTGTTTGAATTCCATACCCCAATAGGAATTTTGTACTGTTCCTTCCCTCTTACATATTCAAATTTAGCCACAAACATAAAACACAACAAAATGTTTCCAAAATAACACACAAATGCAACTCCAGACACTTACACCCTTATGCTAATCTACACAAACTCACATTTTTTTAAAGGAAGCCAGATTATGCCGTCCTACTTTTTCCAAAAACCACCAACCAGCGTAAATTAAATTAGTAAAATACACATTTTTAAAAAGAAACAGTAACTTTTATTGATCAACAAAAGCTTTTATGACCTAAATATGTTATTGATCCCATTAACCATTTATCAGAACCAACACCCAACCTCTGAACTAACTAAACTTAACCCCTACAATAGTAGTAATTTTGACGCTTCCAGTACCCTCCTAGAGGAGAGTCAGTGTGAAGTGGGTAATAATTAAGTAAGGGCCTGAAACCTATTGGTCTCAAACCAGTGATAATAAATATCGGCACTATACTGATAAACATGTTCGCTTAAACAAAATTAAATCACTACAACTGGAAAAGGTTTTAAAAAAATCAAACCATAATATGACAAGCGATGTCATAAGGTATCGCAAATCTGAGAGAAACCCTTCCCCGATAAATAAATACAGGAGTATCAAATGGCAGCGGCGGCATTTAAAAGGGAGTTAACATCACTAGCACCTCCGGTGGTATTTGTCTACTGAGTTAATGTCAAAACTTTGGCAGTCTACGTCTAACCGCCCCAGTTGCCAAGGACGTTACATAATATAAACTGTGCGCAACTGCAGTTGAATTTGCGGTCCGTAAGTAGCTTTTGTTCTATTGTAAGATACTGTGCTGAATAAATATAGCCTTTTAGTACTACTGCTATATAAACCACTCTCTTATTTTACCGAAAGACCGTTTACAACAAAACGTTTTTTATTAATGTTATAAATACATTTTTTAGAATGTTTACAAGGACGAATAGTTGAAGAAATTAATGGTACAATCAGAATGGCCAAGAATAATGTTTTATTTTCATGTTTTCTCAGATCATACGGACAGGGAAGCTATTTATTGAAATAAATAAAACAATTATTTAATTTTTACACTTAAAATTAAACGGACGAAATTGCAAGAAAAGGCAAAATAAATGTGTACAGTTTTTTGCTTATACACTTAATGATGTGTATAAAATAAAACCTTAGTGTACGTGTAGTTTTATTTTATATTAGTTTTCTGTTATTTGAGCAATTAAATTAATATAATTATAAATTAATAAACTTTATCACGTTGTGTGTTTTCCGATTATGCTATTTTGTCTGAGACATAATAAAGGAATAAAGGACTATGTTCCATATTAAATTACTTTTCTCAATTTATTATCACAGAAATGTGATGTTATGAGATAAATACGGTAGCGTCAACTAGTTTTGGCCAAGAGCCATTGTTATGTGACTTTACGATTAAATAGTATCAGGAAAATGTGCAATACTATGTTGTTGAATTAAATGAGTAATTCACTGAACAACTGTGTTTGGATCAAGAACTAATTCCACTAACTCATTATTATTTTGGTGTATATACAAATCAATTTTGCAATAATAAGCGTCCTATAAAGTACGATTTTTGTGACACTTAGGTAAGTATAGGTGAGTATTTAGATTTTGTTTTACTAATAAAAGACCTCGTACAATTTATTACTTGTTCCATAAATTCTGAGATATTCAAAATGTATTAGGTCTTTTATTAGTGAAACAAAACATAAATACTCAATGAAAGCTTACAGCCAAGTTAAGTGGTCCTTTGGGTGTATTTCTTATCAGAATAATTGTTTTTAAATGTTTGACGGGAGGATGAGTAGGGAACTCTCTATCCACTACCGAACGTTAGATGGCACAAACAGGACTGGATATATGACTACTTTTGGATCACCTAGGCCATCCCCCTCAAGCTCAGTCACTAATTGAAGATCAGTGCTTGATGTGTTCAATCCAATTTGTTCCTGGAATTTATTTTTTTAATTATTATATATATTTTTTGTGTGCAGCATTCACAATGCCCAGCCCACAACCACTTAAGCCATAAGGACACTTTTTTTCTTATAGCGCTACTGGAATATCTCTTACATTTTGAAATAATAAATTATTCAATTATAAAATCTCTGAAGTTTGTTTGTGTTTGTAATAGAGGCTGGTACACATTCAGAATTCCAGAATTACATGCAGGCTGTACAATCGTTGCACTAGTATACAGTTTTAACATTCGTTGTCCAGAAATTAACTTTCATGATGGTTTTGCTTCTCTAAATAATAAAACAAAAATGGAGTTGGACATTGTAAGAAAATATTTATTATCTATCAAACCCATTGTAATTATTTGTTATCAATCCTGATATGGAAAATTAACTTAGTTAAACAAAATTACCAGTTGTTAAGATGACAACCTTTTAAAAACTGAATTACATTCATTTGTCCAAATTTGAATATAATGAAACATTGTACTATACTAATTTAAGATCAAATTATAGGTAACTTTTAACATTTACAGTATTTAAAAATATATTGCTTTAACTGTACGTTTTAAAAAAAAACCTGTAAAAAACATAAAAAATGGATTTAGGATTATAACAAATTGTATTTTTCAATTGGTAGTATTAAAAAAAGAACCGACTTGATTACTGGGTGATTATAAGTAGCAGTGGCAGGGGATAATGGTTCAATGTTTGAACAAAGCAGTTGGGGGGAGGTAATGGAGCAATCTGGCAATTTGAGAACTTTTCAGGTTATTTGAGGCTATTGTTTTACTCTTGCAATGTTTGCAGTTTGATAACACCACATCACATACAACATATTACACTCATAAATCTTCTCAATTTCATAAAGTTCAATGTGCAGAGTTTATTAACCAAACAAGAGATTCCATATTAAAAGTTTTAACATGTTGAAACAAGAACCTTTGACAATGTTTATGCATGTAATTACATGTTTCGAACAATAAAGAAATTTGAATTTGAATTTGAATTTGACATATAAAAATAGGGGTTTTTGTCAAAATATTTAAAATGTGAAAAAATTGTTTCAGTTTTACTACTTATTCATTAAAAGACGTTACTAGTTTTTTCACGGAACCTCACTAATGCCAATAACTGTGCTGGGTTGTGACATGAATGATATTTAATTTTCTTAAATTACTCACTTAAGTAACCGTGATTAATTCTGTTAGCAATGCTTCTATACCTTTTAGAATAATCTACTAATCTTTATTGATGTCGTCATCTTAATCATAAAAACATAACATTCGTTCTAGATCCAGAAACAAACAAAAAATTAATTTAATTTTTCATCATTGAAAAAGTGATGGGTCTTAATAATTTTAAACCATGCATATTCATGTTCTAAGTTCATAGCATAATATTTAGTGTAATTTTATTGGTGCTAATTCACATTTGATTTGTAATCTGATTGCTATTTTAACCCGTAATAGATATTGAAATAAATTAATATTTTCTGTAGCATTGAAAGAATTTAACTATTCACATATTGACAGTAACCGTATAATGAGCTAGGAAACGCATAGTAATCAAATATTCATTTAGAATCACAGTGGAATTCCTGAGCGACTATTTCCTGCAGCTCTTTAAGGAGGATAAAACCACAACAATCTAGTTGATGATGCCCAACTCACAACTGTTCACAATATCACATGTCTAATAAAATGTTAAAACCGTTAGTTTAACGTAAGTCTGGCTACTTTTATCCATGATGAAATCAATTACATTGGTTAAATACTTCTGTATACAATAAGTACATTTTATAAAATGTTTAACAACGGTAATTAAAACAATTACGAATGAACATTTAACAAAAATGTTACCTTATGAATGGAAGTTTAGCAGTTTTTAAATAGTGAAGGGAAAAACGTATAACGTTAAAAACATTTAAGAAGGTTTTTCTACAAATCCAAGGTAAAAAAGTCGATGCATATCCAATAAAAGATTATGTAGACGAGCACTGTACACAATAAAATTGCAGCTTGACAATTCAAGGTAAGTAATGCAATGAAAAATAACTCACAATAATTTAAAAATACGGATATGAATGAAAGGGTGTGAAAACCGATCAGGTAAACGCTTTTGCCACAAAATATAACGACAATCGTAAATCCTTGGTCAAATATCTAAGCTGGTTGTCTTTACTGCAATGAGTTTCTTTACTGCAATGACTTAAGTCTTGCTTAATAGAATGATTGATCTTACAAGTGAAATGACATTAAATAGGACACTAGTGGAAATGAATATACCAAATATAAAGCTTTATTAAGTGAGCAGAAATGATTGTGAAGGATATTGGAGATAACTATCCTAGTTTATGAAACCAAAACAGGGTTGCCACCAAAGTTACATTTCAAAATTCATGCATAATTCCAGGTTTTCCAGGTAAAAATATCAAAATTCCAGGTAAAATCGCACGCCATTTTTTATGTATTTGCGACACCTATAACGATTTAGAATATAAATAAAAGTGCTATTTTAACAAACAATTACAGTATAACTTTTCACAAAATATATTATAATTTAAAAATGGGTATATAGGCTGGGCCAATTATTTGTATTAATGAACTTGATCTTTCTCTCTATATAAAAAACATTACAATATTTTAATTGATATGAGGGGGAAATTATGTCAACAGATACACCTAATTATATAAAATTCCATTTAACTTTGGCAATATACTATCCATTATAAGAATAAGAAAATAGTATATACAAATCTTTTGCTATGTTTCTATAGACGACAAAGGCATATTTTTTCAAGTTCTTGATAGGGAGTGGGCCCAAACCCTGACCTTGTTACTTATTAAATAATTATTATAATAACTGTTATAAATTACAAATTTTCTTTGAAAGCATTATTATGGCAGCTGGATCCAGTTTTGAACCTTCCAAACATTTTCAAGATTTTTTCTGGGAATCAATCTGACAACAAACCTCAGATTATTAAGCGACCGCCCTGGCCACTTGTATACTACCCAGCTAATTATGCTTTAACAAATTATCCAGCCTCCAAAAACTACATATTAGAAACTGAGCTCTGCATATCAACGATTAAAAATTTTGACCAGATGCAATTAATTACAAATGAGCCACTTCTATTACCCACTGTTTGTAACAACATACAAATTAATTTATTAATCTTAATAAAAATTTTGCCGACAGTCAAGACTGCAGTTTCCTAACATAAAGACTCACATGGGTAACGTCGCCAACCATTGGGGATGCATCGCTAACGTCGCCGACCATCGAGAACGCATCGGTAACGTCACCGACCATCGAGAACGTATCGCTAACGTCGCCGACCATTGGGAACGTATCTCTAACGTCACCGACCATCGGGAACGCATCGGTAATGTCGCCGATCATCGATAACGCATCGCTAATGGCGCTGACAATCGAGAGCGCATCGCTAACGTCGCCTACTATTCAGAACGCGTTACGCAATCAACGACGATCGCGACCTGAAATTCTCGGTTCGGCCGAAAATTCCCGCATAATCCACGCATTTTTTCCCAGTCACCAAAGTTCACGAATAATTCCCGGTTTTCCAGGTTTTCCCGGTAGGTGGCAACCCTGCAAAACTATGGATTAAACTGTTTTGTTTAAAAATCATTTTTGGTGATGGCGAGTATATGTTATTTAAGGAATTATTGCGGAAATATCCAGGCAAGCAGAAAAAAAATAAAAACACCGAAAATCTAAAACAGATTGCTTTTTTAGCTTTTCAGGTTTTTTATCAAGCTTGCCTGGATTGTGCAACTAATTTTGTTATGTTATAGATATTATTCCACCTGAAGACGGGATCAGATTCCAGATTCTGAAACTTTGTTTTTATTAGTAAGTGATGAAAAATGTCCGAAATAATTCCTTAAATAACATATACAATCACCATTAGGATATTTGTAACGATCTAGCAACGTAATTCACAAATCGAATCGTGAATTCAATACTCAATTCATGACATACGTTTACGACATACAATACTCCGGTAAACGACATACGTTTGTATTATACCAGAGGATAACACAATTAATTACCCAAATGAAGAGAACTTGCATAGGAGATTTCTGGTTTTTGTTACAAAAAATATAATTTTATGAAGGTACTTTGATTTGTTAATAAAGATAGCTTATTTTAAACTAGGCAAAGTTAAGCAGAAAAAGTATGTTTGGACCCTCACATTCAGTTTTCACCTATTATGAGTATTCTTTTAATCAAGTTTCAGAACAATTTCAATATTAAGCACAGTGATGTTTTTCAACAAAGCGGTATTTGCAACTAACAGGAGACATAAACAAACCGAATAAACCAGTAAATCGTCAAATAAAATATCGGTCCTTACTTAAAAGCATTAGAAATTACATATAAAAATATATATAAAAATCCTATAATGTGAACACAACTTCAAAAATCTTGTTTTCAGTATTATTTGTACGATTACCCAGGTTTAAAAGTTGATATACTTTTTCTTATTGTTATTAGTTTGTAACCGTTACATATTTTATTTTGAATCAACTGTTACTGTACACTGTACAAGATACAAACAAACATATTATTCCTCAGCTTACATTGAAAATTAGGAAACAAAGCCGAAGAACAACCAATGGATTCAAATTGACCTCCTTGCGCCAAACCACGTTCTGGGCATTTTTCCTTCTTTATTTAATATAGTGGTTTCAAGGGAGTCTATCCCTGCTTCTTTCACAAGGACAAATAGAAAATCTACGTTTATTAAATTTCATGTGCTATTTTTCATTTAACACTCGCCCTCAGTGACACATTCGTGTACAGTTTTATTTATGTTGGCTTCTTTTTACCCTTTACCATTATGTTTTAACCAACCAAATAGTTAACGTTTTGTTTCAGAGTTGTCTTTAAATAAAGTGTTTTCCATGTTTTCCTTGGGAAGACTCACTCAATTCGTTATACACGCATAGTGTATGATGTATTTTACGATTTAATAATATTTTTTGGGGGTTAAAATACTAGTGCTACCTAACTAAACAAGAAAATCAGAATTAAAAAGTTATACCTTTTCTTCAAATACAAAATTCCCAGCTATTGTCCAAAATAGGAAAAAGCCATACCGGTAGTGCAGATTTTGGTGCCTTTTGGTATTTTTAATGATAAACATGTTAAATCATTGTAAATGTAGTGTATAAGGGGATTAACTCAGCAGTTTGTTTGACAGTATTGATAGTATTGACAACAACGGTTCATGTAAATCCAGATGCGACAACAAGTTCTGCTGTATCCCCTACTCACCATGGACAAAAAACCCCTCCAGATAAACCAATCATTGAACAATTGTAACTATAAAATAGTGGGATGGTTCATTTGGTTACATTAATCTGTTGTTTTTGTTCAGTACTACATAGATATATAGGTAGACTCGCTTCGCTCGCTGGGGGCTCCGCCCCCAGACCCCTGTGGGGGGCTTCGCCCCCAGGTCGCTGTTTGGCCTCATGTTGAAGTGGTATTGTTTCAAATGGCCCAGAAGCCCAATAAGACCACTACTTATACTAAGAAAACAGACAAATCAGCAGATATTTAAGTATAAGACCATCCGTTTGGCTGCTAGAACTGTTTAAACAACACTACATTCTGATTGTTTATAACCGTTATTATGAATTGTTTTGAGGTAGTTAAAACCAAAAAAATAATGCTTGGGAATTTTCTGTGAGATTAAATGGTGCAAAGCACATGCATGCCAAATCTCACGTCTCTAGCTCAAGTATTATTGGTGTCACGTGCATGTCCAATAAAATAAATTGGCACAGAACCCCCAATGCATTACTACTTATAGCAAGAAAACGGTATCTGCTTGATATTATTAAAAAACATTACACAGTTGAAAAACGAGTTGCACGGTATCTCATACATACCTCATATCTTAAACGATGCATGGTACCTCTGTTGCATTATATATTATATGTGTCATCAAAAATAAGTGTAAACAAATTCAATTGATTTTGTAATAATATAAATCAATTTAAAGAAAATCGTATGATTAATGTTGGGATCATTTAGTTAATGTATTATAAATATTCTATAATTTAACAATAAATATAAATACCCCCGTCGCAGCAAACCTGCGAACTGAGCGAATTTCCAATGCATACATATATGGGTATCACTACTACCTAGAGCCACTTACCAAGTTTCACAAAAATACATTAATTAATAAGTGATATATAGCATTTTATTTATTCTCCATAAGAATAACATCATAATTGAGTACGCAGGTTTGCTGCAACAAGGAAGATAATAACCGTGTTTTTTTTTGCAATTATCAATATATCTCAACCAGGTGAAGCTACATACCAAGTTTTATTAATTTAGGTTCATAACTAAGGGAAATATAAAACTTTACTTATCATCCATATGAATAACATGGGGCCCGAGTATGCAGGTTTGCTGCTACCGAGAAAAATCAACAAAAACAATTTTGTTGTCTAATATCAATATACCACAACTAGTTGAAGCCACATACCAAGTTTCATCAATATACATACATAAATAATCGAAATATAACATTTTATTTATCCTCCATAAGGATAACATTGGACAAGTACTGTGTTTAGCACTTTGAATATAACTGCAACGGTTGGACGTAAAACAACAATTAAAACGCCAAAATGATTGTTTTGTAGAGCTAAACTGATTGGTAGAAAGAAATGTGGAGTTTTTAGTGAAATTATCTGAGGAAAATCTAAAAACCGTATTCCCATAAGATTAACATGGGAAATTTTATGGAAACATTGTTTGACTTTTCTCCACAACCACTAAACCTAGCTCAAAGATTCAAAATACTAAATTGTTTGATTTTTTAAGCTCTATAAATTGGCTATAACCAAAATCTAGGGTTTTTAAAATTTTAGGGTAAAGTTCAAAAAACTGATTTTTTGAAAATTTTAATCCCCATAAAACCCCCTTCCCATAGACCAATCAATCTGGTTTTCGAAATTAAAGTCATAAATGTTACTCTCCACATTTGTGCCAAATCTCATCAAAATCGGGCGCTTCTTTCAAATGTTATCGCAGTAACGGACACACACATATATATATATATATATATATATATATATAAATTTGAACGAATAGTGTTTTTGGCATCTGGGGACCTCAAAACAAAAAGTTGTCATGGTCTTGGGCTTAAGTCTTACCATGCCACCTATGGTAATAGCTTCTTCCCTATAGGGGAAATTTGCTAAAACAATTGATTTATGTCAATAGCAATAAATAAATACACAATTTATAATAACAGTAATAATAAATAATAATAATAATAAACATTTCAGCTGCACTTGTGATCCAGATCACATGGAAAATGTTGAAAATATTTAAATTTATTTCATTGTTTCCATTATTTGTATTTTATTCAACATTATAATCGACTCACAAAACATATTAATTCTTAAAATATATAAACTACTGTAAATAAGGGCAAATTATGTCTACAAATAAAGTTAACATTATAATAAAGAGTAATTATTTTTCAATATTGCAAGACACTCAATCTGTTATGTGTTGCTTATTGTAATGTTACATAGAAAAATACCCCCGGTGCAGCAAATCTGCAAACTCACCAAATTTCAAATGGTACTTCACCACGTCATGAAGCCACTTATCAACTTTCATCATAGCATATTCATAAATAGGCGAGATATGACATTTTATTTATAAGATAAACATTAAGACTGAGTATGCAGGTGCTGTATCAAGGACCACAAAAATCAGGGTTTTATTTAAATATCAAAGGATCACTACTAGATGAAGCAACACTTCAAGTTTTACCAATTTATATTCATAAACAAGCAAGATATCACATGTTTCTTATTGTCTATAAGAAAAACATTATAGCTGCTGAGTACGCAGGTTTGCTGCCATGGGAACAAAAAAAAAGGGTTTGTATGCAAATATCAGTAAACCCTAACCATATGAAGCCACATACCAAGTTTCATTAATAAATGTCATTAATAATAAAGAGATATAAAATGTTACTTAATCTCCATAATATTAATATTGGAAAATATACTGTCTTTAGCACTTTCAATATCTTGGTAACCAATTGATGTAGAGCGATGATCAAAATGTTTATTTTTTAAGCTGAATTTAATGGTGTGAACAAAAATTTGGGTTTAAAAATAATTGTATGTAAAAAGTTTAAAATACCCTTTTTTGGGGTACAAAACCGCCCCAAAACCCCCCTTAAGATAGAGCGACTGGTCTGGTTCTCGAACTCATGAAAATAGATGCTGCCTTACACGTTTATACCAAATTTCATAAAGATTGGACCATTTTTACGAAAGTTATCGTGCCTACGGACACACACATTTGAACGAATGGTGTTTTTGGCATCTGGGAACCTCAAAACGAAAAGTTATCATGGTCCCGGGCCTAGGTCTTACCATGCCGACTACGGTAATAGCTTCTTCCCTATACGGGAAATTCGCTAGAAACTTATATAAATCTAATTGTGTGACAAGCCTAATATTTATTAAGTAATATAATCATGGAGAAAAATTATACATTGTCCTAAGTTAAATAGTTACAACGAAAACATATTACAAAAAGAATCAACAAATATCGAAGTTAGATAACAGAAGAAGATTTAAATTATTTTAGTACGAGATCGGTTGACAAGCTTAATAGCAAAACGGAATCAAATTACTGTACACAAATTATAAAGACCTCTTGACGTGACTCTCAGGGAAATGTCTTGGCTGCTGCTATCGATTTCTCTCCCACAATATTTGGAATTCCCACACTCCCAGGCGAAACACAATATTGTAAATATTACTTATCTCATATTCAATTTGGGATTGAAAACTTTAGAAATTAAGTTTGAAAGAATCTAATAGAAAAGTTCATTTGTTGTTAGAAATTGATTTAATAAAGAAAACCCCAATTTCACAGTTTTGGCACAGTTAAATAGTGAGAATAGTAGAGTGAGGAAATTAAACTTGCTCGTTCTACACTCACATGCCTTGAAGGAAATATTGAATGAGCGTTTTGCAATCTCGCTCTACATGTAAGCTGTCGGTTTACATGCTATATTTTCCCCTACAGACTTCGGGAGAGAGGCCACGATAAGCGGTTAGTATCAACTTTCACTTTAATTCCTGCTTAACATCCTAACTGACCAACTTATCCAGGTTTATGGTATGAATATTGATTTAAATTACAGCGTTTGATGTAACAAATCTGTCACTTTTTGTTGTTTACACAGTGTTTTCAGTAACATTTAACTGATAAATAGTTAAGTTAAAACAGTTCTGGATGTTTCAAATTTTGTTCTGTGTATATAGAAAATTTATTGATCAAAAATGATTTTCTTGAATAAATTGATATTAAACTTAATAAACAAATGATAAGAATGCCTAATACATCAATAAATAACTTTTTACACTTTATAAGATGAAAGATGTTGAATGTTTTCGCTTTGGTTCATTTAGAAAACAAATTGAAAGGATTCATTTTGTTCAACAATCCAAAACCATTATTTATTTTCTTAGCAAAAAACCAACATAAAACTTACAAGTAGTCGCCATCGCAGTATTTGGACGTTGCCTGAAAAAGAAAAATGTTTTGTTAGTCATATTTAGATTAAAGTGTATCGATATGAAACATCGTATCACTTCCTAAACATACCTAACCTAAATAAACATAATATATCAAAGACAGTTACAACAACAAATAATGGCTTTGTTGCAAATTTAAACAAATTGATGTCTAACAAAAGAAATATAAACTGCACATTACAAAATCCACAATATGAAAGTGTTAAATACCAATACATCTAATATTAATAATACGCAAATTAAACCAAACCAGTCAACTTGTTACAATATTAACAGAACATTAAAAAAACAAATGCAATTTTTCTGTGTTCAATGGAGTACACAAATGTTGAGAATACAGTCGCTTTAATTGAATGGAACTGACATTTGATTTAGATTGAAACCTGATTTTTGTAAAAAAAAAACTATCACGTCTAAAAAGTAATCTTTGTATCTTTAGAATTATCTATGTATGTATTGTTTTCAAGAGCTTTAAATTTTCCTATTTTCATGTTATTATTGTAGATAGCAATGGTTCCAAAGTTTAAATTTTAAGTTTATTTTTTATTTATTTCTTATTGTCACACTTGTATATATTTTCAGATTGCCAATGTATGTGTTTGTTTCTGTAGATGTGCTCCTGCTCAAGGGCTATTCAAAGCTTGTTATCATAACCTTGACACTATTTATGTATACCTATGTATATATATATTAAATGAATAAAGGCATTTTGAATTTGAATATATTATGATATAAATGTTAATATTATTATTATCAGCAGCCCTAATCAATCATAAATATTCTATATATATATATATATATATATATATATATATACTAGCAGTTTCCTGGCGTGCGTTGCTGCGCCCAAATTAAGTTGTTTACTAATTACAGCTGTTAATTTTGTAAACACTAAATTTCTAAAACCTGACACTGCACCCTTGTATGCCCTCTGGGTCGGAGCCCTTTGGACATATTTGCACCAAACTTCACACAAACCATCCTTGAATAATGCTTAATAATGCCTGAAAGTTTCATTACAATCTGTCGAGCGGTTTCGGAGTCCATACCCCATACATATACACATAAATACTTCCTCTTTTATAGATATAGATTGCAGGAAATAGAAAATATACCAACGTCACCATTACAATTAATTTGATTTATTAAAGATAACAGCTTTCTTATATAATCAGTGACCCGTTTAATTAACACAAGAAATCTATAGCAAAATTGAAAAATATCAAACAACATAGACTAAACAAAGATTTACGACACAAATTATTATGGCTTTCTTAAAGAAATGTCATTTAGCTAAATTGAGTGGATATGCTATACCAATCTGTATAAAACGAAACAATCCCAAGAGCTTTTGAGAAAACCTCATTATAGTAATATAACTGAATGAAAGCTCTCGGTGAGAAAATACGAGGAGAAATATTACTCCTATGGAAACCTAAAACCTCTCATAAAGCCAATACATGGGCTGTATACTTGAATGAGAGGTCTCGGTGAAAAATCAGGGGAAAATATTACTTAATTGATACAACTTCTCCTGAAGCCTTAAACTAACTAAAAGCCTAACTAAAACACATGTTCAAATACTGGAATTTTATTATCTGTGTGGATTGATTTTACTATAAAATCTAGATTAGGTGAACTAGCGAAGCTGTTGGGCAAGACTAGTATCAAATAATGAGTAAAGAGCAGGCAAACAAGTAAGGTAACAGTATTATGATTTATTTAATACTTTTTTAATCAACCAGTGATAAAAAACCTCTTTTCCCCCTTTTCAACCACCTCAACGGATTAAGCGGGAGGTTATAACTGGTCCAAAAAGAGATCTTGGATCAATTTAAGCCCTCCTATAGTGATGGACTTAAGACCATAAACTGTGGTTTATGGCTAATTACACGTAGAACTTATCAAGATGAAATATTTGCTTATTGTGAAATGTGACCATTTTAAGTGATTAAGCAACTTTAGAGAAAAAAATAAAACGGAATTACTGTGCAGTGGGAGAGTGCTGATAACATTAAAACCTTTTACGTAAATGAAATGAGCGTGTTTCTGCTTACTGAAGTCCCCAAGGTATATACGTCGGGGTAATGGGTAAGAGTGCACGACTTGCACGAACATTTGCATCGATATTATAATGGCCAAGTAGGACATTTCTTAACACGACTTGCACGAACATTTGCATCGATATTATTATGGCAGATTAGGACATTTCTGAACACACTAAAAAGGTCAGTCAAGCAGTTGAAAAAATCGGCAAAACAAATTCCATTTGTTGATAAACATATTTGTAAAACATACGTTAAATTGGAATTTTTAAATTGAAGATTGGTATTTGTTTTTCTATCTCGTAATGTACACAGGCGGGATACAGAAAACTATGTTCTACAACACTTGAATAGTTATTTTTGTATTAAGAGCGTAAAGAAGGTCGTTTTCGCTTGAGAAAAAACTGTTACCGCTCGACGCAAAGCAGAGTGCAGTTTTCCAAAAGCGACAAAGATATTTAAACTCAAATTGCAGACACAATTTATCCTACAACTACAAAATGGATACCACAAAAATACACTAATTGACTTTTATCCATTTTGGCTGAATTCACAAGGTTGAGATTATAAACACCGAGTCAGTTAGCTTGGTCCAAAGTAACAATCAATCAGTTGTTATTTGATGAAATATAAACAAAGTATATATACAGGCTATTTTTTAGGAAAAGTAAGGCACGGTGAGCGAAAAACACTTTATCGCTCGCTAAATAGAAAACAGCTGTTTTACGATGTGTTTCTAGATATTAAAGAAGCACTGTAGGTGTGGTTGTAGGAAAGTAAATATTTTAACATAAACTGTACTCACATGTACGAGAGCAATTTAAGGACAAAGACATGCTAATGAAAAAGTTGTTTTCATTGTATGAACGGTTTTTAAGAATTATCCTTCTAGGAAACAAATGAACGGATTTTATGCAGTTGTATTATCAACAGGTTTAAAATAAATTTAATTTTATAATAACTATTGTAATCATCAATGCATTTATATGTCTTTGTAAATCACAACTTTTCTATATAAAACTACCGTTTTAAATCCTGTTATGAGTATTATCAGAGAAACTCATAGATTCTGCGACGTTGTGGTTTATCATGAGTACGGCTGTGTATTCCTCGTCCAAATAAAGTACATACATTGTTGATGATTGTATGGTTAAATTACTACAGCATAGTTAAGCTCTTGGAAAAATATGTGAAATGAAATTTGATTAAAAGAATAAAAAAATACATACAATTGTCTTTAATATTGTGTTTTAAGTATTTAGTAAAGATAGTCCAACGTTTAAATGCGATCGGTCATGTCACAAACCTAAAGCGATTTTGCATGTATTATAAATATTCTGGTACAGTACATATATACATTCTGGTACATAGTATTACTCAACTGACACCAGGGAATATTTTACGGAATTTTATAGAAATTACTTAAAAGGCTCTACGAACCATATAATCATTTAAAGTTAAACAACCTTAACCACAACTTGAAATTGACTATTACAAAAGTTGCTGAACTGCATCAACAATGTTAATTATTGTTTCAAACTCGAATACAGGAGGACCACATCAATGTGCGAGTGGTTTTAACAACAGAATAGAGATCGGATAAACTAGGAACTATGGAGAAGTAGGGAAATGAACTATTGGTATAGTATGGAGAACCACCAACCACATAAGTTCCTCATACATAAGTGCCGGTACTCTCATTCGCTTTCCCATGATAAGAGCTTAAGTATAAAGCACAGACTATATAATTTAAGAAGTATTTCATACTTATTAAACAATTATTTACCATAAAAATAATAATATGCATTCAGATACTTACAAATGTATTAATTACAAATACTTTTTGTGATGCATCAACACTTCAAATTTCACATATTTTACAACATTTCAGAACAAAGATGTAAATCTTTAATGTCTAAAAGAAGTGGATGAACGGTTAACAAACAAAAACATTAAAATAATAAACTGACACTTTTTAATTATAAGTTGTGTATAATCATATGAGCCCCTATCTAAGTAGTACAATCGCTCTGAGAACGTTCGGGACCAAAATTATTATGATTGAAAGTCATGTTCATATATAATTAAGCCATAAACTACTTACTTAAATTATTTACTAACAATTTATTTGTCGCCATAACAAAATAATTGCTTGAAATACTATCCTCCAAGAAGTGACTAAATAATATTTGAAATTTGCTATTTGCGGAAAACGCATTAAGTTGTCCATTGATATTATAATCAATATATATCAATTTACCACATATTTGCTTTTATTATAACTTAGGTAAAGTTTTAAACTTGAGGTATAGGATAAGTTAAGGACTAAGAAAGTTCTGAATCTGTTACTATTTCATCTCAAAGAGCGGTGAAAGAGAGAGTTTTCCCCTCACAAAAACCATCGTATGTATCAAATGACTCCTTAATGATGTTTCCTCATTAATGCATACAATGAATGGATTTGGTTGAAACTTGGTGGAAAATAGCCTACTACAAGAATTTATTATTAATTTATATATCAAGAAAGGCAAATTATTAGGAAAAAACTGCCCTCATTGTACAAAATGGGACAAAATGCAAAGACGTCAACTATCCTTAAAATCAGGTATTTGGTAAACAAATCCATTGCGCTGTGTAAAGATTTCTGATGAGTTTAAGTAGGACAAGTATGTGTCAGTTATTGGTGAATACTGTACATTTATGTGGAAAAATCAACTGGGTTTAAAAATAATTGTTGAAGTATTAACGAGAAAAACTACCATTATCCTGGAACAGTTTATTTTTAGCACATGAGATTAGAATTAAAGGGATAATATTCAGATTTTTATCATTCTAAATTGTTTCTTATTCAATTGTAAACCAAGCAAGTGTGTGTTTGTTGATTTGTTGTTAAATAACCATACAATTCGGGTAGTTACCAAATAAACTATATATTGTGGAAAATAATGATCAAAGAGAAGCGCATAACCATAATGAAAGTATCACACTAATACCAATGACAATAAAAACGTCAGCTTTGTTTACATTAACACATGTGATTAAGTGTATGACTCCTGTGTTTGCAAACTGAAAATCAGAAGAGGCAGAGAATTCGAGCAAGGCTATGGCCCCTTCAAGCCACTAGTCTTTTATCAATGACTACATATACAATAAGACAGACAAGCCTTATGGAAATAACTCAGCGCCTGTTGAGAAGTCGGAAAGGCTGGTTCAGCGACCCACCGCCAGCAGTTGGCGCTAGTGGCGGCGAGCGTTGACTGTACTACTGATCTCTTGGTGCGGACTGTACGAGTACCCCCTCTCTCTCTTCGCCCTACCAGCTGATCAACCACCGCGGCGCAACTCGCACTAGACCGGGCTAGCGACAGTATGCGTGAATGTCGAACAGGCAGCTAACCTCCGATAAATTAGAGTTCAGATGTTTAATTGTTGTGCCTAAGCTATTAAGAATGTGGCTATTAATTGAACAAACTATTAGTTATATCGAAGATTGTTTTGGATGAAAATTTAAGATCATCTAATTAGCTACAACTTTCCCGCTGGAAATTTTTTCCTACCTCAAAAACAATGAAAGTTCTCGATAACTGACGTTTTCATATCATCTTGTTACAACTCTCTAATATGTTCATTATTAAAAATTACACGTAATTTTAAACTAAAATATATTTATACTGTTAGATGCGGAAACTCATGCAGAAAAGGAATATATAAGTTCCATTGTAGTTTTATTATTATTAGGATGTATAGGAGCGTGTAAACAACAACGCGTTCACCGCTCGGGATTACTCAGTTTTGCCGTGTCCTAGCGACTAGCCGGACCGTTTTCTGTCCATTTGGCGAGCTCTCTCCATGGGCCACAGCTACAGTGATGGAGAGGAGTTCGAGAGTGGCACATCAACCCCTCCTAGCGGCGAGACTGAGAACTGGACATGAATGTCAGTCCAAGCGCTGATTTGATACATGCAGCGCTACTAGCGGCGGGTCGCAGAGTTACCGCTTGGCATTGAATTTTTAACACCAAGCGTCTTATTGTATATGTAGTCATTGCTAATACTATAAATGTGAAAGTATGGATGTTTGTGCGTAACTCTTTGAGCTGAAACTTTGCAGAGAGGTACTTGATAGTCCTGAGTAACATATAGGCATATTAAAGTTGTGAAAATCCTATAGGGCTATGTATGACCCACGAGGGTTCAAAGTTCCCATGTATTCCTTTTGGACATTCATTTTTGTTTGAGCTGATGAAAATACAAACAGCTGATCTTGATTCGTTCCACAAGCTAACCACAGAATGCAGCACACAAAACTATCATAGTTTTTATAAATAATTCACGGGGCGAAGCCTGCGGGTAACAGCTAGTATTTAAATAATGTAATTAGTTAGGTAGTTAAACTTTTAATACTGCTTTAAAAATGTAAACTATTTATGTATTAAATACGCTTGCAAAAAACGTGCATTTAAAGTGCTCAAATAAGACTAAGTAGTGTATTTAACTGGAGGAGGGCTAGCCTTGACAATGATGGATAGCCCTTTTAGCATCTAGTAATTGAATACTTTGCCCTTCTCAAAAATGTTGACAATACATAAGAAGAGTAAACCTCTTTGAACCCTACACGATCAATCTTTAAGATAAGAACGGACCTGTTTTTCATCGTAAATAACTTAATTAAATGTTTTACATGATATTAAAATGTATACAACTTTACAATTTTATCCTTTTCCCTTTATCAAAGGTTTTAAAAGCTTAAACTGTTTACATATATATATATATATATATATATATATATATATATATATATATAAATACTCTTTTTTTACATTATATTTTAATATAAACAGCCGAGTAAGTTTGTTTCCATTATGCAGTAACATGTTTTTAAAAATAAATACTAATGTCTCATTAATAAAAATACCTAGAAATCTAAATCTCTGGTTAAAAAGTATTAAAACTAAAAAATCTAAAATACAGCTCTAACTGACTTTTTTCTAGTTACATACATTAGGTAAAGAGTAACCCAAATATGTACAGTCCGTTTTAGGATGAATACTTTAACCATAGAGAAACATACACTTATTAAAATAACAACTGTATTTAAAAGTGTATTGGTATTCTAATCTAGACATTCTGTAGTGTATTATTTGCTATAATTATATCTGTATATCTTAAAAAATGTAATTTTATATCAATCATAATTCCTATAACCTTCATTGAATAATCTGTATCTATTGCAAGGTCATTCATGAAATAGTTAGGTTTATTATTCAGATTAATCTATTTTGAGAAAATACCTTTACACTTTGTTTTGGAAAAATAAATAACAAATAACAAACAATAACAATTAAATAACAATTATTTTATAAAACCGAAAAATGTTTACCAAATTATTTTAAGAATTTGTACAACACTTTATTTAAATTGAATTAATTATTTAATTCTAGATTTTATATTGTACCGTTTTGACACAAACAATGTGTCCTCAATAGAAACAAGAATGCCTGAAATCTGATTTAGTATTATTATACAGTTTTTAAAACAAAATACCTCTCAAAATTGATCCTTAAAAACCACTTTAATTTTATTACTAAAAATATTGTCTTGATCGATGTAAGAGATTCCGATTGGGAGTCACAGTCTGAAGCATTATTTGAAAGATCTAAACATTTGGGAACGGTTTTATTTGTTGAACTTCAACAGTTCAATATTCTTCAAACGTTCTTTATTCGGACCACTCGGTTTATTAATCTTATAAAATACCATCTTGTGAATGGCCAGATTTTTCAGCAAAGGAGATTGACCATTCCGACCTAGATTCTTTACGGATTCTTAATGTATTTGGGAGAGGTTGTTTACAGCGTAAAAGCTCCAGTCAGTACACATAACAAATATATCAGGATGTCATATTCCATGACAAATGAGTTTACACGGTTTCATCGTAGAAACGTACTAATAACACTAAAAACTAACAGTTTTCTGTGGTTCTGTGGATAAACAGTTTGAAGAATATTCTTTAGGCGTTACAAATTTTTTCAAAATCCCTTACAACATTTTATATGTAAAAATAAGAAAAAATAAAATTACTTATAGCTATTTGTAAACTAAAAGCACCACTTTCATATAATCCCCCTTTTAATTGTTTTCATACCAATTTATGAAATTGTTGATCTATGGAAAACAAAATGAGACACTTAGTTATTCAACAAAATTCCAAAATGTGATAATGTAACACAGTCTCCTCTTCTCTCTGCGAAATGTCCACTAGATTCTATGAAGATAATTTACGAATCACTATTTTGACATCTATTGTAGCAGCATGTAGGCACTCATAACTTGGTACCTAGATCATCAATCACTGCTTACTGTTCTCCAGAGGCCCGCTGTGCTAATGCCGCACAGTCAAACTTACAGCAATCTTATATCTTCGAATAAATGTAATAGTAGCCTGGCGCCAACTAGACAAAATAAATACCATATAGTACAGGGAGAAATTACCTTCACTGAGATACTAATTTAGGATTATCCCTTTTGGATGTCACTGGACGATATTTTGGGTCTTAAAAACGCTTGTGTTATTTCCTATTGGTTTTAATATTTGACATCAAAAAAGCTAATGTTATATGGGTATATGATGATATACAGATTCACGGGTTAAGTTATTTATGGCAAAGACTGGAAACACTTTCAGCTATAGTTTGTTAAAAAATCCTTCCTTTTAAGTCACAAACATTTAACCTTACTTAAGCTCAGCTAATCAGTTTTGCCTGTAGTTATAATTACATTATCAGCAGTTTATGCAAATGCTTACAATTGACTTTAGGAGCAGTGACAGCTTTTTAAGCCTTCAAAATTCCTAATCAATTAACAATTCGGAAAACCCTCCTAGTTAATAAATTATCCGTTTTCCATTCTTCCAAAGAAGTTTGATTTAAGTGTGGCATTTTGAAACACCGCACTAAGAGTCTGGGTCAATTCTGCATGTTGTTTTACTGAAGTGGTTTACCATAGGTCCACACAGCATTCAATGTTGATTACATAGCTCCCGATGAATTTGTTCCAAAAAATGTTAATACTGTCTATTTTATCATTATTAGTGAATTTCCTTTGGAACGTGAACTATTAGCATGACCCGCACGGTGAAACTTAAGCTTGGGACCACCATAGAAGTTCCTAACATGACCCCCTGAACATGTTTTGGGGGGTCGTTCAAAGTTTTATATATATACCCAGTATACCTATATATATATATATATATATATATATATGTGTTTGCACTCTAGCGGTCACATTCTTTGCCCGATTTACTTCAAATTTGGTAGGGACGTTCCTTTCTGTAATCAGTTGGACAAGTTTGTTGGGCAAAACAATCGGAAAACTCTAAACCCCTTTTTTGGGGATTAATCTTTCAAATTTCAAGTTTTTGGGCCCAAAAAGGGTCATTAAAGCCCCAAATGTAAAATCAATGCATGTAAGAAGATGGGAATTAGAGAGGCAAAAGTTGTAAGCCCTCTCTCGTCATTCTAGCATAAATATTTACCGAGTTATTAAAGAAAATATGTATCGACTAAACACAGTACGTTGTCTTATGGGGGTTTTACACTAAAAAAGCCTGTTATTCCTTTGTTAGAGTACTTTTATCATCCCCAGCAACCTCACGCCTACTTTAAAGCCTGTCTGGACCTTCTACTAACCTTTTAATGCGCAAAATTGTATTCCCAGCTTTGCAAGTAAATGAAACCAGGAGTATCAGAACAGCTAAAAAATCGAAGTTTTCAGATTTCAATAAAAATTGGACAAATGTATGTTTTTACACTGATTTTGAGTTTTAAAAGTTTTTATGTGGAAATTCACTTCCCTCACGTCAGCGTGCTGCGTGCGAACTCGTTTATCTTTAAATATGTACTGGTAACTTATACCTACAAGTTTGTAATTTACATAATGTCCTAAGATATATTACTTTAAAAAATATGTTTTTAAACAAGTGTGTACATCAATGTGTACAACGACATTAACACTTAAGTGAGTGCCAGTAGTCTGCCATATGTTCATAGGCTGCATAAGCTTGATATGAAATGACATAAGATTCGAGAGTAGGTTATTATAAAGTTTTGAAGATTTGGTATTCAATCGTGTACTGATAATAGTTAAGGTGATTTGTTAAGATCATGCTTATATTGTTTTGATGTGCTTACATATGATCCGTCAAAGGGCAGTCAAAGAGCCGATTAGTACAAGCAGCTAATCCAATTTAGGATTTAGACAATAGGCTCTTGATATGCATTAATATAATTTGAAAACTGTACCTGAGCTTCTAAGCAGGCAATCACTGTTCACCTTTTAGTGAATTTCCTATGAAAAAATGATCCATTAGCATGACCCGCACGATGAAAATTAAGCCCGGGACCACCATAGAAGTTCCCAACGTGACACCCTGAACACGTTTTGAGGGGTCGTTAAAAAAAGCAATATATATGTGTGTGTGTGTGTGTGTGTGTGTGTGTGTGTGTGTGTGTGTGTGTGTGTGTGTGTGTGTATGCTCTAGCAGTCGCATTCTTTGTCCGATTTACTTCAAATTTGGTAGGGACATTCCTTTCTATAATCAGTTGAACAAGTATGTTGGGCAAAACAATCGGATAATTCTAACCCCCTTTTTGGGGTTTTTAAGTTTTCAAATTTTGAGTTTTTGGGCCCAAAAAGGGTTGAAAAAGTCCTGGATGTGGAATTAATGCATGTGAAAAGATTGGGATTGATGAGGCAAAACTATTAAGCCCTCTCTCATCATTCTAGCATAAATATTAACTGAGTTATTAAAGAAAAGATATATTGACTAAGCACAGTACGTTGTCTTATAGGGATTTAACATTGGAAAATGCTAATTTTCTTGATGTAGTTTCATTACCCCCATACAAACTTTTGATCCTGACGGGATCTCCTCCTAACCTTATTATTTAAATTATTTTCCCAGCATTGCAGGTAAATAGAACCAGGAGCATCAGAACAGCCAAAAAGTTAAATGGTTCAGATTTTCATAAAAATTTGGATAAGTCTATGTTTAACACTGTTTGATTTTCAAAGTTTTTTTTTTACTTCACTTCCCTCATGCCAGTGTGCTGCGTGCGAACTCGTTTATTAATAAATATGTTTTGAAGTTATATAATTTCCACTTTTAGATAAATCATTTTAAAAAGTATAACAGTACTCATACCATATTTCTTAGACTTTCACATGTAATCACTTTAACAAAAACTGTTATAAATCACTTTGGAAAGTTTAAAAATAATTGATACTAAACTAAAATAAAACTAAATTAAACTAGTAATAAAATAATTTTCATTTACAAATCTACTATTTGCAATGTAAAAAACTAGTTTTATGGACGTATCCACAACAATACAGGGTGATTCAAAAAGAATGGTGCAAAACTAAACATGTGGTATTTCTGTTTGCATTAACTACACAGCTGATTATTGCAAAAATAGAAAGAGTACGTTTATAAGTTTGTTTTGATAAGGTTATGAGCGACGTGAATAAAAACAAGGGAACGCTTCAATTGCATAATTTTAAGTGAACACTTGACAGCAAGTGAATAAACGAATAGTTCATTCCCACTACAAGGGAACCCTATTCTGACACAAGAAAACTCTTAAAAACATGTGAATAAAGAAAAAGTAAAGACTTGTCTTTTAAGAGAACCCTCTTAAATTGACAAGTCTGGGGTTACCCACACTCATCATTGTTTACTTGCATGTGAAATCGCTGCTTTTATTTTATATTTGAAATTAATATAATTTAATTACCTTAGAACTTATTTTCCGTGGATGAAAAATATACAGATGTATAATAAAACAACATGCAAAGTCAAAACTAGATAACCAATTAAAAAAACTGTTTTATATAAATAAAGTTTATTCTTAATCTTAATTTTGTCAGTTAACAAGTAAATGTATTAAGAAACTAATCATCAAAAATGTAAGATATTGCGCTGTCAACATTTTGTTCAAACAAATGTCTTAAGTTTAATCTGGTTTTTAAAGGCATTTTAAATTTGCTCTGTACCTATTTTGCATTCTGATTTGTTCGTAACATGGTTATACAATGACTGCTAAATTATACTCTGTAGAATAGATTTACTAAATAGAGAGTATTTGAAGCAGTATTCTTATGTCTTACTCTTATTAAAGTATACAATATACATGCCAATTTATATTAGATTATTATAGCAATTAATTGAGTCTTTAAGGAAAAGAAACTATAAATTAAAATTACAGCGTGTCATTCTTTATTATAAGGTATTAAAGAAAATATTTGATCCTATTAAATTAAAATTAATATAATTTAAAACTTTTGTTAACTTGTCTGGAATGACACGTTTTTTAAATAAAAAAAAGAATAATTAAAGAAAACTTCAATCACAAAAAGATTTCAATCTTGATGTTTACCAAGTGTTCTCTTTTAAACGAGTGTTCTCTTTCACATGAGTGATCACTTTCGAGGGAACCCTCCGTACCACAAGACAACTCACGAAAGACAACTCTTAGATTTATTCACGTGCCTGTCTAGAGAAGACTAGACTTGGTTAGTGAACATTCTCGAGTCATCAATTGTTTTTATGCACCTCACTCTTATGCTTTGTCTGGGTTGCTTGGTTGCTAACACTGACATGTATATTAAATGGCTACGACTAAGCAAGAAAACATGTTTATTGGTCGCTGTTAAAAAACAAGTTAGACCTCTGTTGCGCTTGTTCCCACGATCGCCGGACTTAACTCCTTGCGATTTTTGTTGTTGTGGGATTTCATCCAAGATTCACTTTAACCCCTCCCATGCCTGAAAACGTGAATGACTTATATAAATTTGTTGTGAAATTACTGTGTAAACCTGAAGGTAGTTAAAGTGCTTGCACCAAATAAAATAAAAATGAAATTGGCAACTAAAATTATTTAAATCTTATTCGCTAGGCTGCTAATAGGTTGCTCAAAGGATTGTGGATTGAATGATTACATAATCAAGCCATAAAAACCCTTTTAGCGAATTTCCCCTATAGGGAAGAATTAGCGAATTTCCCCTATAGGGAAGTTAGCGAATTTCCCCTATAGGGAAGAAGCTATTACCGTAGGTCTCATGGTAAGACTTAAGCCCGAGACCATGATAACTTTTCATTTTGAGGTCCCCAGATACCAAAAACACCATTCGTTCAAATTTTTATATATGTATATATATATATATATATATATTTATATATATATATATATATGTGTCCGTAAGCACGATAACTCTCCTAAAAAAGGTCCGATCTTAATGAAATTTGGTACAAATGTGTAAAGCACCATTTATTTGAACGAGTTCGAAAACCCGACGAATCGCACCATCCAAAGGGGGGTTTTTGGGGGGTTTTGTACCCCAAAAATGGGTCTTTTGGGTTTTCCACATGTAATTTTTATTCAAATCAAATTTTAATTTTCACCATTTAATTCAGCATAAAAAAACAAACAATTTGGTATTTTTATCATTGCTCTACGTCAATTGGTTCCTGAGATATTGAAAGTGCTAAACACAGTACATTGTCTAATGTTATTCTTATGGAGAAAAAGAAAAATTGTATATCTCGCTTATTTATGAACATAAACTGACAAAATTTGGTATTTGGCTCCATCTGGTTGGGGTTTATCGTTGTTTGCACAAAATACAAAATTTTCACATATGGTTGCCGTAGCAGCAAACCTAGGTAATCGATCCCCATGTTATTCTTATGGAGAATAATTAAAATGTTATATATCGCTTACTTATAAATGTATATGAATGAAACTTGGTATGTGACTTTACTTAGATAAGTTCTAATGATATTTGCATGAACACCCATTATTTTGTGTTCCTTGTTGCAGCAAACCTGCGTACTCATCCCCAATATTATTCTTATGGAGAATAATTAATATTTTTAATATCGCTTGTTTGTGAATATATTTCTTATGAATCTTGTTAAGTGTTAATGTGTTATGTTATATATTCATTGGAAATTCGCTGAGTATGCAGGTTTGCTGCGACGGGGGTATTATTATACACACGTGGTTAATTAATATGGTACAAAACAATAACCCTGAATCACATGCAGTTTGCAGTCATAGGATAATATAATCCCTTAAGGTTGTCTTTTCACTGTCTATTTCACTTCGGTCAGCACTGTATACAAATAATAAACTAGAACTGTCTACCAAGACAAACACCTTAAAATACTATACAAATCAATGCTTTCTAACTAGATTAAAAACCATAAAATAAATCAAATTAATGCCTTTATTAATGTGTGGGAGGTCTATCTCATGACGTCTTATTTTACCTTACATTATTTTACTACTTAAAATATGTTATACCCTTGAATAATTTTATTTATCTAAACATAAAATCGTTAATTCTAAAAATTAACTAAATCATAATCATTCTGTATACTCCCAAAACCGCATTGAAATCTATAAATTGTATTTTCACAAACATTTTTTGTTTATTTATTTTATTATTTGTATTCTTCAAGCTTCAGATATCTTCGCTTTAAATTATCCTATTTGTAAGGATTTGGTCATATTATATTATTTACTTTACTATCTTTATTTGAACTTTATATATCTCAATGATATTGATTTAATTTGAACTTTATCTCTCTCTCAGTTATATTTATTTTACGTGGTTTACTCCTCGTTACTGTGCGCAGCAATAAGAAACATCTTTTGACATACCAGGGTTTCCAAGGACCTTAGTTGGGACTCTACCATGGCCGCGTTTCTGGGATGGACAAGTGACTTCTCTCTGCATCGCTTTGTCCATCGGTGAAGGTCCTAGGGTGTCCTCGTAGTTGTCTCTCTTGTGTAGTTGAAGTGGTCCTCCCGATGTCCTCGGTCGGTAGCCTTCCCTTGCCTTGGGTCGCGTCGGTCCGGCCCTCTTCAATGATGGTGTTGAGCCTCGTCCTCTCGGGTGATGTGAAGTTCATGTTGAAGTCTGGTGAAGTCCCATGGATTGGAGTAAAGTATGGCTTGAAGTCCAGGAGCCGGCAGGTGGTAAATTTTACTCATTCTGTCCGGACTTAAGACCCTCCTCAATTCAGTTCACCCCGGACGTCCTCGCTCCTCCATGGTCCCACGATCCTCCTGTTAAACCTCTTCCATCCTCCGTCGATTTTTCAGGACTAACCTATTTTCTCTGTTCTTCCATCTCTCCACAATCAACCCTTCCTATCGATTTTCCCCAACTATCTATTAACTCCGCCTACCAATTATTGTCAATCATTGTATTTGACTTCTCGTCGATCGCTTGCAATTGGTTGACACCATCTTCTTGGTAATTTTGCAAGCGTTGCTGATCATCGGTGAGTGAACCTTACTATTCAGCATGCTGGGTTTATTTCAGCCTGTGATTCTCCCATGGAGATATACAATACTTGTTTCAATACCAGGATGTCGGCAACCTGAAACTTCCTGCCCGCTAGACGCCTGATCTTAGCTCGTGGCAGCTTAAGAAATTCTATTTCGTTAATCTGGATATTTTTTAATTTAATTTTTCTGATTCTTTAAAAATTTAATAATCGCGATTGATTGATACTGTTTATACTTAAGCTAGTGTATAACCGCAGCAATGCAATCAATAACACGGACATGTTACAGCGTGTGTGCGGAATTGGAATGTCTGTTGGATGTATACAGCATTACCAACAGTGTTCATATCGAGCATTAGTAGACAATAGACAAAAAGCTTTATTAGTGATTTCTTTAAGAAATACATTAGCATCAAAAAGATGATAAAATTCTTGCTTTAAAGTTTTTTTTTGTTTTTCTTCTTATTTTCTTGTCTCAATCGAGGTCAAAGAACTCCTTGATTGAAGAGTTAGGATGTTCTACTAGCCAGTCCCAGAGGTTCTTTTTCAGCTGTTTTCCTACTAGGGTCTTGTTGTTTAGTGGCAGGGAATTTATAATTTTACATTCGATGTACGATGGTTTCTTGGTGAATTTGGTTTTGTGTTGGATAGGAAGGCTGTAGTCTCTTGCTCTTCTGGTGTGGTGGGAGTGGAAATCTTCATTCCTGGGAAGATCTAAGCTGCTGGTGACATTACCACTGCATGGATGTAGAATGCTGGAAAAGTTAGAAGCTTTAGGAATTTAAAAGCCTCTCTGCAACTGTCTGTGGGGCCAAGACTAGAGAGACCCTTACAGCCTTCTTCTGGAGAAAGAGAATTTCGTTGAGGTGGGTATCAGATGTACCTCCCCATGCAAACAACCTGTACGTGATATGTGATTCCACCACGACATAGTATGCTGTCTTAGCTGATTCTACTCCTCCTATCCACTTAATTCTTTTCACCATGTTTATTCCTGCTGAGAGCTTCCTAGTTAGATTGTCAATGTGATTATTCGAAGAGAGGTCAGTATCAATATTGTTACCCCAAGCAGTTTTGAGTTTGTTTCTACTAATATATCTGGAATTTCTGGAATTGGTTCACGCTTCTACTAAAATTTATCTGTGTTGTTTTAGATGGGTTTATTGCCAAATCATTTTGAAGGGAGTATTGGATGGCCTTGTCTGTAGATGATAAGATATTTGTGTGTATTGCTTGAGGTGTTTTATTTGCAAATAACAGGGACGTGTCATCAGCATACATAATAATTTATTCATTTTGAAAATGCCTCCTGAACTGTTGTTTAGAATTTACAACCAGGTTTACATACCTTTCCCGTCCAAATAGTTCAAAAATGTATGCTGCCACCTACTATGACGACATGTTTCGGAATTTAGAATTCCATCTTACAGAGTTTCTTGAAAATTTAAAAATTGTTTAAGTATTAATACAGTTCTACATAACACAACACGACATTAAACACTTACTTTGCATAAATTACATCCATGCACAAGCCAGCCGGTGATTAGACTCTGACTCAGTCTATGAATTCTAAATTCCGAAACATGTCGTCATAGTAGGTGGCACATACAGTTTTGAACTGTTTGTACGGAAAA
Organism: Allygus modestus; assembly: GCA_963675035.1. NCBI lineage: Eukaryota > Metazoa > Arthropoda > Insecta > Hemiptera > Cicadellidae > Allygus > Allygus modestus. Next base: position 45,383,734 of record OY776115.1, on the reverse strand, counting down.
GGTATGTACACCTGGTTTTAAAAGTAATAATTTAAACATTTTCATCTCTAATAAAATTGGGAAAATCATTTATGAAGAGGATGAATAAGAATGGCCCAAGAACAGAGCCCTGCGACACTCCTCTACTTGCTGGTAGTTTTTGGATCTATATACAGATTTTCTTCCGTTTGTATTTTGTTGGGTTTCAACTATTTGTGTACGGCCTTTCAGGTAGCTAGCCACCCGCTCTTTTGCCAGGCCCTTAATTCCTAAGGCTGAGAGTTTTTTTTAAGATGAGATCGTGGCCAATGCAGTCAAATGCCTTACTGTAATCCAGTAACACTGCTGATACATGCATTTGGGCTTCCAGGTGATCGATGACATCTTCAATTTGACTCGTAAGAGCTGTTGTGGTGGATCTAAGGATTCCTTTAAGGAATCCATACTGGTTTTTCGCTATAAGGTCATGACTTTCTAGGTAATTTAACATTTTTGACAGTGCAATTTTTTCTATTATTTTTTAAAATGTTGATAAGAGTGATATTGGGCGGTAGTACTCCAATTTGGTACAGGGGCCTTTTTTGTATTTTGGATAGATTTTTGCTATTTTTAGAGCAGAGGGGAACTGTCCTCGATGGAATGATTTGTTGATAATGCTGACCAGTGGTCACAAGCTGTTCAGCGCAGTGTTTAACAGCTTTTGATGGGATTTCGTCCACTCCACATGACAATTTGGACTTTAGTGTGGTTATCACTGACAATACGTCATCTTTGGTCGTTGGTGTTAAAATTAATGGTGAACAATTACTATATGGTTGGACCATTGGATGTGTTATAACATTGTTTTTGAACTGGTTTATATTCTTTTCCAGAGTGGAATCTGCTATTTCTGCAAAAAAAAATGGTTTAGGTGTTCCACAATATGAGCAGGGTTATCTAATACATTCCGTGGTTTTATATTACCTTTCCGTCACCAGTTCTGTAGTATCGTTTATTTCACGACCAGGTTTCGGTACGAAGTTGTACCATGATCACGTGGAAGTCGTCCGAGACTTGAGTCGTCCACGTGATCATGGTACAACTTCGTACCGAAACCTGGTCGTGAAATAAACGATACTACAGAACTGGTGACGGAAAGGTAATATAAAACCACTATTTGCATAAGTCTTACCAGTTCAGGGGCAATTATCAAATATGAATAATACATTCCCTTCTATTTACTTTTGCAGGGTTTTTTGTCCTTCTGCTGGGATTGTTTTTCTGCAAGAATTATTTCCCAGATAGCTTTTGACTTGTTCTGAGCATTGTTGATATGTTCTGCCACAGTACTTCAGGTTTCTGAGCTTTAGGTCACAGGTTTTATTTTTTTCAGCCATTGATGTTCCGTCAGTCTCATCTCCAGTAATCTCATACCAACGTAAAGCCGAAAGAAGTCTTCTTTTAACACTTTAGTCTCCTCGTCATAGCGGATTTGAAGTATTTGTCCTTTATGCTTAGGCCTTACATTTTTATTGGGACATACATGATCTAGTTTTCGTCTAACTATTGTTAGGAATAAGTTAAAAGCTTCATCAGCATCTGAAGCATCTTCTTCTTAGTTTTCGTGGAGAGTTCATTCTTCAAGTCAAAGTCAAAGTCAAACAATCTTTATTCATTACATGTATACATATACATACGAATGGCGTCTTATCCTTAAGAACTAATAGAAACAAAAGAAACAGAAAAATGGTCCTCTAACTACAGCACATGGTCTCAAACTTCATCACTATTACAATCAAAGAATTCCTCCAATGAATATAAAGGTTTAGACATCATATATTTTTTTAATTTATTTTTAAAAGTCGCAAAACTGGTTATATTTTTTATTTCTGGAGGTAAATAGTTGAAATATTTAATGCCTGCATAACTAGGTTTGTTTTCAAATATTTTCTTATGATGAGCACTAAATGAAAGTTGGTTCCTAAACCTCGTGTTGTAACTATGGTTATCACCCAGTGTATTTAATTCATTAAAATTACGTTTTATCAACAACATCAACTCAAATATATATAAACTAAAAACTGTTAAAATACCAAGCTTAGGGAAGTGTAATCTGGCAGAATCAGACCATCCCAGACTCAACATAATTCTAATTGCTCTTTTTTGCAAAATCAGTATCCTATTCATATTGATAACTGAGGTACTTCCATACAAAACAATTCCAAAAGAAATATGAGAGTGAATTAGGGCAAAATAAATTGATTTCAGTGTTTTAATATCACAAATTGGGGATAATTTTCTGAGAGCAAATAATCCTGAGGAGAGTTTATTACAAACATGATCGACCTGGGAGTTCCAATCAAGGTTCTTATCTACAATAATCCCTAAAAACTTTGTATTCTCGGTTTCATCTAAAATGTGGTTGTTTATAACTACATTGAATCCAGAATTATTACTTTGATTTTGCTTTAGAGAAAACCGAATGTATTTTGTTTTATTTGGATTAAGTAACAGATTCTTATCTGCTAGAAATTGTTGAATCATCGAAAGCTCACAAAAACTAGATATTTCAATTTCATCATAGTTTTCCGCAGATACTTTTAAATTGATATCATCTGCATATAAAGTCATTTTGTCAAACTGAGATGATTTTGGTAGTCCCTTAATGTAGCATAAAAACAGAAGGGGACCCAGAATAGAACCCTGAGGTATTCCAAATTTTACAGTATTTAATGTCGAGCGGCAAGGTGTTATTTGATTATGGTTATTTAAATGATTAATTTCAACAAACTGTTTCCTGTTTGTCAGATAGGAAGAAAACCATGAGAGTGGTATCTTTTTGATGCCTAAATTAAAAAGGGTTCTAAGCAATTCAGTATGACAGACACTATCAAACGCTTTAGATAAATCCATGAAAACCCCTATTACATTTTTCACTATTGTCTAACGATTCTATAATTGATTCAATAAATTCAGTGCTTGCACTAATTACAGATTTACCCGATCTAAAGCCATGCTGCTCCTTATCCATAAGATCATTGTTCTCCAAAAATGCTATTAACTGAATAGCCATAGCTCTTTCAAACAATTTGGAAAATGAAGATATTAAAGAAAGAGGACGATAATTTTCAACTTGAAGACGACTACCAGTTTTAAAAAGTGGTTTGATTTTAGAAATTTTTAAGCTTGTAAGCTGTCCACTTTATTTTTGGAAAATATCCTCTTTTGCATAACTTCTTTTTTAAGGGTAACTCCATTTTGAACAGTGACAGCATATTTGGCCAGTATGGTCTGCAATTCCATCTTCAATTACTTTAGAACCTATATCCTCACCAGATATATTCGTGCAGATGTAGTAGATTGATCTTTTTGAGTGATGGGTGTTTCTTGTTGCTGGGAGTGGAAGCCTCCTGGCTCCAAAAGTAAGCATTCATCCTCAAACTGATAGTTGTCTCCATTATTAACCAGCCTGTCAATGATGCCCATCAAGACAAAATGTCTAGAGTCAGCTTGGAGTGCGGTGAGTATGTTTGACAGAATATCAATAGCTACTTTGACTTGTCCTCCAGGTGGCCGATATACACCTAGTAAGTATAGTGGCTTGTTCCTGATGTTTATTCTTACTGCAGCTGCGTGTAATACTAGTTCCTGACAGTTTTCATGTGTGTCTATTTCTTCAACTTCTATATCAGCTGATTCACGGGTATAGATGGCAACTCCACCCAGTCTGTGCTCTCTCCTGCTATAGTGTGTTTTTAGATTATAGCCATTGAGTGTGGTTATCAGAAGCTTGCCTGGGCTAAGTCCATGTTCACTGAGTACTAAGATAGTTGGTTTGAGTTCACTTAGTAGATGGTTTAGTCTTTCTATCTTTTTTCTCACACCTTGGACATTTTTGATAAAAAATAGTTTTGATTCATTAGTAGTCCGAATACAAAAATTTGTAGTGTGTATAAAAACTTGTTTAAATAATGTATTGTTTGACACTGTTTTCATGTTTTTGTGTCATTTTGTCTGTAATTATACTAACCTTACTTTTGCACCATTACTTTTGAATCATCCTGTAATTTATATTTATTTACTCCACAGTAAAGATATTTAAACTTTCATTCAACTTATTTAACAATCTTTGGTATAATTTTATAGATTGTTCAAATAATACACGTAGTTTTAATCACAAAGACTGAACCCATTTAATTAAGAATCTTCCGATTTATTAAAGATTTGTTATATGAAAATATAATTGGAGGCTCTGTTTGTACGACTCAAAAAATACGATCTATTTGATTAATTTGTGGAGCAAAAATTTTAATTCATTTCCAATTACAAAACTGTGCAGACGATTACAGGATTACAGTTGACGGCACAATAAATGAAATAACAACTGACAAAATATTGCCTTTCCATCATTTTAACGTTTATTACCTTTTTTGCAGAAGTAATTGCTTTTTCATTTTCCATTGTTTAAGCTTTAGATTAAATATTAACTAATATTTTATAAAATTTTAAATGTCCAGAAGTATAAAACTTTGATCATTTTAAAGATTACACTATTACGTTAGAGCTGAATTGGTCTTTACTAAATGCAATCTTGTGAGCCTACAATGCTCAGGTGAGATGGATCAGAGCCTAAAATTAAAAATCTATTTCACTTTCTATTAAAACTTGTTTCAATAAACACATATTCGAAAATACTTATTAAATAATCCTAAAATCACTGAGCCTCAAGACAAAAGTCGTAGTAAAAAAAACAAACAAAAAAACATCATGCAGGTTTTGTGATGGTTTCTTATGTCTAGCGTCTATATGTACTCGTGAAGTGGGCAAATTTATATGGTAATCATCATGTTAAGTAGCCCGCAAGACCCCCCCCCCAGGTCGCATTGTACCACATCTACACGCCCCCCACCACTCTATTGATTACCTCTGCTCCCCCCACCATGGTAACTCCGGCACCTCTCTATTACAAGTTAGTTTCTGGCCGTTCAAGTTGTTAATTGACATAATTTACAGATTCCTTTATTCTTATTTTTACGTTTAGTTTGAATTGTTTAGCAGTTTTATAGTTAATATTAAAATTATAACCTGTTAATAATAAATTTTCGTTATTGCTCTTTGTTACTACTTACCTTCAAATGAAACACAACTTTTTCAATTTTGATATTCAAGACTTATTAAAAAGTAAATATTAAAAACTTAAACCGAATAATAACATTTGTAAAAGGATATTAAAAGTGACTGTATATTGTAACTGTATCTGAATTAAAAAATTACAAGGAATTGTTTAGCAATAAAACTTCTTATTAAAATTAATTTCTTTAGCCCCGGAACTGCAATTAGACATATTAGGATATATAAATACCTCAGTCAGCAGTTCCAAAATTAATCCAAAAGAGTGTTACACAAGCACAAAACCGAACTAAGCACTAAGCCGAAACATATGTAACACACTTTTGGATTAATTTTGGAGCTGCTGACGGAGGTATTTATATATCCGTCAAAATAAATAGAACTTCTCTTAAAATAGGAAATAAATTACCGAACATAGTAGTCTAAATTTATTTTAAGGGACCATTATTCAATCTGACTGCTTTCATCAGCAAACGTTAAACCTTTACCTCGAGAGGAATCAAAAGGTGCATAGGAAATATCTGGGGTTAATAATGCAATCACATCACGTAACATCGGGTATTATCCTCTCCAACCCTCCCTGTGTTATCTCATATATTGCCTCTTTCTCGAATTATTGTCTTCGTGCGAGATCAAATGGAATTATATATTTGATTGTATTTTAAAATTTACTTATTTACTTACTAACAATGACATGTCGTCATGTTATAGACTTAAATAATCATAAGAACATTCAAAAATATTGCTAAACTAGCAGATTCTTTCCAAGTTAGATCTAGGTTAGATTGAAGTTGGGTTAAGGGATAAGAAAATACCCCTGTCACATTAAACCTGCGTACTAAGCGATTTTCCAATTCATAATATATGTCTTAATACCAAATAAAGCCGCATACCAAGTTTCATAAAAATATATTCACAAATAAGCGATATATACAATTACAATTATTCCCCATAAGAATAACATTGGGGATGAGTATATAGGTTTGCTGAAACAAGAAATATAAACAATTGGTTTCTATGCAAATATCAATATAACTGAACTAGGTGAAGGCACATACCTAGTATCATCAATATACATTCGTAATTAAGCGATATATCCCATTTTGATTAATCTTCATAATAATAACATGGGGGATGAGAACGCAGGTTTGCTGCAACAAGGAACGAGAAAAATGGGTATTTAGGCAAATATCAATATAACTCAACTAGGTCAAGTCATATACAAGGATTTATTAATTTATGTTCATAATTAAGGGAGACATAGCATTTTAATTTTTCTCCATAAGAGTAACATGGGGGCAGAGTATGCAGGTTTGCTGCTTCGGGAACCTTTAGCAAAAAATTGTTTTTTTGAGCAAATATCAATAGACCACAACCAGATAAAGCCTTATACCAAGTTCCGTCACTATACGTTCATAAAGAAGCAAGATATATTTTTTTTCTTATTCTCCATAAGAATAACATTGGACAACATACTGTGTTTAGCACTTTAAATATCTCGGTAACCGATTGACGTAGAGGAATGTTCAAAATACCAAATTGTGTGATTTTATAAGCTGAATCCAATGGTAAACTAAAATTTGACTATTTCAAAAATTATTTGTAAAAAGTTCAAAAAACCCATTTTTGGGGTACAAAACCCCCCCAAAATTTAAAAGATTGAGCGATATGGCTGGTTTTCGAACATACAGTCATAAATGTTGATTTACACGTTTATACCAAATTTCATCAAAATCGGACCTTTTTTCCTAGAGTTATCGCACCCACGGACACACACACACACACACACACACACACACACACACACACACACCCATACACACACACACATATATATATATATATATATATATATATATATATATATATATATATATATGTATGTATATATATATATATATATATATATATATATATACAGTTTCAAACTAATGGTGTTTTTGGGGTCTTGGGACCTCAAAACGAAAAGTTATCATGGTTCCGGGCCTAGGTCTTACCATGTCGACTACGGTAATAGCTTCTTCACTATAGGGGAAATTCGCTAAAAACAAGGAGGTATATTTATAATACTGGTGACAACACTAATAAACAAAATTGCGTGCCGTTCCCCACCATGTTGTGGTGAGGCAAAGAACTACTCGCTGAAATCGAACGAGTCAAAAAAGTGAATCAAAGGAATATTTACTAACAATTTTTAAACTAATTAACAAGGGTTTGTTAATTTTAATGTTTTTCACATTTCAAGGCAAGAATTGATACACAAATCAAATGATCAAAATGAATTTGTTCCAACTTCGTTAAATTTTATTCCAGTGATTTGCACTGAACTTCTGATCAAATTTAAATGTTGAATAAGAACCTTGGTGAAAATTGTATTGACATCATACACACATTATATAAGGAACAAATTTCTGAAATTTAACAACGTTCTTGAACATTTCTGAAGTTTGAAATCAAATTCCTTTGAGCTAGTATAACAAAAACCTAATTCTTTATAGCACATGGAAACTAATTAGTCCATGTATTTTTATATTGTATCTATCTTATATTTATAAAAAGGATGTTGGTTTGTTTTTTTGTCTATATATTTGAAGTTTATGGACTCGGACAATGTTGGAACATTTGCATGAAACTTGGTATAATATGTAATATTTCAAGGAGAAAGATTTTTAAGCCATCCATTTCATCCTAACTCAACTGGGTTCCTCCCAAGAGGCCCAAAAGGGTTCCCATATAAACCTTATGGAAAGATATTGTTGTTTACATAAAAGCTAATGATATGTTTACTTGAACAGGTGATCTTGGTGATATTGGTTTTAGTTGGTAATAGTCAAAGGCATGACAACGTCTGCCGGGTAACAGATAGTATAATATAAACGTAAAGAAGAATTTTTAACTTAAACGTTGTCATTGAAGAGGGCCGTGCAACAGATGCTAGGCAAGCGCTGTGTCCTTATTGCATTACGATTCTACAGACGTCGCATTGCTCAGTTTAACTGTCCTGTAGCAAACCAGTATGCTACAGCAATATTACAAACAACTGAAAATAACTTTCAAATTAACCTACGTTAATCAATTTACGTTAATCCATAATTCTTGTATATACAAAATTTACTATGACAGTTGTAGTTTATTTTAATGCAGGTTTGTTTTAATAATTTGATTTTAAATCCATTTAATCCTAAAGAGGGGTTACACATATGTTTGTGTTTTTTTTGTTGTGCTAACGTTATTTAAGTTTGTCTACGTAAATCACAAATCCAGGGCCTATTCAGTAATGAAATTAATCAATTCAAAATGGGGTTAGTCAGTCGCTCATGACACACTACCTGCGTCGCGGGTAGCATCTTCTATCAACGTATTTAGAGGATCACAGTCCATGTTTGAATATTGTCAGGTCTAATTTAATTTGTATTACTCAATAAATCTAATAAAAGTATATTATTTGTAATTGAAATACATTTTCCAATCAAAATTAAAATATTTTGTCCAAAAAGGTATGATAGCTTTGGAGCTTAAACCTGAGCCAGAAAATCTATAATCCATTCCCTAGTGAATATAATTAGGCGAGGCAAGGATATTACATTTTTAAGTTGTGAGAAAAGCTTTCCTCAATGAGTCTACTACATTTTCATTGTTAAATCAACGCAATATATATATATATATATAAAATTTAAACTCGTATAAAAACAATTATGTATTGTGTGCTTTTGTGAATATTCTGAACAACTGAAAACAATAGAGATTGTGATTATCCTACAGACTTTGGGACAATCCAATGTTGAAAGATCTTTGCCAACAACAACAATTCACCAAACTAAACTCCAACGATCCATTATTCCATTCGTAACAACAGCTTTCTGGTGCCAATTCGTATATCCATATTGACGGCCAGTAACGTTTACAAACATACCCACTTTGTCTATAACTGTCAATGCAAATCTAAAATCATTTTGCCATGCATGAATAATGTTGAAATTACTGGTATCCCTACGAGAATCGCGTAAACACACAATGCAAACAATGCACACAATGCACACATTGCTAAACAGCATAGTGACAGTTTCAGTAGCGTAGATAGGGGGGGATAAGGGGGATATATCCCCCCCTTGTAACTTGGAAGAATTAAAATTTATGTCCTCCTGAAATTAAGCCTATGCCTTTTGAATAAAAAGAAATGCTAAATGTTTGTGCAATATTAAGAATATGTCCGCGTACAATAAATAGTAGCAGATGAACTAACTGCATCGGCACGCGGCACGGTATTTGCGTGCCACAAGTGGGACGTGAGTCACCGAACAGACTACCCTCACCCCCTCGCAGCCAGTTCGTTAACTAGCGCGCCTGACCTCGACCTTGACGTCTAGAAGGTCTTAGTGATGTGCTTAATTTAAGCCGGTTGCCATATTAGATTTGTAATTTAATAAACTACAGGGAACCATACATCTTCATACTGATTTTAAGCGTTCTATAACGGCGAATATAGGTAAAAGTCAACGATATTTCCCGACGAAATAAAGCCAAAGAGTAACAAATAATAAAAGTTAGAGTGAACAGGGAAACAAGGGTTTAGCTTATTTGGCAATCGTAGCATGACGACGAAGTTGCAAACGTAAATACATTTTCGTTATCAGATAGGATTTCCAACACAAAATTTGCATTATTCAACACATTTTTGGGAAAAATTTCAAAAAGGGGAGATTTTAAATTTTTCACAAAAATTCCCCGGAGCTTTATTTTTACCTTAAAACTCCGGTAATCTCTGGGAAAATCCGGTGACTCTGCAACCCTAGCTTAACGACTACTTTCCAGTACTGACTACAACTGATACAAGTAATTTTTAGTCCTGGTTACAAATACTGATTACTTTATGTCAATGGTTTATGTCTTGGATCCTTGGATGTGTAGGCCTACATCAATAATTATGAATGTAAGGGACATGTTAATGGTGTCTTCAATTTTGTATACCGGTATCCGAACACGCTAGTCACGAACACAGTTTTTTGTTTTGTATTCTCTAATGAGATATCCCCCCTTGACAAAGGTCTATCTACGCCACTGGACAGTTTGAAATATTTCTTATAACAGCTAATTTTAAAATTAAGAATTAAGATCAAACACATGTGACACAAGCCCAATAGTATCTTTTTTGCCTGTTTATATGATTTTTGTGGTACGTTATGTTGGTATATTACTTCAATAATAACTAAAAAGTTCATTAATAAATTTCATTATTGTTTAAGAATTTTTTTAAATTTTTACCGAAATACACTGACTCCTAAAAAATCTCCATAGCTACATAAGGTTTACAGCCTTGAAATATGACACCAGCATCCCCCCCTCTTTGGTCCTGGTGCCTGCTAAGAAGATTTGCAAAATTCGCAGGGCTCCACCCCATCGGCCTTCAAAGTTCCAATGCTATTTTTATGGCCACTTTAGCTGACCAGATGATAAAATGCCAGCTGTTCATTATTTAAAATAGTTAAACAGTTTAACCTCAGAAGTGCTGCATTCTCCACTGTTTATTTCCAGGGTGGAAACGGCATCAGCTATACCAGGTAGTAATTACAAATTAACACATCGAATATTATAAAAATACAACTAAAATGAGTATTTAGGAACAAAACAGTAAATTTTGTTGCCAAGCTAAGACAAAAGGAGTTCTGCCGTGGATGGCAACCACATATGGTAAAACGGAAGCGGACCGTCATCCGTCAAATGCAGAACCGGAAGTGAATATAACGAGCGGAAGTCACATGGCTGGCCTTGCATGTCAGCCAACTAGTATGTGGTAACGTGATAAATTTTAGAGACTTGAACGTTGACAAATAATTTAATTTTAGATTAATTTTAGTAAATTTGTAAAATGGAATACAGTTAGATAGTAATTTCTATTTAAACTAATAAAACCAAAGAAAAAATAAAATTAAAGAAAATTATATTAAATTATACAGTAATAATAATATATCAATGCATACCTTACCTTTGAAATTTAACGTTACAAAAGTGAAAAGTATTAAGTTTTCTGTTTATACTACGTTAAAAAATATTCTGATACAGTAGTTTAAAACTACATACCTCTTAGACGATCAGACTATAATTAACCTGTTTTTCAAAAGAGCACCCAAAATATAATAAGCACACAAAAGAGGCATAATAACCCCGTCGCAGCAAACCTGCGTACTCAGCGAATTTCCAATGCATATAAATGTGTCTCACTACGACAATAAGCCACTTACCAAGTTTCACAAAAATACGTTCATAAATAAGTGATGTATAGCATTTTATTTATTCTCTAAAAGAATAACATTAGGGCTGAGTACGCAGGTTTGCTGCAATGAGGAAGATAAAAAATGTGTATTTTTGCAATTATCAATATAACTCAAACAGGTGAAGCTGCATACCAAGTTTTAATAATTTAGGTTCATAACTAAGGGAGATATACAACTTACTTATTCTCCACATGAATAAGATGGGGGCCGAGTATGCAGGTTTGCTGATAACGGGAAAATAAAAAAACTTTTTTGTGCAAATATCAATATACCACAACTAGTTGAAGCCACATACCAAGTTTCATCAATATATATTCATAAATAATCAAGATATCAAATTTTATTTATCCTCCATACGGATAACATTGGACAACGTACTGTGTTTAGCACTTTGAATATCTCTGCAACGGTTGGACGTAGAACAACAATTAAAACATCAAAATGATTGTTTTGTAGAGTTAAACTGATTGGTAAAAAGAAATGTGAAGTTTTTAGTAAAATTATCTGAGGAAATTCCAAAAACCTTTTTCGCATAAGATTAACATGGGAAATTTTATGGACGTATTTTTTGACTTTTCTCTACAACCACTGAACATAGGTTAATGATTAAAAATACCATTTTATTTGTTTTTTTAAGCTCTATAAAATGGCTATAACCAAAATTAAGTGTTTTTAAAATTTTAGGGGGAAAAATTCAAAAAACAGATATTTGGAAAATTTAAAACCCCCTTCCCATAGTCCGAGTGATCTGGTTGTTGAACTTAGTCATAAATATTACTCAACACATTTGTACCAAATTTCATCAAAATCGGGCGTTTCTTTCAAAAGTCATCGCGGTAACGGACACAGAGGTATATATATATATATATATATATATATATATATATATATATATATATATATATATATATATATATATATTAAAAATAACTGAGTGATTAGGGCTACTAATATGTTAGTTGTAAGCATAATTTTAAAAACAGAGTACCCTTTTTGGTTTTAACATAATATGTTTTATTAGACTTTTATTATTAGTCTAATAAAACATATTATGTTATAACCAAAAAGGGTACTCTGTTTTTAAAATTATGCTTACAACTAATATATATATATATATATAAATTTGAACGAATAGTGTTTTTGGAATCTGGGGACCTCAAAACAAAAACTTATCATGGTCTCGAGCTTAAGTCTTACCATGCCCACCTATGGTAATAGCTTCTTCCCTATAGGGAAATTCGCTAAAAGGGATAAATATACACGATGACATTTCAGACTTGCCTACTATTCAGTATTTCATGAATTCAGTTCCGATATTTTTAAACGCGTACATAATAAATTAGTAATAAGTCTAAATTGAAATCAATCGAATTTCACTCGTTGAAATCAGTTTAAAGATCATGAGCGGTAGACACGCGCCATGATATTTAATAAAGATGAAGGCTGGATCTTGCGAGTCAACCTAATATTCATCTTTCGTCGGGAGGAAAGTATTGACACTCGCACGCGCAAGGGCGCTCCGGATGGAACAAGAGATGTAATCATCTTCGCTTTAGAGTTATCGGCTGTCGCTTAACTTATGACCGGTTTATTGTCTACAACCACCGTTTAACTCCCTTGTTAGATAATGCAGGAGCCTTTTATAATGCTTCTAAAATCTAAATTTTATCGTAGATAGTACTTATTCGAAGTTAATATCCTTGGAAAAATATCTTAGCCCACAATGTCAGTGAAACGATGTGACAGTTAGGCCTATATAAGTTGATTGTTATCATCATCATCATTGTTGCAGATTATGAAACCCCAGCATAGCTGCTAGGCACATCTTCCACAAGCGGGAATATTGCGCAGGTTACCGGAAGGACAGGATATAGCAGGAAAGGAAACGGTGGGTTGGGACAGCAGCCAAATCGACCCTTCAGAGGGCCAACTCCCATGACCCTGTGACAGCTGGGATGAGACTCAAACAGGGGACCCGCATTCTGCCCTCTAACTATTCAACTCTACTGACAGGGTATCCATGTACAACAGCCAGGGATCATCCATTCTCAGGTTCAAAAACTTCATTTGCCGTACCCAATGTTGTTTGTTATGTACCCAATAAAGTTGATTGTCTTTATGATACTTGTACTAAGCTGATTAGACACACATTAAAGTACACACAAATTCAAATAACAGTTTTATATTTTCTTATATATTTATTCAAATTATACTGAGTGTGAGTTTTTAAGAAATTAATCAAGAACTAATTGACAAATTGAGCTAAAATTTTGATCAGTGACAGCTAAAACACCCGAATAAAATGTATTTACATCTTCCGAGCACAACTTTCAGTCTTTGAAACAATAATTATTGTTATGCTAAAACAACGAATGCCAAAGATTAAGCGTACTTTTTGGCGAATATCCCCTATAGGGAAGAAGCTATTACCGTAGTCGGCATGGTATTTGCCTACGCCAGGGACCATGATAACCTTTCGTTTTGAGGTCTATATATACAGTTTTGAACGAATGGTGTTTTTGGCATCTGGGGACCTCAAAACGAAAAGTTATCATGGTTTCGGGCGTAGGCAAATACCATGCCGACTACGGTAATAGCTTCTTCCCTATAGGGGAAATTCGTCAAAACGTACGCTTAATCTTATATATATATATATGTGTGTGTGTGTGTGTGTGTGTGTGTGTGTGTGTGTGTGTGTGTGTCCGGGAGCACGATATCTCGTAAAAATAACTCTCGTAATCCGATCTTGACAAAATTTGGTATAAACGTGTAAAGCAACTTTTATGACTTAAAGTTTGAAAACCAGACAGATCGACCTATCCAAAGGGGTATTTTGGGGGGGTTTTATACCCCAAAAATGGGTTTTTAAGTTTTTTAAATTTTGAAAAAGTCAAATTTTAGTTTTTTCCATGGAATCAGCTTAAAAAGACACTCAATTTGGTGTTCTGATCATTGCTCTATGTCAAAAGGTTACAGAGATATTGAAAGTGCTAAACACAGTACGTTGTCTATAATGCTATTCTTATGGAGAATAAGAAAAATTGTATATCTCGCTTATTTATCAACTTATCCTGGTGAAACTTGGTATATTGCTTCATATCATTGTGGTCTATTGATATTTGCACTAAAAAAAATTGTTTGGCCGATAGTTCCCGTAGCAGAAAACCTGCATACTCATCCCCATGTTATTCTTATGGAGAATAAGTAACATAACCTGCATACTCATCCCCATGTTATTCTTATGGAGAATAAGTAACATATTATCTCCCTTAATTATGAACACAAATTAATAAAATTTGGTATGTGGCTTTACCCACCTAATTTTATATTTATATATGTATAAAACCCCATTTTTTGTGTTCCTTGCTTCAGCAAACCTGCATACTCAGCCGCCATGTTATTCTTATGGAGAATAATTAAAATGTCATAAATAGTTTATTTAGAATGTATATTGATGAAACTTGGTACAGTTTGGGTCACAGTGCTTGGCGCCTGGTTGGCGTATGATCTGGAATGACTTTTCGCCTATATATGGCTTAGTACCGTTAGTGTTACAGAATAATTTTGTCAACAGAAACCAAAATTAAATAATGAAATTTTAAAATATTGGTTTTTGTTATTTTCTTTATTCTCTGCTTTTAATTGTGAGAAGTTTGAGTTGGTTCTCGCCTTTCCCAGGCGTCAAGCACCCTGGCGCGAACTGTTTATGGCTTTATGTGGTTTTAAGATACATATATATATATATATATATATATATATATATATATATATATATATATATATATATATTGGAAATTCGCAGAATATGCAGGTTTGCTGCTATGGGGGTATTATTAGAGTTAAATGAACTCAGCCCCAGATATAACAAGTTAATTAACAGAAATAACTATAATTGAACCAAAATAGCGGACACCTGCGGCGAGACTGGATTGTTTCACACCTTATATCTGCTTTTGTTGTCTCTAACTTTTTGTATTGCAAATATTAGATGAAAAATTCCTCTGTTTATATAGCAGACAGGTTTTACTTTTTGATACAGATTTGGGTAAAACTCAATTAAATGCATTTGAAACGTATTACATACTCCTCCAAACTCAAACCCTTTAAAATTCTACTCTCTAAAACACGGGCAAGGAGTGCACAGTTATTATCTCTAAAATCATGCTGTATATATAAAACCATATTTTTGTGATTGCACAAAATTGTTTTAATAAATAACAATTACATGTTTATTATTCCTTATATTTTGCAACTTATAGTATATTAATCATTATTTATTACGGAATTCACTATTAATTTGTATATTATTCAATTGTTTATTCTATTCATGCGAATGGATTGCATTTTTAGATTTAAACTAAATTTACTTATGGCGCTGCAATACTTATTGAACTTGTCAAAACAACGGTTACAAAGGAAGCATTTTTTATATTTCTAACTAAGCTAACCTTCCACCTTCCACTGACTTTCAAATCACTACTTCATCCCAGCCCGGCCAACTTCTTCGCATATCAGCCTATCAGTCTCATGGTAGTATCCCTTTCGTAAATGATACTGGACAAATTTCTCAATAATGAGTTAAAAAAATAAACAAATTCACTAAATTTGCATGAGCGTAGGTATAAATATAAAAAAGATACTGCAGAGAATGAATCCATGTAAAATATTCCACAATAACTCGAATAATAGTTTAAAGTAGATAAATAAAAGGTCAGTGTTACTGGGTAATTAATTGTGTTACCACGTGAAGAGACTCTGCGTTGGTTAATGCGGTTTGTTAAACTGACTCAGGCCCACGCTGGGAGGTAGTGGTGGTGGTGAAGTCAGGTGCCATTGACATTTTAATTGGATGCGGGTAATGATGGCGATCTTTCCTCAAACTTTCAATTCTGTTCTGTTATTTAAAATAAACCAAACAAAAAAACTGTTTTTATCTAGGTCGTGTGATTTTGTTGCTGAAAGGTAATACGTAAGTACAAGGATTACGTCAATAAACTAGCTTTATCAGTAGTGCATTAATTTACATTTCATTAAGTTCTTATTTAAAGCAAAGAAGCCGCGATGGTGATTTCTAATAATTTATACTTTTTACAGTAAATTGTTACTATAATTTATAGGCTTCCCAGCTTTATTTATATATATTAAAATAAGTAAATATTATAAGATCCGTCTGTGTATGCGTGTGAGAGACAGTTAAAAAGTTGTAGTACGTCTGTCAGGTTATCAATAAAACATAGAATAAAAATTGACCCAGAGAGGACCATACCAGTAACATTCCTGACATTTCACTTTCATTAAACAAACTTTTTCTAATTTATAAAAAATTTTAATCTTTCCAAGAAATACAGGAAGCGAGGTACAAGAGAAGAAAGGGAAACCCCCCAGATGATGATATTAGAGGAAGTTCTTTCATTTAATATTCTTGTTAAGGGATTTTCACTCCTGTGCTGTTGATACTCTTCAGTGTTTACGGAGAGATCGGCTTAAATACTGGCTTAAATCGATCAAATTCTTCTTTTCTTTAAACAGTATTTCATAACTTAAGCCCATCCAATGATTCGTATATAAATGTAACTAAAAAATTTACCGTAGTTGCAAAATTATATAACCATATTTTGTTGGTTTTTATTTCATTAAAATATTTAACGAAAAAAGGACTATTGTTTAAGCATTTTATACCTAGGATTTTTCAGAACGGCTAAATATATGAAAGGTCATGCTTACAGCTTTATGCATACAAAGACAAAAACTACAAGACATCGTTAGATCAGACAGGACTATTCCTGTCTGTCGTAACTATCAGCTAACTAATGGAAATGGCAAGTTTATATTTTCTGGAACCGATAATACACAGATTTAGCTTTGAAGTAGCACAGGAAGCAGAAATAATCACTAGGAAAGAGTGGCAACACTGGGTGAGACATAATAGGTTGCCAGGCTTGGCTCAAATTGGGTGCAGCGCAAAGGGTCCTTGCTTTGTGTCTTTTAATTCCTCCCCCTTACAACAAAACACTCCACCCTGTAGTCCGGTTAGGGAGGATTTTCCTTTTCACTGTTGCGTAACACTTGAAATATACTTAAGTTTGAAACTCTGTTAACTCTGTAATCAATTCCGGTTATCTGTAAAAATAGTACCTGGGGGGGCCAAGCTTTGCTCGGGGGAAGGCCACTCAGTTTGTTTAGATGACTTGGAGTTTGTTTCACCACTTCCCCCTACTGATAACTAGATTTTTATAACTCATTTGCCTCTTTTATACATTTTTAAGGTCACTCCAGTTGTTATTTATAGCTCAATGTCCCTTTGATTTATTTCACTACTCTATATATGTAATCTTCACTCAAATCTTTTAATCTCTGCTCTCAGGAAACCACATGTTAATAATCATAAACACAATTTTAGTATTACTTTGACAGTTCCCTGACTGATTATGAACAGCTGTTACAATTCTTTTGTTTTGATTTGAAACTACATAAGCCCAATGTTAATTTTTTCAACTTTTAAATTTTGTTTTTTAACATTATTTGATTTTGACTGTGGATGAGACCTGTCTAGAACATATTTTGATACCATAACTTAGTTATTTCCAAAATTTGAAGGAAATCTTCTGAGCTGTTTTCAAGATAATGGACGTTTCCATAACGTCATATTTTAGTTTGGATATAGATATAACTCGCCAACACGCTTATTTGGAATGTTGACTCAACAACTCTCACCAATCTTTTATTTGCTTTTATCTTTTATTAAGATCATAAACAAGTTTTACAGTAAACTGTAGTTTTAGCGGTATATACTGCTACTTGTATATCTGTTTCTCAAAATCGAGCAATATTTCGTTTTGTTAAGAGCATGGATTTTATCGATATCTTCTGTATCACTAGTTCAGTCCTTCTTGTCTCAGGTTAATAGTAGATGGGCATGTGGCAACCACAAGGTTTTTGGAATTCCGATCGTATATCAAAGTGCCAATTAAATTTCACGCATACATTGTTATTTCAGAAGATTTTATAGCACATGTTCATTTCACTTACATTTTAATACAATATTTTGAATTTTAAGTTTTAAACCTACTTTTCAGGATATTTAATTGTATGGTAAAAAAACTTATTTAATTCGTTACTGATCAATAATTTGTTTTTTATGATAAAAAAAATAAACAGGGACCCTTGTTCAACAATGTGATATATTTATATCTTGTTACTTTTTCAAAACTTGCATTTAAAAGGTTAATTTTACAAGTTACATTAGGAAGTCAGCCCTCAAAACAATGATTACACTGTATTTGGCCAAGAGAAAACTCAAAATAGTCTTCCGCTGGAATATGTTTATAGAACTTAAGTACAAAGTGTGGATTACGATATAAAGTTAAGTTGTGGCAAAGCAACTCGGAAATTTCCATTCCTCCCCAAGTTAGAGGAAATGTTATATTTATTACCCCATTAGGGCCTTGGCGCTACAACTCCTTGTAAATATCCTTTGTAGCTGAAGAGAGTTTTTGAAACAGTATATTTCAACTACTGCATATTTAAATTTACGAGTAACGGTGGAGCACTTCACAAGACCAACTGAATCGGCTCTTTAAAAATAGGGTTTATGATTTACCCAGGAATGTATTATTGAATACATTTATTTATATTCTGACTCCTAAATTACGTGAACAACTGTTTAGTACCTGGTGGGCCTAGCTTTACTCGGGGAAGGTAAGACAGTTTGTTTAGATGACTTCATTTTAATTGTTTTACATAATTGTATTTTTCCTGGGGATGAGATCTGTCTAGAACTTATTTTTAACTCAGAAATTAGCTAATTGCAACTTCTGAAGGAAATCATTGGAGCCGTTTTTGAAATCAGAGTTGCAATCAAACAACCATACAAGTAAGCAAACCTTACTCATATTGGAGTGAGGATTAACGCAGTTTATTATTTATATTTTGTAAATTTGTTATGAGAGATAAACTATGTTAATTGCTGTTTTGCTCACCCTACTTGAACTTATCTTAAAATAATTATAGAGTCCCTCTACAGATAAGTGAGGACTTTACATAAAGTGAGGGGCAAGGGCTAAGGGAAATGACACCTCCTCCACTGTTCATACTGTTATCCTCGACTTGCCAATTGATGAACGCAACGAAGCAACGACGCTTGATAGTCTAACGTAATGACACATAATGATAACCTGTTTGATTAGCTGTAGGTTGCAGTGTGGCCTGGTGAACTGGTATGTATAGTAGTTACAGCTAGTCACTTTGGTCCGCAAGGTCCCGGGTTCGATCCCCGCCAATCACCAACAGCTATTGGCTGTGTGAAAATGCTGTGTTCCGGTGGTTCGGAACCCACGTTAAGGTGTAGACCCACCTATTTATGAAACCGAAATGGATAGGTTTCCAATGCGAGAAGAAACATCTCCACCCTCTGAAAGCCATACGATGAATAAAATAAATTATCAACTCTGATAAAGTATCGGAATAAAATAACCTATTCGTTCAGTGTTAAAACTAAGTAAGGACTTATGGCTGGAGTAATTTTCTACCTCTCTGGGCCATCAAGAAGTCTTCTTTATAAAAATACCCAAAAGTGTACATAATTGTACCTCTCATCTAAGAGATTCCAAAAATAAATTGTAAAGCAGTTGATCTTTCTCTTTTCCACTTTTATAAAACTGACTGGCTAGACAGGCTAGTCTTAGCTAGTAATTAAGACCAGCTGCATAAAAAGACTTAAGCCTGGATCCATAATAACGTTTCACTCTGATATTATGATAATTCGTCTGTTAAAATAATTTTAACGTTTTATCTTCCAAGTTCATGAAGTAAAGTTAAAAGCAACCCATCAAAATAAAGTTGACTTAATCGTGTTAGAATTAAGCAAGTTGATACCGTGGAATAGGTGGTTTGTCCGTAGGACAGGACTTCTCGTAATAACTTGATAATTCATTTTGTGAAGTAATGGAAAACAACGGTTTATCCCGCAACATCTAGATTGAACTGAGGAAGTCGTTGAAAGCTAAGATTATATAATAAAAGAATAGCTGGTTCTATAAACTAAGGGAAGCTAGTTAATCTAACGGAAGCATTCTATGTCTTGTAACTACTTATAATGTTTGTTTTCAACAAACAAAATTTTTCAATCTTAAAAACAATGTTATTTTGGAATTTTTAATTTTGAAACTGTTAGTCACACTGTAAGGGAAGTACTTGCTACTATTATGATCCAAGGCGAAAGATTATATAACCCACCGTGATTTTTCATACAATAAAATGTTCCCCAAATTATTTGGAGGGGGTCAATTGCCTCCATTACCACTGCCCCCGCAAATTACGCTTATATAACACATTAGATTATTTTATTATATGTATAATACTTTTAAGAGCTATGTTTTTACTAAAACGTCAATTGTAAAACAATTGTTATAATCCAACTCCGGTGCCTTAAGTAAGTAATCTTGAATTTATTTAATTAGATTATGAAAATCATAATTTGTTCGGTACCATAAAAATTCTCCCCGACAAGGGGACAAAGTTTATAACGTATACAAAGGGTGATGCGTTGAAACGGCTTGTGTTTTTCATGCATGCAAACATGATACCCTCATGGGAAAACCTGGTACTGGCAATGTTTGTTTCCCTCATTCCCACATTGTCGGCCTTCATCCAAATTTATTGATAAACAGAGTTTCTCTTCGTTGAATCCCACCTCTAAAAAGTTATAGCAATTTATCTTTGTCTAAAACGATTGGTTTTCTTCTAATCGACTATAAAGTATTTGTATTCAACATTCTCAAAGTATCGTCTTGGAGACACTTTGTGTATACTTATTTTTATATTTGGTGTTTTCGCAACAACTAAAGGCATCTTTTACTGCCCGTTAATCTACGATGGAAAACAGATTTATGCCCAGCACTTGATATTCTTGGGTATTAACTCCTATAGACAGGATTGAAGATTTAATTACTGTACATTCTGAAACTGAAACAGGTTTAAGCGTTTTCCACTTGGAGTATTCAATTATATTGTACAGGGTTTAAGGTTGGCCATACGTTATTGAGTGATTTGCTTTATCCGGAAAGCAAGATAATAATTATCCGGAAATAAATTAGGTCAACAGAAAACCTTTGTTCGATGACATGATAAAACAACTGAAGTTATTCTACTTTTTGTTTTTAAAACAAACCAGACTTCAGTCGTCTTGTAATTTAATTGTTTGAATTCCCCCGGCATTATTTATTAGAGACTGACTGTCTCCAACTTCAAGAGATGTGTAAATAAATGTTTACGCAAGCACTTTAAATTAAATTTGCATACAATTTAAGGGTAGCGAAAAAATTCAGAAACGTTAACACTTTTAAGGGAAACCAGTCCAATCCCTTTCCTTTATATTTTAGTCAACAACCCGGAAACCGAGGCCATGATCCCAGAATACTTCCATGGTGATCCCTCCAACGGAATCCAAAACACAAACCATTGTTAATAACAAAGAGACGCCCTATGGATTAAGTAGTAGCAATTAAATGAATGTAGTAACATTAAATGAGTACAACATTAAATCAAAACACTATTATCAATATTTTGTTGAAAAGTAAAAAATGTTGACTATGCATAATTTTTTAATCTGATACGGTAAGGACTAATAAAATAATTTTATCTGTCCTACTTTACACAGAAGAAAGATGAATTGAATGGCTCTAATGACTAATCAATATTGTTATTTATACATTTAAATTATTTACAATTTTACGGTTAGAGGTAAAAACAGTTTAAAGATAAATCAAGAGTAAAGAATGTACAGATATATTTTTTACAAAAGGCAAGTTTTACGATTGGGGTCGGGGATTTCTTTCCTGTAAAATGCTTGAATTATTCATCCCTCGAAGAATGAGATATTCCCATTTGTTTAGGAACGGGATATGCGTAATTTACATCCTCCATGCATCTAAAACCCTTTATTCGCATGAGTATTTCCAAAGAAAAAGCGGTCTTATCACCGCACGGAAATAAAATGTATTGTAATAATTATTTCGCTGAGAAATTATTAGTTTTTAGGCTTCACTCACCTTAGCAGGTTAATCTAATAAGGTGGGTGAAGACTGATAAATATCAGAATAAATCACATCCCACCAAAAATCATGTTATTTAGAAATAAAGAGAAATCAATGGTTTACAACAGTAATTTTATCGCCCTTAAAAAGTGCTGGTTCGCCAAAAACTATAAAATACTTCTCTCCGATGAGCTTTTATAAAATTAAAAGTTGTAAGTGAAGAATAATATCTTCAGGTAAGATTTCCTACACATGAGAAGTAGAGAAAATAATATTAACAAGCTGTGTAAAATTATAAGACAGTTATTTAAATATTCCATCACTGAATGTGATTTAACTTAACTAATGTAACAAGTTTTTATATGTTTGTATAAATTTCTTTATGTAGGTTACATTGTCATGAAATAGTTTATTTACAAAGCCATACAATATGGCCATTTAATGGTTTCTTTACATGAGTGGCGTACAATTCCTTGAGGTACTATGGCGGAAGTTCCTGCGCTGCGGTCATAAAAGAAAACGGCTTTAAAGTTATAATGTGTCATAAAATGTGAGGCGCTCATATGAGAGTCTCATCTTACATTTAATGGATGTGAGGGTCGTTTAATACCTTATCTATTCTGTGGAAAGTATATAATCCTCCTTATTCTCTGCACTACAGTGAAGCCATCTTTGTCGTGAAAACCTGATAACGTGAGACTCACGGGAAAATGCATTGTTTATAAATAAATTAACAATGCACTTATATTGTATTACAAATATATAGTAGTATTATTATTATACCAATACGAGCTACTACGATATAACTTCAAATTGTGTGAATAAATAACTTGACAAGATTAAGATCTGTTCAAACCCCGCAGGTGCCAGAGGTGCTAAAATGTAGTAATAATAATTTCAAAAGTAATAAGTTTAAAGGCGAGTTGAATGTTAAACACACAAACTGTGGACTGATATCTGGCATTTGACAAAGTGAAGACATCGTTTAGATAGAATAAAGTAAACTAACATGAATGACAGGCTTTTTCATCAGTTTTAGATTTACATTCATATTCTCGAAGCAAATATATTCACCAGAGCCAAAGTGCAATATTGATAATATATCTTATAAAACACTGATGTTAACTTAAAAAGTCACTGTCTTCGGAAGAATAAAGTTAATGTCCAAGTTAATGGAGCTGTGAGCGGAACAGCCCGGGGAAAAACAGAATCGTTTCGTCTTTGGGACTATTTATTTTTAAACAAACTTTCTAGCTTCTGATTATTACGTTGGCTTTCACGTATTCAAATTAAATTTGTTTATTGTAGCTAGAAAGGTTTTTGAGGCTTAGTTGCGAACGTAAGCACAATAAACTCCGCAACTATCTAAATAAAATTTAGATCTCTAGAAACCGCTTCTCATACAAAATAAAAATATTTACAACTTTTAATTAAGGCTATCATTCTAAGATAAACACATTTTATCGAAAAAGAATAATTAATAGTAACCTACGTTAAACTCTGCAGCTGTTATGTTGGGGGATTGGATATTTGTGCTGCGCTTGTTAACAATTCAAAAAATCACAATGTCGCTTACAAAAGAAATGAATTATTTCCACAAATATTAACGTCTGTATACTTTAAGTCATTGTCATACAATAACTAAATGTTGATGTGATATGAAAAGCGTTGAAATAAACCAGTAATGAAATCAAAACTAAAACTCACTCTCGAAATGGCTAACTGTCTCTAGTTTCTTTGGTCTAGAAAGTGTAAAAATATCCAAGTTCAGAGAGAGAGAGAGAGAGAGAGAGGGGGGGGGATGGTTTTACCCTAATTGTTTAACTAGCGGAACTTGGATATTTTTACACTTTCTAGACCAAAGAAACTAGAGACAGTGAGCCATTTCGAGAGTGAGTTTTAGTCTTAATCGCACCATTAAAAGGGTTGGTTTTGTACCCAAAAAAGTTTTTTTGAACTTGTTACATATCATTATTTTTAAAGCCAAACTTAATTTTACACTATTTGATACAGTCGTATTGGACTTATTGTTATTCCTATGGAGAATAAGAGACATGTGATATCTTGCTTGTTTATGAACATAAATTGGTAAAACTTGGTATATTGCTTCATATAGTGGTGATCCATTGGTATTTGCATAAAAACTAGATCTTTGTGGTCCTTGATGCAGCAAACCTGCATACTCAGTCTGAATGTTTTCCTTATAGAGAATAAATAAAATGTTATATCTTGCTTATTTATGAATATGCTTTGATGAAAGTTGGTAAGTGGCTTCATGACTTAGTGAAGTACCATTTGATATTCGCTGAGTATGCAGGTTTACTGCAACGGGGGTATTTTATCAGTGTTTTAGGGCCGTTATAATTCCGGTTTGCATATACGTATTTTCTCATCCTCTTTGTCTGTTCCAGTTTTGCCTTACGAACCTGAGTTAAAATGGCATGGCAGTCGAATTGAGAGCAGCCAACAAAGAGAAGTGTTCACTTGATGAGAAACTGTGTCATATATGTTTATATGATAATAGAAAAATGTATAAATAAAAAAGTACGATTGAAACCCTACATATTATAAGTGAGTAAACTCCATTTACTAATCACAAAATAATCGTACATCGAATGACGATGTAGACATTGAGCAATAATTACATGGTTTACTGCTCATTGTATCGCTTGATGATCATTGCCACAGGGGGAAGATGATATAATGTGGGGGTTGGAAGGGGGAAGAAGTGGGGAATTATCGATGAAATGTCACCGGGTGTAGTTTTGAAAAATCGCTCAGAACCGACGCGATGCTGTGTCATTGCAGTTGGATGTAATGGATTGGTGCGACGATACATCCGCGGTGTCCCTACCAAATAACTACCTTGTGGTTTACCTTTATTGTTGGAGAGTTTTCATAAACTCTCTGATCCATAAAGATAAATATGGATAAATTTAAAAGAGTTATATGTTGGATGTCATGTAGTTTAGTTTTCAAGTCGCATCACTTTACTCAGCCGCTTACACTCTAACTTGTATTGTGCTTTGAGTACCGCCTTGAATTGTCTTTCCAGAACTTCTAAAGCCTTTTAAACAAAAACTGTAATCTAATAGTGTCTAATTATTTTTACTAACTGTAGTAATCTCTGATTTATTATAACAAACAAACTCTGAACCCATTCGGTTGAAATTTGACATAGGTAAGTAATGTATATGGGGTACACATTCGCGTTTCAAAAAATATTTTAGGTTCTATTCCATTAGGTTTTAAACTTCCGACGTTTTTTATTTTGTAAAAAATAGGTTGGCAATCTCTTGTTGCCTTACCTTGCCCGTCCACATAGGCTTAATATGTAATAAACGTCAAAGATTAATTTAACATGACAAGTAACATAAATATAAACAAAAAGACGAATTATAAAGTTTTACATGAACGTCTTAGGAACAATATACTAAGGATGTACTTATCCGTGTAACATTAATAGTAACGGTGCATGATGAATTTATTGCTGAATAATTAGTTATGTTAAACAATATGTTCTTTACATTACGTCTGCTTCAAATATTAACCTTAACGTCATTGGTAATTAAAATGCTTCAGTATTCTAAAACATGTAAACAAAAAACAATTTAAAAAATTACATATCGAGGGATATCAAGGGATGCCTGCATTAGTAATGTCACAGTGAACAATGGAATGACCATGGGTGTAGGTCAATTAATGTCTTGGAAAACCAGAAGCCACAGTGTAACAAAGAGGTGCCGTTGTCACTATGGCTTGGAAGGAGGGAGGGAGGGAGGGAGGGAGGGAGAGAGAGAGGGAGAGAGAGAGAGAGAGAGAGAG
This sequence comes from Allygus modestus, assembly GCA_963675035.1. NCBI lineage: Eukaryota > Metazoa > Arthropoda > Insecta > Hemiptera > Cicadellidae > Allygus > Allygus modestus. Next base: position 45,357,516 of record OY776115.1, on the reverse strand, counting down.
AGAGAGAGAGAGATCAATAAGGGGTCGTGTAGTGATGTGGTACAATGCGACCTTGGTGGGGGGGGTCGGCCTTGCCCCCCTCATTTAGTATGGTGATTAATTAGATTTTACACAAAATCTGCACTCTGAGAAAATGGAATTGTACACGAACTTTGCTAGGTCACTTGAAAACATAAATTATTAGGTACGCACACGTACATATAATTATCAGGTTTTACTGTAAAACTTTTAGTTCGGATTAAAAATATGGCGTAGACTGTTAGACACAGTGCCGGTTTAAACGGTGACTATATTTCATGTTTTATAAATAAAAACTGTATTTATCTATATTTTTAAAATCATTTATTGATATTTGTTCGGTGATTTTGTACCCCTGAAACTATTATTTTGGATACGTCTTTGGTATCAATGAAAAGCTCTTACTCTCTGGATGTGCCTTTTGGGAGTTTGAAAAACTAACACCTACAGAGCTTCACCCCGCAGGCTTTCAAAGTTTCAATGTTAATCTTATAGAGTTATATTTTATTTTATTTTAAGAGATTTTTTTTAGTCAGCTTAATGTAATGTAAATAAACTTGTAAAACGTCTGGTTCTGTGCTTGCTATATCCCCGACCGGAAAACGGGACATCTGGTGGTAATGTTATTAATACTATTGCTCTTATTCATGTAATTTTCTAGGTGATTTAGTATAATGACGCAGACACGAAACACAAACTTATTTAGGTCAAGTTTAACATTAAATAATTTACATGTATCCGATATTGTTATTTTAACTGTAAGGGGAAACGGTAACTAATTTATTTTGTTAACTAATGCCTTGTTTGAAATGATTTGTTAACTCAAGTTTGAAACATTCCAACAGAGTATACATGCCTACAGAATTTCGTAATCGGTAAACCAATATTACGTTTTAACGCTTGTAGAACAAGTTTCCTCTGTTAGGAAAAAGTTTGTCAGTTCTTAGTTATTTTTGCGTGTTTTGCAAGAAAACATGTTAACAAATTAAACTGTGTTGAACAGATTTTAACCAATCTTACACAGTTTCCCAAACAGTTTCCTTACACCGATTCAGGAGAGATTTTGATTTTGATTATTGTCTAATGATATGAAAATAAAAATCTGATGTAACTAAAAATATTGATGATGATCAGTAATCGGACTATTAGCCATTTTGGCATTTATAAGGCGCAGAAGATTTATAAACGGTGTCAGGCCGGAGATTGTTCTTATTTCCATTTTGTTATTACAATTTTTGGATTGATTTATACAAAACCTAGAATATCTTTTTTGATTTAATTCAGACTTACAAAATAATCCTATATATTAATATAGGTAATAATTTGGTAGGTTTTTACTTGTTTTTACATACAAATTCTTACTGTTTTCTTAAAACTTAATCTTTTGTCATAACTTTGGGCTGTATTGTTAATCCTTTGTCTGGGTTTGCAAACTTTGATTGTAAATCTATGTCACACCAATAATAGAAATGTGATCGTTAATAGTGTCTAGGATTGATATAGATAATTTAAAATTATAAATAATTATAATAACCCTATACATAATATATCAATAAAAAGTTATATGTTTGCGCATTGCTTTTGGGGGTTCCCAATATACAATTTTGTATGGGTATTTTAACCATGCAGCTTTTTATGCAGTGATAAAATTTAAATTTATAAAATATAGGGGTGAGGGAAAGAGATATAGGGAAAGAGAGTTTAATGAATACAATAAACATAACCAAAACATTGGTAGTGCATTGGTAGATGGTGTTGTAGTGAAAACATTGGTAAGGATTACTGATACAACAAACACTACCAGTTGGCTTGAATATGCGGCAAGGTGCAAGTAAAATTGCCTGGAATCTCGCCTCCGACATTCTCTGAGAAGTGAACGTTCCAGCACAACTAATTGTAGTCATTACTGTATAATACGAACCCTTAAATAAATGAGATTCTAGCCTGATTTGTTTTTGTTGGATCCCTTTAAATACCTCTTTCGTAAATCGTAAGTTTAGATAAACGTGTATTCAATTCTTGGAGTCATTAAAAGCAACGTTATATTTACCCATTTTAATTAACTTAGTCACAACGTGCAGCACATACAAAGCTGTTATAGGGGTTGGCATCAGTAAAAACAATTTAATATTAAGGTTAAATTTAATACTGCAATGTCGGATGATATTATTTACTTCCAATTTTAGATTTATTTGTTCTAAATCGATAATTTAATATTCATTTTATATTATTGTATATTCCAGAAACATTATATTATTGTAAACGGTTTTAAAAATAGTTTAAGGCTAGTTTCTAAGTGCATTTGGGGTTTCTACCTTTAACAGTTTCAAAATGGCGGCCATTTCAATTTGTTAAAGCTTATAATATCTTGAAAATTACAAATTATTGGGTATCGATTGTTACATTAAAAAATTAAAAATTGTAAGCCAAAACGATGGTATAAAGATTGGAAAGATAACTCAACTCATAGCTGAGCAATTGTAGTTTTTATCAATAAAATCGTACAAACCCTATATAAATTACCAGAATTACCACGATTTTACTCGTACAAGTACCGAGTTTCGAGTCAGTAAATCAAATGGTGCTTAAGATATGCCGTTTAAAAATTAAAAACACAAATTGTCATACAAATCATTGTGATATTGTGATTACAAATCATATACAGTCAGATAGACAGAAAACAAATCAATTTAGAAAAAGGTTTATATGAAGTTCTTTGCTCCTTTTGATGGGTTCTGCCAAATTTTATATTTGGGCCATACTCTCGTGGGACACCCTGTAATACTTATACTTCGGAATTTCGTAAAAAATTTGCGTGTACGGGTTAGTTTTAAAAACATGCCCAATACTGTTTGTTTCTCATAGTGATAATTCAATTACCCTGTTACATATTATGTACTTACATTTAATTGCACAAAACAGATTTAAGCTAAAAAAAATACTATTTATATTTATATTTATATTTGAATTATTATTGATATGAATTGGTCAATTAATCTAAAAGGATATACAGTCATAAATTAAAAAGTGCAATTACACAAATATAAATGAGGATGCCAAACTTTGATCAAATTCTTTCAACGAAACAGTATTGAAATGCAGTGTATATTACATGATATTACTGTATAATATTAGGCTTATTATTTTAATGTTAGGTAAAAGCAGGTCAAATTTTGAAACAGAAACTTCTGAAAGAAAAATAAATATTAATATTAGGGATAACCCCTTTTAAAATAATAATAAAACGTTTGATAATAATAGATGTTTTGAGTGAGCTAAGATAATTCGATTTGTTTAGACCCTCTGAAGATGTTTCAGACGTTTTTTACCGAAATGGGAAGAGTTTTTTCGAACAATACAGTTCCGATTTTTAGAGATTTGGAAATTCAAAACTGTGCTCGGAAGTGATTTATAAATATATGTTTATTTCAAAGGAAGATGTTTCTTTCAAATATTTCTGATGTTTTAAATAATGAATATTTAATCATGAAAGTGTCTGTACGATGTAATAAAGAAGCTAGTAGTGGCAAACCCACAAACATAAGCCACAAAACCCACTCCTGAAAAAATGGCCGAGAAAACCCATCGATTTCCCGCCAACTGAAAACTAAGTCCGAAGGATCAGTTTTTGCACACAAGCCCGATCCTAAATCTCTATAAACTAATGTCATACACCATAACATTTGTGCGAATTAAATGTGTAAGTATACTCAACAAATCCCCAAAATCATTACCAATTTTCTATTAATAAACAATGACATAATTAAACCTTGAGAATTCTCCATGAACAATTCATTGTTCTATTTTTAACAACGACGTAATTATACCTTGGGCTTCGAATATTCTCATACTCGCAATTGAAACATGACTATTTTTAACCACTGGCATAATTTTACCCTGGGAATTCCCAAATTACTCATCGGAACAAAGTTAATTGAAACATTTCTATTCTGAGACAATCCTTAAAATTATCCAAATTATATTTGATATTCTTTGCGTATAAATACAACTATTGGCACCACATCACACCACACCGCTGCACCGGGGACCTGACCACATTCACTACACATCTTAGCTCTGACGCCCAAGGTCACCCAAGCCACACGCGCCAAGTACACCTCCAAAACACGAGTCCCGCAACCTTGTCACGAGTCAGCTGGCAATTCGAGGTCACATGCCACCACGTATCTGTGCTCTACCATCTTCCTACTTTAAAATGTCCTTTTCCAAAACCCTTGAATTCTGAGTACTTGGGAATCCAAGCCATTTGATATATAACAAATCTCCCTTCCTCCTAATTACCTTCTCAACTAAATAAATACCTTTATATTTAGTCTTACTAACAATTCCTCTGTATAAAATCCCCCTTTAATCATATTGCCATTCTCATCTTTCAAAATATAAGTCACCGGCTTTGTTTTCTTAAGATTAGTTAGTAAATCTTGATTATTTATACTTATTCGAATTTCATCGGAATTATTTATTGCCAAAGTATTGTGCGGAACATGACAGTGATTTGTAATTTTAACCACACTATCGTTGAATTGGGATTTCCCTGTAACATCAAGCAAATCTTCCATTTTTATTAATAGAAAATTTTAATTTTAGTCCAATTGATTGTATAAATATTTTATTTTGTACACTCAGTCCGTTCTTGTAAATTCTTTTATATTTTTTATATGACAAGTATTTGTGGTTTCTTCCCCATTTAAGTCAATTGGCCTGTCGTGTTGATCTGCGAATGTAATGCTAACAACATCTAAACTTCTCTTATTATAACTGGAAAATATATGATATTTCTTGTGACTTCAATAATTTTGTATCCGGGGGGAGCTTACGGATAAAAAATGTGGGTAGTGTGTGATTTGTCACTATTTAAATAAGACTCACTTGCAATATTAAACCTTACTCTAACCACATTTACATTAATAATGTTAATTCTATTTAAAAATTTAAACGGAACATCGGGAGTAGATCCTTTAAATCCCAATAATAAAGAACCTAAACACGGTTTTGTAAAATCAAACACATGGCTAGAATGTAATATGGCTTTCATAGTTTTTTGTTGGCAATAAGTAAAAAGTCTGGGAGTTGCTTTTGAATTTCTTTTGCAAGCTCAAACACTTCGTATGATTTTCAGTAATTTCTATTGTATTTGTAACTTTGTGATCATAATAATACACGTCCTGGCTGGTTTAAGTTTATTCAGTTTTGGAACTAGCCCTTTGTAAAATATAAGTTTGACTTTAGTATTAATTAATGCTAGTTTATTTTGTATTTTAACTTCAACTTTCCATCTAATGCCCGGTTTAATTCGTCAATTGTGACCTCCCCTTTTGGTGTTGTTATTTTTTGCATTACAACATGTCAAAGTATTTAGTGGTTTTTTAACATTAAATATATAATTATAACTTCAAATATGATTTTGGATAGTACAAAATATTCAATAATACAAAATAATTCAATTTACTTTTGGAGGTTGTTTTCCGAATGGGTCAAAATATATTACAATATCTTTATAATATGGTATGCTGTCCAATGTGTACCCCTGGATGTGCTGTATAAATTAACTACTCCGCACTCTTTTACTTTTGGGGTTTGATTTTTTTAGCTCGCTTTTTAGGTACACCCCCCGAAACTGTGGCTCGACTTTTGTGGCCTCTAACAGCTGAAAGTTGTCCATCTTATTTATTAAATTTTAATCCCATTCCCATTTTCGCTTTAGCTTTAATTAAATTCGTAACAGCATACGCTGCTGCCTTTTCGGCCAAATTTGCGTCTTTTGCAGTAACTCTAGACCAAGCCTGGTTGGCTAATTTCATATCCGCCCTGTTCCGAGCGGTGGTATCGGGATTATTCATGTAAAATATGTCATGCTCTTTACAATAAGAGTCTAGCTTATTTTTTGGAGGTACATTTTTAGATACATTTTCACGTGTCTTAGTTCCAGGACCATAATACATTGGCCCCGGCCAGTACATTGCGAAGGGAAGGTTGTTTATAAGGGTATTTAGTGACCCTTGACCTCTATAGGGGTTTAAGAATAACCCTTTACCACACTTTCATTTTTATTATATAAAAAATTAATTAATTCAACAAAAGAACAAGTTTAAAATCGTGCATAAGGAAAATACCCCCAAAAAGTCGGGTCTATTTCCCAACAATATTTGCTGTCTAATAGCTGGCTCAAGCGGTTCGGGTAAGACCGTTGTTATTTAAAATTTAATTGTAAAAAAGAAGGATTAAAATTTAAGAATTTATATATAATATCTAAATATTTCAAACAAGAACAATATAATAAAATAATTGAAATTTTTCGTCTGTGTTATGAAGTTAAATTACACACAAATTCAGACTTTGAAATCACACCAAATTACGTAGAAAAACATTCGATTATTGTGTTTGATGATATAAATAGTCCAAATATAACACCATTTTTCTGAATGGGCAGACACGAAAATATTAACAGTTTTTACTTGTGTCAATCTTACAGAAAAGTACACCAAAATTTACGTGATAATGTTAATTTTCTTATATTATTTCAAGACCATTTAATTTAAAACATGTGTACCGGTATATCAATCATGTGGGAAACGATCTTTTATTCAACCAATTTAGAAATCTCTGCCACCAATGCTGGGATAGGTCTAAATATGGCTTTTTCGTAATAGATAAGGAAAGGCCAAAGAATAATGGCAAATACAGGTTTATTTTTGACCAATTTTATAATGACCAAGAAGAGTATTGATTCTGTCCACGATAAACCTCTTATCATCGTCAAAAGATAGTAATTTGTTATACATAGTTATTGTTTGAAGGTGGTGGTTTGTAGATTTAATTATTGTGACATTCTCATAGTAATCTTCCCCCGTCAAAAGACAGTTTAAGTAATGTTGGTGCCTTAAGAGATGTTTAACACTAGCATTGTCAGCACTCTTTGCCTTTTTACCTCTAGCTCATTTTGCTTTTTTCGTTCTTTTTCGTCTAACTATTTTAGAGGAATGAAAGAATATAATTTTTGACTTAAACCACAATACAGTATTCGTATATAATATTACCATTTAATTCGTCTTTAAACTTGCCCTTGACCTTTTTATTTTTATCAGAGTAAAGAAATGATCTTTACTATATGCGGAAGTGTCAAAACAGTCCAAATCGGATTGTATTTCCTTGTAAAAGTCTTCTGTAACTATAGAATAAATTAGAGAATCTGTATCTGTCATTGGGAACTTTTTATTCTTAAATTTTGACATATAATTATAGTGTAAATTATTACTTTACTGATATCCAAAATGGTCATTCCTAAACAGATTGGTTTACTAAACTTTACAATTAATTTACTTAAATGTACAGCATGCAAATTGTTATCGAACTTTTTGCTACAATAAAATCTTGGTTTTGTATCACATTTTGTTAACTTAGACTCATCTACAAGATATATATCACGAAATTAGCGTTGATTCATAATTGTTCGACCAAATAGACTATTGTTTAACAGTTTGTAAAAGTCTTTTTTAAAATCGTTTTTAGCATGTTCCTGCTTTTCAATATTAAAATTAATATAAGGTGCAAGCCATTTTGATTGTCTAAACTTTAATATTTTGTGATATTTTGTTACTACTAACACCAATTTTTCGTATTTTTGCAGTGCTTTATAATGTAAAATATATTTAGTTTTGTCATTTAAATTTAGAATTAATTTTCTATTAATTTTTTCTGGGCTAATGGGTAGTAATTGTGTAAATTATGTAAACTTATATCGTATTTTAAATCGAACTCAAAAATGTAACCCAAGTTTTCATCTTAATTGTATTTATAATCTTTTTCACTCGTCCGACGAAAGCCGTCAATGGGGAGGGCTTGCACATGGCTGTAGAGTGTAGAGAGTTACAGTTTAAGTATACATGGTATTTGCTTTCTTGATCCGGGTCATAGTGTTTACCCATGTATTTATTATTGGCTTTAGCATAGCGTGTGGAAATCATACTGACTCCTCCTCTGATTGCACTTTCTATAAACAAACGCATGTCAATATCACGAAATAATTGTAATTTTATGCCAGTCATTCTAAGACATGCCTCCCATGTTAGTCCAGGGAGGGAGTACATATGGACAGGGTCAAGCTTATAATCTTTTAAACATAAACCCTTAAAGGTCTCAAAAACACCAGCCAATAGATAAACATCTGTTTTAAGATATAAATCGTGATATTCTTTTAGATTCTTTATATTAAAATGAGTCCATACGTTTTTAGCATGTTCATATTGTGAAGGAGAGATAAATTCTCTAGTTAAATTACTGTAAAATGCCTCTATTGGTGGGAGAGATTCTGAGAATTTCTCTGGTCCTGTCATGTATTCATAGGAGAATACGCCCTTACATTGAAATAATGGATTGTCTATAAATCTAAATGTATTTAAATTGGAAATTAATTTGTTTAATGGTAGGGATAGAAAATTACAGAAATCTAAAAACACCATATCGTCCACGGAGAATGAAATATAATTTTCTGAATCCTTTGCTATGCAATTTAATTTAGATTAAATTTCCCTACATGTTGTATAATTAATTGTCCGTCATAATTCTTAAGATTGTGGAAGAATACTGGAATTTTCTTAGTTTGTTTAAAGTTTAAATTACATTCATTATGGGCTGGACCTCTAAACTGTCCTGTTAAGTGACAGTGGTTACGGACTTTATCACTTAATAAAGGATCGCCACAAATATGACGATGGGTTGAGTTTTGGAAAAATGTCTCTTGCTCTGGAGTCATTACAAGGGGAATATATACTCCCATTTGACTTCTAATAAAGTCGTAAGTTTCAAATAACTTTTCGAAAAACACATCCATTACATTTTTACCACTGTATAACTCTTCGAAAATTATTTTGCCATCTCTCACTACGACCATAAGAATCTCTTGCTATCTCATAAGAAAATCCAGAAGGGGTGTGTATGCTCAAGTTCATAACGCATTCAAAATCTGCATATATTACATATGGAGCTTTAATTTGATATTTCTAGTTTTTAAATTGTAATGTTACTTTTTTAACATTACACCCTTTGAGCGCCATAATTTTTACAATATGTTTATGTGTCATTCCAATATATATTTAGTGTACAAATGTTGCAAACAGAACTTGTAATAATGTTTCTTATGGTCATCTTTTGTAGCATTAACTTATCAAAATCACGAATTAAACAATAGTGGGTTTTGCGACCTTGTTGTAATAGTAATAGATCTATGTGAGTGTTTCTATTTTGTTTTGTAATTCGCAATGGCCTTTCAATCCCAAATATATTAACACTTATATTATTTTGTCTTTCAAACTTATCAATGTCGGATATTTTTAAGGGATATTTTATATTTGTCATATTTAATTGACCTTCGTAGGGTTCATAATTTGAAACTCTTGCTGCATGTTTATTTATACAATTTCGTGGGTTTAAAGCCACCAAACCCACCAAAGCCGACCAAATAAAACATTTACTGTCGCTATTTCTTATGTTTAAAACTGCATGTTTTGATTTAATATATTGTGGAATTGAGAGGTATGACTTAGCAGTTAGAGGTTTATATTTGTAAATATGCAATTCCCAGTATTTAGTAACGTCATATATCCACCCGATTCCTTGAGCTTGATACTTATGCATGGAAGTATCGATCTTTAAAAGTGCTTCTTTAATTTGTGGTTTTAAATCTTTTTTCTCAATCATTAAAATTGTCAAACTTCGAAAATCAGCAGTACATTCATTCTTTGTCAATTACTAAATCATCATTATTGTTCACTGAGGGTTTTATAAACTTCACCCTTCTAAGAAGAATCCATTTGATTGGCAAATTACAAGTCTGAAGGGTATTTAGTATATTTGCAGATTCACCTTCATATTTAAACATATTATAAAGTAGTTTGTCACACTGTAGATAATGTCGAAATTTGTTGCGAATAATAACTTGTTTACATACTTTACAGCTGCCGTGATTTTTTAACATGTGGATTTTTAATTTATTATTATTATCAAATATTTGATGACACTTTTTACAAACTTTAGGAATAACTTTGTGAATAGTTAGATAGTGACGATTAAAATTGCTTCTATTAGAGTATGACTTTGAGCATTGCGCACAAATCAGCATTTTTTGTTGGAGAGAAATATTAAACTTCTATATTTTTAAAGTTTAGAATAAATAAATTGGGTTGCAATAAACAAAAAAAAAAATTAACAACTGTTTATTGTGTGCAACTTACAATACTGTATAAAATAAATGACTGGCAGCCTTGTGGTGGAGAAAGAGAAGGTCGGTGATGACTCTTACGTAATGAGCGGTAATTGAGCGCCGACAGAAACGTGGACCCCGGTGCGGTTGCAGAGGACCCCAGCGACGGTGAAGTGCAGTTGGTGTAGTGGTGTGGTGGTCAGGTGTCTTGTTGAATGGCGACTCAAACATGTGTTATCGCGAACCCTTATTTATATGCAAAGAATATCAAATATAATTTGGATAATTTTAAGGATTGTGTCAGAATAGAAATGTTTCAATTAACTTTGTTCTGATGAGTAATTTGGGAATTACCATGGTCAAATTATGTCAGTGGTTAAAAATCGTCATGATTTAATTGGGAGTATGAGAATATTCGAGTATAATTACGTCGATGGTAAAAATAGAAGAATGAATTGTTCATGGAGAATTCTCAAGGTATAATTATGTCATTGTTTATTAATATAACATTGGTAATAATTCTGAGGATTTGTTGAGTATATTTACACATTTAATTTGCACAAAAAATGCTTATAATGTGGGGTCTGAAGTTATGATTTTCAGTCTTTTATGCACTGGGTGAGTACCTAAGTGACTAATATTCTTATGAGAATTTTTGCTTTATAATTTGTTATACATTTAAATGTTATGGTGTATTGTATTAGCTCATAGGGATTTAGGATCGGGCTTGTGTGCAAAAACCGATCCTTCGGACTTAGTTTTCAGTTGGTGGGAAATCGATGGGTTTCTCAGCCATTTTTTTTTCAGAAGTGGGTTTTGTGGCTTATGTTTGTGGGTTTGCCACTACTGAAGCTTGTCCGTAGCTATAGCTCCATCACAGATGTATTTGACATTCGCACAATACGATAGAGACAACAAAATTGTCTTGAACATCTACTTTCATTACAGCTCATTTGAGATTCTTCTTTTTATAATATTATATTAGTCTTCTAAACTGTTTTTATAACTTCAAATAACTGTTTGTATAAATGTAAATACTGTATTGGTAAGTAGTAAGTTTCACAGGTTTCACAAACCACAGAATTTTAGTCAATTATTTTAAATTCAAAAGTTGCATAATGCTGTGGAAAACTCAAACTGCCTCTAAATAAGCATGAACATAACAGTAATTTATTTTATAAATCTTAGAAAATAAATGAATTTAGTATTTTTACATCTTAGAAAATAAATACATTTTCTATTTTTCTTTTAATAGTATTTTTACCACTACCACTCCGAAAGTTTCCCCTAGGTGACAGTCAAATCAACTCGAATGTACAAACCTTTTACAATGTTTGTAGAACGGTATATTCTTAATGATGAGACTACAAATATATTTATAAAACCAAAGGTCACACAGGTATTAAATAAAAATTAGCAAAATTAACGAATACCCCAGTTGCAACAAACCTACACACTCAGCAAATTTCAAATAGTACTCTACTACGTCATGAAGCCATTTACCAACTTTGATCAAAGCATATTCATAAATAAGCGATATATGGCTTTTATTTAATTTCCTTAAAAAAAAAATTAGGATTGAGTATGCAGGTTTGCTGCATCAAGGACCACAAAAATCGGGTTTTTATTTAAATGCTAATGGATAACCACAAGATGAAGCAACACACCAAGTTTTACCGATTTATATTCATAAACAAGCAAGATATCTCACGTTTCTTATTCTCCATAAGAATAACATTATAGCTGCTGAGTACGCAGGTTTGCTGCCATTGGGACCACAAAAAAATTGGGTTTGAATACAAATATCAGTGAACCCCAAACATATAAAGCCACATACCAAGTTTCATTAATATATATTGGACAACGTACTGTGTTTAGCAATTCCAATATCTCGGTAACCAATTGACATAAAGTGATGATCAAAATACCCATGGTTTAATGGTGTAAACCAAAAGAATTGTATGTACAAATTAAAAAAAAAAACATTTTTGGGATACAAACCCCCCCCCCAACCCCCTTTAAAATAGAGCGACCTGTCTGGTTCTTGAACTCATGAAAATAGATGCTGTCTTACACGTTTAAACCAAATTTCATCAAGATCGAACCATTTTTACGAAAGTTATCATGGCTACGGACACACACACACACACACACACACACACACACACACACACACACACACATATATATTACAAATAGTATACAAATATATACATTACAAATAGTACAGGTATACAAATATATGAATTTGAACGAATGTTGTTTTTGGCACCTGGTGGCCTCAAAACGAAAAGTTATTATGGTCCCGGGCCTAGGTCTTACCATGCCGATTACAGTAATAGCTTCTTCCCAATAGGAGAAATTAAAAACTAAAACATAAACACCATCATGTTACAAACATGTAGTGCCATAAAATTAATATAACATACTGCATATTCCTCCAATAAGGGCTTCTCGAGGCAACAAAACACCCCCGACATCCAGTGGCTTGTCAAATGTTTCAACAAAACATTCCCCCGATTGGCTTCATGTCTGACAACAATACATTTCACCCCGTCGAGCCCCTTCAAGTAAAAAAAACAATGTCTCCTGGCTTACATCCTTCTTCAGAACGCTATTACACTAGTCTCCAATGAAGAATGCTATCTAAAAATCTTGAGTTAATCTAGTTTTTTCTCATTCAATTGCTTTAAACATGCAGCCTGGTTTGAGCTGTACTTATGATTAATAAAATAAAATCAATTATCTCATAAAAAAGGGTACTGAGAATGAACAAGCTGTAATTAACTTTGATTTATGTGGTACGTTGATAGAGTGATTTCATATGATAAAATATATCATTTTAACTTTAAAATTGCTTTTATGAAAACAATTCAATAAATCTTCATACTAATTTTCTTATTTATAAAATTAATCATTTAACAGATTCCGCCTAATTGGTACCATATAGATTAAAAATATTAACACCAATTTCGTAGTTTGAGTTACAAATGTTTGTGACACACTTCATTAAGAACATCTTTGCTTCCAGTTTATGTTTCATATATCATAAATGGTGGTTGTGATCGGATGAAATGAGCAGAAATTTGAGGTCATATCAATGACACTATTTCAAAAGTAAAAAAATAAGGCTGAGTACTATTAGATGTTTAAACTTATCCAAATTTTGGAAAAAAAAACAGTGTAAGTATAAGTGTAAATATATCTTAAGTGTTGTAAGACGTCTTTTATTACATTCCGTAAACAATATTTTATTCAAAAAGAAATCATTAGCTGGTACGAATTTGGTTATTTAATGTTCCACGTGGGTTGAAGTGGGGAGTTATTGATGAAATGTCACCGGGTGTAGTTTAGAATTAATCGCTCAGTACCGACGCGATGCCGTGTCATTGCAGTTGGAAGTAATGGATTGGTGCGACGGAACATCCGCGGGGTGGTGGTTTACCGTTATTGTCAGAGATTTGTCACCATTGCTATTAAGTTAAAAATGAAAATAATAAAAATGAGAAGAGCTATAATTTAAAATTTCTTAAATTAGTTTGAACGTATCACCATACCTACTAAATGTAATTGTAACGTTAGTACTGCTTTGCTTTAAACTTAATAGAAACAGTCAAAGACCGTAGAATATAGGGAGAAACTCTCAGGAATAAAAATTTGGTCCAGTAGGTTATTACATACAATACAGTTACTATTTGTAATTGTTACACTATTTACCAAAATAATTTCATATACAACATGAGGAATTAGATACATAAACAAATTATACTTCGATATGCATTTATACCAAGCTTAAAGTTTAGGAATAGTATTTAATTAATATAAAAGATTCAAAATCGCAAGAGACCGAAATACGTTCACTGAATTAAAGAAATAACTTTTATAATTTTCTTGCCCCAATAAAAAACAAAAAATAAAAAAAAACACAAAGAGTGTCTCCGGAAGGTTTTGCGGCAGTTTCTGTTAGTGCCGTTTAATTTGTTAGTATTTTTGTAATCCCCACAGGATCAAATATTGATGAGACACTCATCTTTATTAAGATGGACTTCAAAAATATATTTTGGCAACATAAAATTGTATAAATTGTTATTTGTTTTTTGTTTAAGTAGATGAAAACTAAAATATTTAATACTATTGGAATGTATTTGTTTTAACAAACAGTATTAACAACTAAAAACCCAAATTAAAGAGCAATACCTCAACAAATATTTAAAAATCCTAATTTAATTGTACACCAAGATAAGGAAAATTAAACTGTCATTAAAATGTATATAAATAAGTTAGCCTACAGCTTTTCTTTTTAAGTATGTTTGCAATTTTTGATTTTCCATTTCAATTCATTATAGTATAATTTAAACACCACAGAATGACCAAACAGGTGACCTGAAATTCAGGTGGTTGAAGTTACTGTAAACGAGGGAATGTCAACGGTGGGCGGAAGTTAATTAGCGTCTTGGAAAACCGGAAGCCACAGTGTAACAAAGAGGTGCCATGGTGTGGGAGGGGGAGGGAGAGAGGGAGAGAGATTGAGCAAGAGGGGAGAGATCAATAAGGGGTCGTGATGTGGTACAATGCGACCTTGGGGGGGCGGCCTTGCCCCCTCATTTGGTATGGTGATTAATTAGATTGTATCAGAGATTTACACTTTGGTAAAACAGACACGTACATGAACTTGCAAAAAATTCGTACGAAAAGGTTATTTTTTAATTAAAATATAATTCACATTAATAATTGTTATTGGTACGCATACGTACATTACGAAATGGGTTTAAGTTTTATAGACACAAATAACATTTAGAATACATATCTAGTGACGAGTATCATTTCTGAAGATCGCGTAAGTGGCTTTTTTGCTTTTTAGCGAATTCCCCCTATAGGGAAGAAGCTATTAACGTAGGTCTCATGGTAAGACTTAAGCCCGAGACCATGATAACTTTACATTTTGAGGTCCCCAGATGCCAAAATAACCATTCGTTCAAATTTATATATATATATATATATGTGTGTGTGTGTGTGTGTGTGTGTGTGTCCGTAAGCATGATAACTCTCGTAAAAAAGGTCCGATCTTAATGACAATTGGTACAAATGTGTAAAGTACAATTTATTTGAACGAGTTCGAAAGCCAGACGAATCGCACCATTCAAAGGGGGATTTTTGGGGGCTTTGTATTCCAAAAAATGGATTTTTTGGGGTTTCCACATGTAATTTTGATTTAAATCAAATTTTAATTTCTACCATTGAATTCAGCATAAAAAAAACGATTCGGTATTTTGATCATTTCTCTACGTCAATTGGTTACTGAGATATTGAAAGTGCTAAACACACAGTAGGTTGTCTAATGTTATTCTTATGGAGAAAAATAAAAATTGTATATCTCCCTTATTTATGAACATAAACTGACAAAATTTGCTATATGGCTTCATCTGGTTGTGGTTTATTGTTGTTTGCACAAAAAAACAATTGTTCGCTATGGTTCCCATAGGAGCAAACCTAGGTACTTAGTCCCGATGTTATTCTTACAGAAAATAATTAAAATGTTATATATCGCTTATTTATGAACATAAACTGACAAAATTTGCTATATGGCTTCATCTGGTTGTGGTTTATTATTGTTTGCACAAAAACAATTTTTCGCCTATGGTTCCCGTAGCAGCAAACCTAGGTACTTGGTCCCCATGTTATTCTTATGAAAAATAATTGAAATGTTATATATTGCTTATTTATGAATGTATATGGATGAAACTTGGTATGTGAGTCCTATTGATATTTGAATAAAAACCCATTATTTTGTGTTCCTTGTAGCAGCAAACCTGTGTACTCATCCCCAATGTTATTCTTATGGAGAATAATTAATATTTTAAATATCACTTGTTTGTGAATATATTTCTTATGAATCCTGTAAAGTGTTTTAATGTGTTATGTTATATATTCATTGGAAATTCGATGAGTATGCAGGTTTGCTGCGACGAGAGTATTACTAAATGTCATGGGTCCGACTAATTGTTAATCGCTTTATTTGACTCAGTTATTGATGGTATTAAAACTAACGAAATAACAAACCTGTTAGGGTGGACATGGTTAGTTTTAAATAATGAATGTAAAATAATGGTATGCTATGTAATGATATTCTTCACATAAATAAACTTTTAAATGAGTTCCTAATTATTTTTTAACGATTATAAAAACAGAAAACAAAACTCCTCAGATTAAAAACAACTGAACAGAGAGATAAAGTATAGTAAATATCTAGTCGTGAATTACACCGCTAAACAACAAACACAGTTCTATAAAGCTTTTTATAAGATAAACAATTAACATATAAATCACAATAAAGGTTTTGAAAGATTTAATACCGACCTATACCGTTAGGATCTGGGGTTTAGATGTTATCAATATTCCTTGCCAGCTCAATACCATCAGTTTATCTTAAACATTCATACACAGAAGAAGATTTATAGACTGTGTCAGACCAGACAGTTTTCCTATATCAAATTTAGATTTAAATTTGTCTACCAATTTATACGAAATTAGAAATATAAAAAATAATGTATTAATTTGTTTGACAATTTTTAATCACGCAACAAAGTAGCTTATGTAATAAATTCCTATAATACACATTTGTTACCTGAATTGTGTAATGTATTGCTGATAACGTGGAGTGGTAAAGTTCATGCAAAAGTGAAAATTCGTTAAATAATGTCACTCAGCACTGATATAACTGATAATAATAATAATAGCAAGAAAAGACTACAGTCAACTCCCGATTATCCGGGAGCGGGTTAATCGGGTTGCGTTTAACCGAGGTTACAAAAGGTTTATTTTTTTATCTCCTACTAAACATAAATAGAGCAATAATAAATTTATTTTGCTCAATTATCTCCAGAATCGTATTTAATTTACTTTGTTTATCAGAATAAATACTATACAAACATTTCAGTAAACACAACATAATCTGAGAGGCTGTCATCTCGCTAATGATCCGTGGGTGCGTGATGAGGAGCGATGACCTTGACACTGCTCTAGCCACTGCACCTGGCTGGAACGTCAGCGGGGACAGTCGGACTCGGACGTCTAAAAATAGAACCATCTCAAAACAATCACCCTTGCCGCCGCTGTTCACCCTCATTGACGGTTGGACGGACAGACGGATGGTCGGACGCGGACGTCTAAAAATAGAAACATCTCAGAACAATTACCCTTCCCGCCGCTGTTCACCCTCAGCGACGGTCGGACGGACAGACGGATGGTCGGACGCGGACGTCTAAAAATAGAAACATCTCAGAACAATCACCCTTCCCGCCGCTGTTCACCCTCAGCGACGGTCGGACGGACAGACGGATGGTCGGACGCGGACGTCTAAAAATAGAAACATCTCAGAACAATCACCCTTCCCGCCGCTGTTCACCCTCAGCGATGGTCGGACGGACAGACGGATGGTCGGACGCGGACGTCTAAAAATAGAAACATCTCAGAACAATCACCCTTCCGGCCGCTATTCACCCTCAGCGACGGTCGGACGGACAGACGGATGGTCGGACGCGGACGTCTAAAAATAGAAACATCTCAGAACAATCACCCTTCCCGCCACTGTTCACCCTCAGCGACGGTCGGACGGACAGACGGATGGTCGGACGCGGACGTCTAAAAATATAAACATCTCAGAACAATCACCTTTCCCGCCGTTATTCATCCACATGGGGGTTTTCCCCCAGTGCGGAATTAAGCATAGTGTTCAGTATAGTTTGGAGATTTTCAACCTATTAATATCAGCGTTTTGGATAGTATTTACTGCTATCAACCATTGCTAGTATTAACTATTATTATCTTGATTGTTTGTAGGTGTTATCACAATTTAAAGATTTTCTAAACTATTTAATTTAGATAAATATATCTTATATGACATTAAACACAATGTTGTAGTATACAAATGTTGATAAACCTTTATTATATTCGTAATATTTAATTTATAGAATCCCTGTGTTTTAACCGGGTTTTGGGTTATCCGTGACCCTCTAACCGGTAATTACCCGGGATAATCGGGAGTTGACTTATATCAAGTCGACCAGTATAAGTTTAATTAACAGTCTATTTAATTTAAATAAATGCAAACTAAAACCCACCAAAATTGATAACTAAGGAGATTTATTAAAATAAATGTCCTCTTTCTGATAATTTGAAATAAATAAATTTGATGAGGAGATTATTTTAAATTCTGATACACTATGTTTAGTATTTAGGAGACTAATTAATGTTGGGAAGAGTTCATACACTGCAAGGAAAAACTGAAAGAAAATACAAATAATAAAATCTGTTTTTTACTAACCTAATAACAAAATTTAAAATATTTATCAGCAATCATTTTTCAATGAGAATTAAATGAGATTGAAATATTATTTTTTCCAGAGCCCGCGTCAGACGATTCAGACATTTTACAGGGAAATGAGATGGGTTGTATTTGGACAAAGACGTCCAGGTTTAAAAGATATCAGAAATGTAACAATTTGTGCTCGAAAGCGTTTCATAATAATATTCTTTCTGAAAGAAAATATAATTCAGGCATTCATTCCGTTATTACAAAGCCTGAACATTATTATGTTCGTGTTTATAAGATGCAATATAAAAGCTCGTTTATAAGTTTCACACAGATTGCAATTCCTCTGACAATGATGTCCGTAGCATCACTGCTGTATTTAATATCTGCGCGTTTTGAGTTGTGAGAGGAACAACAGAACCCTCATGAACATCTCCTTCATTCATTATATTATTGCATGTAAAGTTGTTATCCTACTACCCCTTTAAACTAATTTCTTATTCTTTATAGAAACTTTATACACTATTCAGTCTTGTGGGGAACACCCATAAGCTCCAGTAAACTAACAGTTCGTAAACATTTCAGAAAGGTTTGGGTTTGCCATGAACGCATTAACAAATATTGTTAACAAGGAGGTGGCATGGTTTTGCTACACTGATTAAGTGTAGCTGTTAGGGCTATGCAATCGTTTTATTTTATTTTATCTTTTTGTTGTTGTAAAAAGTGCTATTTCGATTTCCTAAACATTTGTAGGAAAAAATGTTTATTATAAAGCTCCAGAAACTAGACTATTTAAAAAAGTAGTAAACGTTGTATTTATAATGTTTTACTTTTATGAACAATTTATATGACAATCAACCTTAATCAGCTAAAATTAAAACGAGTTCGCACGCTGCACGCTGACGTGAGGGAAGTGAATTTCTACATAACAAACTTTAAAACTCAAAATCATTGTAAAAACATACATTTATTCCAATTTTTATTGAAATTTGAAAACATTGATTAATTAGCTGTTCTGATGCTCCTGGTTTCATTTACCTGAAATTCTGGGGATACAATTTTGCGCATTATAAGGTTAGGAGAAGGTCTAGTCAGGATTGAAAGTAGACGTGAGGTTGCTGGCGATGATGAAAACACACCAACAGATGAGTCCCAGGACTACCTTAAAACTGGACTATACCAGTTTTGAAGCTGACATTGGGTACAGCAAATGAAGTTGTCATTACATATGGTAAGTCTTTTGGCTGTCCATTATGACAAACTTCCCTTTTACCTTTGGTCCCTCCATTTGCAGCAGCTATGGACAGAATCTCTGGGTTTGGTCCCCAACCTGCCAACCTGAGGATGGATGGTCCCTGGCTGTTGTACATGGATACCCTGTCAGTTGAGTTGACCAATTGGAGGGCAGAATGTGGGTCCCCTGTTTGATAGCCTCACCCCAGCTATCACAGGGGCACAGGAGTTGGCCCTCTGAAGGGTTGATTTGGCTGCCGCCCCATCCCACCCTTTCCTTTCCTGCTATATTCTATCTTTCCGGTAACCTGCGCAATATTCCCGCTTGTGGAAGATGCGACTAGCAGCTGTGCTGGGGTTTCCTAATCCACAACAGTGGTGATGATGATGACCAACAGATGAATAACAGGTTTTTCTAATGTAAAAGCCCCATAAGACAACGTACTGTAGTTGGTCGATACACATTTTCTTTAATAACTAGGTAAATATTTATGCCATAATAACGAGAGATGGCTTGAAAGTTTCGCCTCTCTAATTCCCATCTTTTTACATGCATAATTTTATATCCGGAGCTTTTCTGACCCTTTTTGGGCCCAAAAACTCAAAATTCGAAATACTGATCCCCAAAAAAGTGGTTTAGAGTTTTTCGATTGTTTTGCCCAACGAACTTATCCAACTGATTATAGAAAGGAACGTCCCTACCAAATATGAAGTAAATCAGAGGAAAAATGTGACCACTAGAGTGCAAACACACACACATACACATATATATATATTATTTAAAAAAAAATACCTGAGTACCATTCGAAATTCATTAATTCATTTTTTTATTCACTGATACGTGTTTCGAGGTTTACCTCATGATCGAAGTGCAGCTAATAACCTTAAACAAAATTAAATAATCTGTAAATAAATAAAACAGTATGATAATTTTGTTAACATGTGTAATATACATATATATATAATATATATAACATGTGAACAACCCCCTATAACGTGTTCGGGGGGGGGGGGGGTCACGTTCGTAACTTCTATGGTGGTCCCGGGCTTAAGTTTTACCGTGCTTATAGTTTACTTTCCAAAGGAAATTCAATAAAAACTTGGTTGTAACAAACTTTCATCACGTTGCTAATAAAGATTCTGCATGTTGAGTCAACAATATCGACAATACAGATAATTGTGTAGTTGTAACGCAATAATAAAATAATAACAACAAACAACGTCATACTAATACCATTTAATGCTACACATTTTCAGAATATGTTTTCTATTTATATTCGTTATCCAAGGCAACAGAACTTCTGCGACGTCGCACGTCGAGTGGCTTGTCAAACGTTGTAACAAAACATTTCTCTGATTGGCTTCATGTCAGACAACAATAAACGTCACTCCGACGAGCTTCTTCCCAAGTAAAAGCGAATGTAATAAGGGCTTATATCCTAATTTGTAAATTATTACGGTTTAGCTTAAGTAATAAATATTATTGGTAAACTATCTTAAGTTTAGTTTATTTTCTTAAAGCAACTAATTTAAAAATAAGCCTTGTTTGAGCTGATCTCCTGAGTGACAAATAATATTAATATGTTATAATAATGTATAATGGAAATGACAAGTAGTGAATCAATTTTTAGTTATATTGTTTGAATCCAAGGATAATGTATAGTACAAAAATATATGTGGGTACTTGCTCTAACTAAAATATATCGAAAAATTGTTATTATTATATTTTTGCATGTATTAATTATTTTTCTTTATTATTTAATAACAATTTTGCTATAATAGGCATTACTTAACTGTCACAAAAAACTAAAAGAATTGAAAAAGTACCAATTGCAACCTTACAGTGTTATAACAATCTCAGTTTAAAAATCATATTTAAAACTAAAATAATAATTAATAAATTTTGTAACATTTGTATTTTTAACACTTTGTAATCATCTCAATTTTGAAATCAGATTTTAAGTTTCAAACTTTGTGAATGACAGGTGCACGGTGCTTATGTAACAGCTGACAAGTATAATAAAGGCCTAAGTGTTATAGTTATTTGACTACGCAGAAGTAATGATCGCTCTAAAGTTATGTCTTTACAATGTTTTATGTTTGCCTATTTCCTCATAATAGTTTCTAATATTTTTAGAAAGACAACTGTTTGTGGCTATCGTTCTCTCTAAGGGGCTTTAAACTGTGCAATTTCATCTATCACACAAAAAACACTTGTTTTTTTAGTGTGATAATGATTTTTAATTTAATTTGGCAAAATTCTTAAGGTTAGGATTACAATTTGAAACAAACAATTAAACTGTATTAACACCTGCAACGATGGATAAACAAACATGTGGTTGAAGTAATTATCACTACCAAACGAGGATGAGGTACGACAACAATACAATAGCCCCCACCCCTCTTCACCCCCACCCACACCTCCAACTTGCATCATCCATCTGACAAATTACCATCATGCCTTCTAGCCACAATCTCTCAGTTTTTTGCCGGACAATGAATACGGTAAACACTGAAAAAGTCGCTAGGTATTGACGAGTTTCCCATCAAAACTATCTCCTAAAACGTTAAGTTTAAGACAAAAACTAAGATTTAAATTATATTAAGATTATTATACTGAGGCAAAATAATGTTGCAACATAAATCGTATACAACAATTCATATAATTTCCCAAGTAATTTATTGTGAATGAAAATATTTAGGCATCTGTTACCAATTAAATTTAAAAAAATATAATAAAGTCTAAACAATATATTTTAACAGTAGTACTAGAACAATATACTCAAACAGAACAATTTCCGAGTACTGTACTCCTTTGTATCAATATCAATACACAAAATAATGTAAATACAATTGCCGTGCATAAATGATGACTGCCCAGAGGGAATACAATTCCAGTACTGTATCGAGGACGAAATCTTGGCAATATGTCAAGTAAACAATCAATACTAGGAGCCGTGCTTCTCTCTGCGGCAATCTCGGTGCTGTACTTGTGATGCGGCGCGACATTTGAAGGAGCTACTCAAATGAACAACGTTACTTACAGTACTGTAAACTAAACCTGTGTAGCTCCAGAACCAAAATAACCTCATTTTTCTATTAAAAGACAATTACGAAAAGTCATTAAGCACATTAATTTATATATGGCAATTTAGTTTATATGAATGTTACATACAATTTTCACTGTGCTAAATACAGGAACCTAAATAATCAAAATTTTGCTTTCAGAAGACAATTGTGTAAGGTCTTAAAAGCGTTTATACAAGTGGAACTGTTGATCACTCTCGAGCAAATATGGTAACAAATTATTGAAATAAAAATCATTAAAATAGCTATAATAATCACTGCAGAGATTTTTTTAGTAGTTTTTGTATTTATATTCAACCATAATTATGTTTATGTTAATTATGTAAAACTGTAAAATTATGTAAAATATGTAAAACTTATTGCATAAACAGCTGTTGTATAATGGAATTTAATTAAAATTCATATACATTTTTTCCATATGCGCTAAAAACTAACTTTGAGAGTGACCTGTGCCCTTCTAAATGGACGTATCGAAAATTGAGAACCACTTTGCAAAACCACAGTTCGAAGTAGCCTTTTTGACACCTCAATCGTCGATATCGGTTCAGAAATGACGGAGTTATATATAATGTTATGATATACTAAAACGCTTTAGTGTGTTATAGAGAAATACATCTATTATGCAGGACTGTCTGTATACAAATTACATTCAACGTTTAACCAGGCTCTAGATGCCGATATAGTTTAACTATTTTTTTAAACTACTTGTTATTGGCAACCTTTTTATTATTTAATTTTAGGGGAATATCCAATTGCCATATTTTTACTTAAAGTTTTTGATTACAATGAAAACATTTTGGTTAATATTTCGTTTATATATGGAATGGACTGTTTTAATTTATCAATATTTTTCTTTTTTGTGATAATAGCTATGTAACAATGCTGGTTGTATTTCGAGTTGGAAAAATATACTAGTTCTTGATCGCTTTTATAATCAAAGTAATTTCTAAAACTTTTCTCACTCTGGGAACTGTAGAATATACAATTTACATCCTCTAAAGTTATTTTTGACCATAATAAATGTAAAAATCTGTGAAGAGCTGAACAAATTGTATAATACCTGAGATGACCTTGCGATATCAGCATTGCTAAAGAAACGACTCACAAAAAATACTTCTGAATTTTATTTTTGGCAAATACTTTAGTTTTACATTAGTATCAGTAATATATGGTTAAACATGATTTTAAATAGAGGTTTGGTGAACAATGAAATGAAAAAAAATACATAGGAATTTAGTTTCTATTCCCAGGGAGGCATCATCAGCACTGTATTGGGTTTGGCTGTGCTAACGTAATTTAGTTTCTATTCCCAGGGAGGCATCATCAGCACTGAATTGGGTTTGGCTGTGCTAACGTAATTTAGCTTCTATTCCCAGGGAGGCATCATCAGCACTGTATTGGGTTTGGCTGTGCTAACGTAATTTAGCTTCTATTCCCAGGGAGGCATCATCAGCACTGTATTGGGTTTGGCTGTGCTAACGTAATTTAGCTTCTATTCCCAGGGAGGCATCATCAGCACTGTATTGGGTTTGGCTGTGCTAACGTAATTTAGCTTCTATTCCCAGGGAGGCATCATCAGCACTGTATTGGGTTTGGCTGTGCTAACGTAATTTAGCTTCTATTCCCAGGGAGGCATCATCAGCACTGTATTGGGTTTGGCTGTGCTAACGTAATTTAGCTTCTATTCCGAGGGAGGCATCATCAGCACTGTATTGGGTTTGGCTGTGCTAACGTAATTTAGCTCACGAAGAATGTGTTGTGGTCACAGAATTCACGAGCGATGAAAATTAAATACACAAATGAAAAATTCAAAATCATCACTATAATACGAGTTTTGCTTATCTAGCTGTAGTTTTTAACTAACTTGGTTTATCATAAATACTTAATGTGTATAACAACTACAGCCTCTGGACTCTGACAACACATAGTTAGATCACAACTTGTTGACATCGACTAGAGAGAAACATGTAATTATTATAAATATGAAGTTTTTACGATGAATATGAAACTTGGACTTTAATGCCTTTTGAAAAAATATTAAGATAAATGGTCTCCCATAATGTTTTACTAAGTATCTTGTGTCAGTTGCAGAAATCAATTCTGTACTATATTCACCTAATTTCGTAAGATTTGTTTTAAACCCCACCTTTACTGAGCTGACATGCTGAGGCGCTCTCGTCAATGTAAAAGCTGCCATGCTGTATTATGTATGCATTGAGGGATAGCTGCACTAGTTATGTAAATCTCTAAAAATTTGAATCTTGTCAACGATTTTGCCTCTTCTTGTAAGTCTTTATTTCCCCTGTTTGTATCAGGTAAATGCCAAAGTATAAATCTAATGTTCTACTTTAAAAAATGTTAGCCTCTAACCAGTTTCAGAATGCTAAACAAATAGCCTCATTTTACTTATATCCATACAAATGTGCCATATATTGTATATACCTGTCACCAGGCAAAACAACTTTAATGCATTTTGCTTATCAGAGAAAGATTTCTTACAAGATCTGAATAAAAACAAATACCTCAAAAAAGGAAAAGTAAGGTTGATCAGGAATTGCACTATGTTTTTATTTTTCCTACTTAACAAACGAAAAAGGT
The DNA here is from genome assembly GCA_963675035.1 of Allygus modestus. Lineage (NCBI taxonomy): Eukaryota > Metazoa > Arthropoda > Insecta > Hemiptera > Cicadellidae > Allygus > Allygus modestus. Next base: position 45,332,050 of record OY776115.1, on the reverse strand, counting down.
GAGATAACCTTAACAAAATAAAGGTAAATGTAAGATGGCTAACTCATAACTATTGTATATTGTTTAATAAGTGTAATTAATCATAATTTTAACATAAGGTAAACAAAATCAGAGAAGTGATTTTTCTATCTCGTAGCAAACAAAGAACTTAGATAATACTTGAAAAATTACATTTATGTTTTTATAAGAGACAAGTTTTACTACTGGGGTCGGGGACTTCATTCTTGTAAAAACCTTAAATTATTTATCCATGAAGAATGAGACCTTTCCATTTTTGCTTCGGAATGGGATATGTGTACTTTACATCCTTTATGCATCTAAACATCCTTATTCGCAGAAGTACTTACTAATTAACAATAGGTTTATCCCTGCAAGATAATAAGTTACATTGTAATTATTTGTTTAGGAGAGTAAATATATTAGTAGATAGATAGTAGTATTCTTAAAGTTTCTCTAAAAACATGATTTTGTAGAGCTGAGTTTGTTATCAGGGAGAATTTTGAATTGGATAAAATATGCTTTTAATGGTTTAGAAAATAAAAGATATTCCGTACATGTCAAATTTTTCACAAAAATGGTCCTCACTTGCTCACAACGGGGTTGGGATCCGTTCCCACACTTTCTCACAACGGGTTGGGATCCGTTCCCACACTTGCTCACATCGGGTTGGGATCCGTTCCCACACTTGCTCACAACGGGTTGGGATCCGTTCCCACACTTGCTCACAACGGATTGGGATCCGTTCCCACACTTGCTCACAACGGGGTTGGGATCCGTTCCCACACTTGCTCACAACGGGTTGGGATCCGTTCCCACACTTGCTCACAAGGGGTTGGGATCCGTTCTCACACTTGCTCACAACGGGGTTGGGATCCGTTCCCACACTTACTCACAACGGGGTTGGGATCCGTTCCCACACTTGCTCACAACGGGTTGGGATCCGTTCCCACACTGGCTCACAACGGGTTGGGATCCGTTCCCACACTTGCTCACAACGGGTTGGGATCCGTTCCCACACTTGCTCACAACGGGGTTGGGATCCGTTCCCACACTTGCTCACAACGGGGTTGGGATCCGTTCCCACACTTGCTCACAACGGGTTGGGATCCGTTCCCACACTGGCTCACAACGGGTTGGGATCCGTTCCCACACTTGCTCACAACGGGTTGGGATCCGTTCCCACACTTGCTCACAACAGGTTGGGATCCGTTCCCACACTGGCTCACAACGGGTTGGGATCCGTTCCCAAAAACAAACATTTTGCAAAAATATTCTCTATTGTAGGGCTTTGAAATCATGTACAACAACACAAATATTTACATTTGAACATTCTCAACTTTTGACTCTCGTTTTTTTTAACACTCTGTATTTAAAAATAACATTTTGATATGTTCTTCATCGGGATTAATTTAAATTTATATCAGTAATTTTAAGAAACATAAAGGTGGTAGCCAAGGCTGTTAATAACAAAACTAAAAAATATTCTGAGCTGAAAAATACATTAATTTTGATAAAATAATAGAAACAAATTTCAACAAACGTAAAATTGGGTTACAATATTCCAACTTATCTAAAAGAAGGTCATTGTCTCAGGAATAGTAAAGTTAATGCCCAATGCAATGAAGCTGTGAGCCGCACAGCCCGGGGTGAAATAGAGCTGTTTTGTCTTGGGATTATTACTTCGGATTTTATGTGTATTTTGAGTTTGTGTATTTTACTACACATAAAAAATATAAAACATTACACCAAATGGTCAAGGACACTAAACGGTCAAGGACACTTTTGTGAAAAAAGGTAATATAACCTTAGTTAATATTTGCTAAAAAGGTAAACCCACGTGCATCCACCACAGCTGGTGCGAGGATGAATATTTAATTTGTGTTCCGTGCAGGGACGGGCTACTCTTCAAGGTATTTCTGAAGCTAAATAAATGCTTTGTCACATTTTATTTTCAGCCAGATCATTGACTATATAGTCAATGGCTAGATGTTAAAAGGTTATCTGTATCTTCATAAAAGTAAAACTCCAGAGCAGCCGCTGTTTAACTATTGTTTAAGTTCATCACAGGATGTTAAACCTATTTTAGTGACTGCAAGCACTCCGATTGACATTGGTCGGTGATTTTTACAACTAAGGTAAACAGTTTATCTATTATTATTATTTTTAATTTTACATTAATATTATTAAAAAAAAACATATTTTATTCGGTTACGACTTTAATAGAAGCCCTGTGTGTGTTTCCGGGGAGTTTTGCGACTGATTCCAGCTCACAAATGAATATTGTTTTGGAATGATTCTTAACGGGCGCTAACTCAGAGAAAAAGTAGAGAAAATCAAGTTCATAACTCTGACAGTAATTCAATTCTTGCATAGAAACTTTGTTACTATCACCTGCAAATAATGTGTGGTTTCATCGTAATATCACACTAACAAATAAAAGTTAACATCGGCAATAACGAACATTTAGACCAACACTATACGACATCACTTGAAGTCCGACCAGAAACAGATTGATGTTATCAGCCCACCGTCTTATCATTTTATGTTAACAGAGACCAGATGAAACAGCTGTTTATCGCTTGTTTCCATTACCTAGAATAGCTTTAAATAATATAAAGTTTTGAAAGTGATCTTGGTTAAAAACATATTTTTCATATTCCTCATTTGCAATTTTATATATATCACTAGTATATAGTACAGAGTTAACATACGCGAATTGAACTGCTAATTATTTGTATAGTCTAATATAATTATAGTCAGAATAAACAAATAATGTCTATAGTCTAAGAGTGGGGCTACAGTCATGAAATATTTTGTTATGTCTGATTCTTTTTTTTCGTCCGTCCTCATCGGATCATCCAAAATAATTGAGTTATGAGTCATTAAATAAAACTGAATATTTTTCAATTTTATTGGTCTTGATTCTGCTCACTGAAGTCGCGAGGTTTACTTTTTTGTTAAATGAGTCATAAATCAATGATTTCTTATAAAACTTTAAGGAAGTGTGGGATTTTCAATTAATATTGTAATGGGAGAATTCAGGTAGAAATGCGAAACGTGTTGTTACTAGGGCCCCTCATAGCGACCTCTAGTATATATAAATTTATTCGTTTTTTGGGAAAAAATATTATGTTCACGCCAGTTTAGAAAGTCACTAATATGTGGTCAAATTGAGTATTATTTTATTTTGTCAGTCAGGACAACTTGTAGAAAAACAGATTGTAAGCCTCGTCTGTTTTAAATTTTGTTTACTTTAATAAACAAAGTATTTTGTTCTAAATGTATAGGACGAATTTATAATCCCGGATCGCATGCACGTCTGAGCGCATTAATGTGCTTTTACTTTACCATTATTGTTATAACAGTGTGGCATGGCAATTGGGAAAAGCCCTTTTTCCCAATTAGAGCATTAAACTAAATTAATGGTTAATCTATGATAAACTGCACTACACATGTTTACCCTCAAGGCCTCAATAACCCATACATAAAGGAAACATATGGAGTCAAATGGAGTAACCTCCCAAAAACACAAATATCAGTTATTAAGAACGTTGTACCATTTATTTGCCTTCCCCAATTGCATGATTTAGTGATAATTGCCGCAGAGAAAAGAGGTTGATAAAATGATGGGGGTTGGGAGGGGGATGAAGTGGGGAGTTATCGATGAAATGTCACCGGGTGTAGTTTAGAATTAATCGCTCAGTACCGACGCGATGTCGTGTCATTGCAGTTGGAAGTAATGGATTGGTGCGACGATACACCCGAGATACTTTACTGCCAACTAACTACCTTATGGTTTACCTTTATTGTTACAAATTCTTTAGAATATCCGTTAAGATAAACATGGAAGCATTAAAAGTAGGAAATGTGTCTACCATGTTATTTAGTTTTGAAAGGGTTACATCAACAGTTGACCAGTTAACCAGTACAACCCTGTAAATTTCATTATATTGAGTAAAGTGTTAAATTGTTACTATAAATACTGCAATTGTTACTATGATCAAAGATTGTTACTCTGATTAAGTGGATTATTGGTAATGATGATGTTATTTTATATAAACTCTAAAACCAGCTGACAAATTAATTAAATTGAGGTTGCGTTACTTCATAACTTTATACAATGGATTACTCGCTGTTCATAAAGATCCAATTTTTAAAATAACAATGTTTTAAATCAGGTTATGCTAAATATCATAAATTAATCTCTTAACTGTCATTATTAAGTAGCTTGATAATTTAGCTTAATTATTAACGTCAAACAGGCTACAAAGTAACAGTTTATCTTAATTTTTGCATGCAGAGGTGTTACTTTTTCTGAGACACTGTTTCTTGAAAAATTTCTACAGTCATTATATGCAGATTGATTCTAAAATTCATGCTGTCACGTCATTATGATTACGTCATTCTCTGTTTACGCCAGACGATCAACTATGTGTGTGTAGAGGCAATGAACATCACAGGTTTCATCGTGACGATATTTTGTGACGGCTTAATTCTCTCGTTGGGCCACGGAGACACTGCTTGTCCAACTGGTTCGGCCAATTCATGAATATTGTTTGTCTACGTGGTCACCATTTCATTTGGACCATATTGATTAAATTGAGCAGCAACATTTTACATTACATTTTACTAGACTCATGGGACTAAGATTCATTTTGTTTTACAACGAGGTTCTTACAAATGACTTGGGTTATCAGCTTGGACTTGTATTTGTCATGTCTAGACGGAAGATTGCAGTCTCGGTTTTTCTAAAGAAATTGTCATTTCCACTTTTAACTGTTCTGAGTTGCTGGAAAGAGTTGATTACACTGCTCCAGATCCTCCCGAGCCCCGAAGTTGTTCCAAGCTCCTCCCTATGCCTACAACAGCAAGCCCTGCCTAGGATTCATAGTCTTGAGATCAGCCTTCCTGTGGCATTGGACTTATTCCACAAGACAGTTGTCGATTTCCGGAGGGTATTGACCAAGAACTATGAACTATTGTATGTTCGATATTTCATGTGCCCATTATTCTTAGCATACGATATTGCATGTGTTTAATGTATTTTAATCTGTTTGTTGTATGTGTTTAACGTACTGTTGTCGTAATGTCAACATATTACATATTGATTTTTCTAATGGTAAGATTATTTATCTATTTTGTATTAAGTACTTATCTACAGCTTAGTCATCAATTATAAGGTTATAAATAAATATATTATTACTGGCGTGACAAGTCAACATTTTGCCTTGTAGCATCTTTTATGTTTTTGGCTTGCTGGTATGGGCGGTATGTACACTTGCCGGTATGTACAATATAAGTGTAAATATTTTTTTAGTATTGTGAGACGTAATTTAATGCATCCTAAAAATTTAATTACAGTAGAACTCCAATTATCCGAATTAATTGGGGATCGGGCCAATTCGGATATGCAGAAATTCGGATAATCAGGTATACCTCGGGAATTAAGCAAAAAACATCACCATACATAAAAAATCAGAATTTTATCGACAAAGTTATTATAAATGTAGTGAACAGAAAGTGAGCGAACTGTATCAAGAATATACGTCATAAAAATTAAATTACAGGAGTTAAATTGAATACAGTATATACAGTTGCTCTTTTCAATACACACTGTACGTATTTCACTGTTCAATGTTGGTTATTTCACTTGAACATCTCGAGCAAAGTGAGTTTATCACTTAGCGAAAGGACAACACGTTTACGTTTTGTACTCATTTCGAACGATAATCTCGGTGAAAGAACAGTAGCGACTGATGATGAGCACGGCGGGAAGGGGGTATGACTCATTGTTCCCTGCAAAAATATCGTCCGGAAGGTAACAGCGCAGGCTTTTATTTTAGCGCTCACGGCGCATTATCGCTACACGCGCTCCCGCTGTTATTTTCTTGATTTTTATATTTCTATTATTTCACTCAAAATCGATTCGGATAATTGGATATTCGGATAATTGGGGTTCGGATAATTGGATTTCTACTGTACTATCAAGAAGTAACCAAGTGACCTAATATTTAAAAAAATTATAAACATTGAGCAGAATATTTTAACTAACGTTTATGGATATGGGTTCATTCAATGCTTATAGTCCACACACTAAGTAGGGCTCTGATATATTCAAAGTACTAGTGCAGTCTAGGTCATGTTTAAACAATCGGGCAATTTTGCATGTATATTAATTATGTAAACAATTCTCAGTGCATATATTTAATTAAGTTATAACATTTTGCTAGCTATTGCTTGAAATATTTATGAATTAGAAAATTATACTAGTAAAGATTGTTTTAAGTATAATATTTTTCGTAACGATTTTAAACTGTCTGCATTCATTAGTTAGTCTTTAAGGTTAATGCATTACTCAAGTTGAATAATTACACATAAGTAGCAATAAATACCATTTTTAGTATTGTTCAGCCTGTTAAGCTTTAAAACTTAATAAGGTCTCAATTGTTTACGCTTATTTACCACCTTTGTCACACATCTTTTATTTTGTTTTAATAATGTCAATGAAGAGAGTGTTTTTATAACATACAAGTTAACATTCATGACTCAAGAACATTTTTTAGAACCACAACCTATTAATCTAATATATAAAAATCAATATTTGTACGTCTGTTTGTCTGTCCATTCATATTTTATGCGCTGCCATACCGTTCATCTGATTGCTTTGAAATTTTGCATAGTAACATAGGTTAACCCAGGGAAGGTTATAGGCCATTAACCGAAGTCCTAGGACATTAGGGCTGTGCCCCACTGGACTTCAAAGTTTCAACGTTAATCTTATGGAATAAAGATTTCTTTTGATTTTATCAGATGATATCTATATCTTAAAATATTATAAACAGCTGTTTATCAATATGGAAATAAAAAACCTACTTTAATGGCAACTCAAACTCTTTTTTCGATAGGCGAATAAGCGAAGCGAACGAGCTCATATTGAAAATGAACGAGTATTTGACATAAAACAAATTCAATGCCTCTTCTGCGGCAGCAACGTGCCGGGTACCAGCTAGTTTTCTATATTATTGATTTATATATTTGTAAAACATCAAATGATTGAGATAATTTGAGTTATATAAACATTTAAAACATAGCAAAGAGATTGACAAATGAGAATATTGGACTTTAGATACATGCCTTTTTGTAAGTACATTGTCGAGGCTATACAAACAAATCCATTGAGCGTTTTTAGAAAGTTACATGACATTCTTTCTTTGTGTAGTTGTTTTTATTATAATTTAGGTCACCACAGGAACTTAAAATCTACGACACACATCTACATTGTTATGCCATTTCGATACTTGACATCATATATCAAGAATCAATAATCAAGATTGTGTCACTGCTATAGATTCTATTTTTTATAGATATACTAGCTGTTATTAGCCCGTCAAAAATGATGGGCTTAAAATACAAATCAAATAGTTTTCATTAGTAATCAAATAAATGTAGTGGCTTCACTAATCAAATAAATGTAATTGTTCTTTAAAAATCTGTAACTAAATATCTGTTAGTTATTTAAAACGCTAATTTTTAAATGCATGTAATCAAATGGGAAATCACTGTGCGACACTGTAAGATGCAATTGTAACATAGCATATTGCGTATTGAAATATTCATTAGATTGTGTCAAAATTATTTTTACGAAAGACTTATTACGCCTGCACAAAAAATAGCCCAAAAGAAGAATTTGATGGTTTAGTTTAAACTTTGTTGTTAGGCCTAGTTTAGTTTTGGATATTGAATCAGATAAAGATTTATGTAACTTCAAGCCAAATTCTGTTCCTTAAAAACTGGAGTAAAATTGTATTAAATGCTTAAATGTTTGCCCTTGGGGATTAAATATGCTGTACAAAATTGCCTAAGTGCTTTCCTTGTGTTTATAACCAAAAGATAAACACAGTCTACATATTTACCAACACTTAATTGTATTTCGTCTGCTGACACACAAACTATCTAAAGATAGACCAACAAAAAACACATAATTAGCTAAACTGAACAAAAATGTATTTATTCAATGCTAATAGTGGTATAGGTCCATCGTCCTTAGTTTTCTTATCCCTTTTATCACAATTTCTTACCAAAGTTTCATCTGCCTTCACCCAATTTCATCCAATATAGCAAAGAAGGTATATTAAATAGCATAGAACGACTCTGTGAAATCAAACTGAATTTTGGACTTAAAATTGTTCTACGTCCAACCGTTGCAGAGATATTCAAAGTGCTAAACATAGTACGTTGTCCAATGTTATCCTTATGGAGAATAAATACAATTTTATGTGTGGATTATTTATGATTTTATATTGATGAAACTTGGTATGCGGCTTTAAATAGTTGTGGTACATTGATATTTGCATAAAAAAACATGTTTTTATTGATTTTACACAAAACCGCAAACCTGCATACTCGGCCTCCATGTTATTCATATAAGCAAAGTTTTATATCTCCCTTAGTTATGAACATAAACTAATAAAACTTGGTATGTAGCTTCACCTGGTTGAGTTATATTGCTAATTGCAAAAATAACACATTTTTAGCGAATTTCCCCTATAGGGAAGAAGCTATTACCATAGGTGGCATGGTAAGACTTAAGCCCGAAACCATGATAACTTTTTGTTTTGAGGTCCCCAGATGCCAAAAACACTATTCGTTCAAATTTATATATATGTATATATATATATATATATATATGTCCGTTACCGCGATAACTTTTGAAAGAAGCGCCCGATTTTTATGAAATTTGGCACAAATGTGGAGAGTAACATTTATGACTTTAAGTTCGAAAACCAGATTGATCGGTCTATGGGAAGGGGGTTTTGTGGGGGTTTAAATTTTTCCAAAAATCAGTTTTTTGAACTTTTAACCCTAAAATTTTGAAAACACTAGATTTTGGTTATCCATTTTGTAGAGCTTAAAAAACAAACAATTTAGTATTTTGAATCATTAAGCTAGGTTTAGTGGTTGTGGAGAAAAGTCAAAAAACGTGTCCATAAAATTTCCCATGTTAATCTTATGGGAATACGGTTTTTAGATTTTCCTCAGATAATTTCACTAAAAACTCCACATTTCTTTCTACCAATCAGTTTAGCTCCACAGAACAATCATTTTGGCGTTTTAATTGTTGTTTTATGTCCAACCGTTGCAGTGATATCCAAAGTGCTAAACACAGTACGTTGTCCAATGTTATCCTTATGGAGAATAAATAAAATGTTATATTTTGATTATTTATGTATGTATTTTGATGAAACTTGGTATGTGGCTTCAACTAGTTGTGGTATATTGATAATATACAAAAAAAGTTCTTTGTTGATTTTTCCCGGTAGCAGCAAACCTGCATACTCGGCCTCCATCTTATTCATATGGAGAATAAGTAAAGTTTTTTATCTCCCTTAGTTATGAACCTAAATTAATAAAACTTGGTATGTAGCTTCACCTGGTTGACTTATATTGATAATTGCAAAAGACACCCTAACTTATCTTCCTTGTTGCAGCAAACCTGCATACTCATTTATAATGTTATTCTAATTGAGAATAAATAAAATGCTATATGTAGCTTGTTAATGAATGTATTTCTGTGAAACTTGGTAAGTGGCTCTAGGTAGTAGTGATACCCATATATTTGCAATGGAAATTAGCTGAGTACGCAGGTTTGCTGTGATGGGGGTATTTTTATATTTCTCGTTGCAGAAAACCTTCATTCTCAGCTCTAATGTTATTTTTATGGAGATTAAATTAAATGCTATTTATCACTTATTTATGCATGTATTTTTGTGAAACTTGGTAAGTGGCTCTATGTTGTAGTGAGACACATAAATATGCATTGGAAATTCGCTGAGTACACAGGTTTGCTGCAAAGGGGGTATTTGGAATTAAATGCTTATTTCCCTATAGTAGAAAAACACAGAATAACTTAACGCATACTGAGGAAATAAAAATGATTGAAATTACTGTGAACAATGGAATGGCGATGGTGGGCGGAAGTCAATTAATGTCTTGGAAAACGAGAAGCCACTGTGTAACTAAGAGGTGCCGGAGTCCCTATGATGTGGGAGGGAGAGGGGGAGAGAGAGAGAGGACAGATCAATAAGGGGTCGTGTAGTACAATGCGACCTTGGGGGGCGGCCTTGCCCCCCTCATTTGATATAGTGACTATCAAATCTCAGATTTTATCAGAGATTTAGGTAGTAAAAAAATGGTGTACATGAAGAAAATAACTTCCAAATCGGTTGTATTAAGACAATCAATGATTTTACTGTTTCTGAATATTATTGCTACTCAATCGTATATCATCGAGGACCTTTTTGCTTACAATTTTTAATAAGATTAAAAATTATGAATACTGATGGACTCAGTAACGTTATTTGTGATTATGCACTCGTCAGAGAAAAACGTCCCACAACGTCCAGAGTTCTGGAATCCAACTTCGTTTTCGCCAGCGAAAAATTCACTAGAACCCAACCAATTTACTGGCAAAAATCCAAGCAAAGCTGGATGACAGTCATAAAAAAGCTCCAACAATGAACTGGTTTATTGATTGGTTTTATTTTGTGTATTGTGCCAGATAAAGCAATAAATAAAGAAATTCATACCTGGACAACCAATAATACGTTTAATAGCTTGCTTCCTCAGTTCGAGCCATCAAATGTTCCAGAATTAATGGCAATGCTTAATGGACAAAAATCAGTTTTTATTTTGTGTAAACCAGTTTGGAATTTTGAACCAAAAATGAAAGGAGACTGTAAACAACTTACATTGCTTACATGTGTAACAATAAATTACACAGCTAAACAAACGCAGTTCTATAGATCTTTCTATGATACATGAAAATACAAAACACATACATACACATACACACATCACACACATAACGCATGACATACATGACGCATCAAAATATTGAAATGATTTAACACCGACCTTACACTGTTAGGATCTGGGATTTAGATATTATCAATATTCCTTGCCAGTTCAATACTGTCAGTCATTTTGACACTCATACACAAAAGAAGATTTATCCATTGTGTCAGACATTTATTACATTTATTATTCAATATATTTTTAGGGATTTATTCGTAGTTCAAACTATTGTATAACATAATATGCGTTCGGTTTAACTGTTTGATGGACAAATATTGCGTATTTAAGCCAAAATAATTTTTTTAAGTTGTTTAAGTCGATTTTAGTATATTATCCCGTGGGTAAGCAACACATAATATATAAAAATACAAATTTTGAAAGACACCTAGCACAAAGATTAACAACAACTTAAAATCACAATAAAAATAGTAATACTAATGAATAATAAGGCTAACAACATTAATAACATTGTGTATTCAATCTTTAAATCCATAAATGTGCTAGTTTTGATTTGTTTGTGCTAGTTGGGGCTTTGCTATTTTTCTACAAAATGGAGAAATTTGACTACAAAGTTTAAGATGTGGTAGTGAAAGTAGGTTCAACGTATGCAACCAATAAAGATGAATTATATTATTAGCTATATACCACTGATAAGTATTTCTGATACAACAAACACTACCAGTTGGCTTGAATATGCGGCAAAGTGCAAGTAGAATCGCCTGGAATCTCGCCTCCGGCATTCTCTGAGAAGTGAACGTTCCAGCACAACTAATTGTAGTCATTACTGTATAATAAGAACCCTTAAATAAATGAGAGTCCAGCCTGATTTGTTTAGTTTGATTAGTTTAAATATTTTTCTCATTACTTGATAATATATTTATGAACTGTCGACTCATAGAAACTACAAAAAAATTATTAATATTTATTTATTAACGGGTAAAAATGTGTACAATTCACAAATTAATGCTATAAAGGTTAGCACGTATCAAATAGTATTTACAATTACATTTTATATTGCATGGTTTGGAAGAGATTACTGATGATAAGTTTTATATGAGTAATTATTGGATAGCATTTTAGTGTACTGAATAAAATGAAAATGTTTACATATAAAGGTAATAATTTATAAATACCAAATTTTTTAAATATTATCTTTTAGGAAGAATATAATAACGATGTCTGACGATCCAACCTACACCAGGGAGGGTCGTGGAAAACAAAAAGCATTTTCCTTTGTTCCGCATTCTATGGATAAACTAATGCACTTTTACGACTAACATAAATATGGTTTATACACCTGAATAAATCAAATCATCGTATCCCGAAGACAAACATTGAAACAGTTCATGCTGAAGGGGGGAAGCTCTGAGGAAATTGTGGCAAATTTCACAATTTTTACACATTTGGAAATTTTAACGAACATGTTGATATGCATATGTTAGGGTTCTTCACAACACCTTCAAATTTGGCACGGCAGGTGACCAAGGCTCTTCTGCCATTGTTTATTAAAAGCTAAAATTGTATCTTTTTTATTACGTGGCAAATTGAATTCGTCATACTGATATCTATTATATCTTTGCCTAAATTGCAAACAGTTATACCATATTTTGTTTACATAAAAACATTATTTATTACTGCAAAACATAGTTTTAAATCAAATACATAGACTAAAGCGACATTCAAAAATAATTTAATACGAAATACAATACTTAGAATACCAGTCTATATAAAAAGCCAAACCCCGGAACTTGTGTGAAAACCAAATTTTTGTCACGCGTGAAATTTTATGAAAGGTCTCGGTAGGGGACTCGGAGGAGTGTTTTTCGACAAATGCTTTCCTAAGGCCACAAATAAAAAACGTTTTTAAATATTTAAATTTGATCAGATGTGTGATATGTATCAAACCTGAGCAGAGCTATTGGGCTCAGCAGTTAGTTCATTAGTGTATGAACAATTCTAAAACAACGCATTGATTCTAACAATAGGCCAAACCTTTCTAAAATTAAAATAAAACAATCTTTATCAGCAATATTTTTTCTGTAACATTTAGAATGAATTAGGAGTACTATTATTGTTCAAAGCCTCCGGGAGACGGTTCTGACATTTCACGCTGAAATGAGAACTATTGTTTCCAATCACTGTTATCATGATTGTGGAATATTGTAGAAGACAAATTGTGATAGAAAGCGTTTAATAACTTTATTCACTCTGAAGGAATACATCCCCAAGGAAGGATGCAACAATTGTGTAGATATTACAAAGAGGATATTTAATCATGTTCGTGTTTATACGATGTTATAAAGAAGCGCGTTTATACGTTTCAGACAGATTACAATTCCTCTGACAATGATGTCCGTAGCTATGACTTCATCACAGCTTTATTTAATATCCGCACGGTACGAGAGAAACAACGGAACCTTCATGAACATTTCCATTTATTTCATCATTGCATATGGAGTTCTTCTCCATGTAATCTTCTACTAATGCTTTAAAACATAGCTATACCTTATTTAACATCTTTTAAATATAACTGTTTACAATTCTCTTAAGGGGAATTTTTAAGCTATTATCAACAAAGTTTCCAGGAAAGACTAAACTGCATGTGATTTAACAGGGTTGCCACCAAAGTTGCATTTCAAAATTCATGCATAATTCCAGGTTTTCCAGGTAAAAATCTCAAAATTACAGGTAAACTCGCACAGCATTTTTTTTATGTATTTGCGACACCTATAACGATTTAAAATATAAATAAAAGAGCTATTTTAACAAAAAATGATAACTACAAAGCATATTAATTTTGGTTTAATTAAAGTTATATCTCATATTTGTGTGTGCCTTCTACAAAAAATGGGTATATACGCTGGGCCAATTATTTATATTAATTAACTTTATCTCTCTATGTAAAAACATTTTAATACTTTAATTGATAGGAGGGGGAAATTATGTCAACAGATACACCCAATCATATAAAATTCCATTTATCTTTGGCAATATACTATCTATTATAAGAATAAGAAAATAGTATACACCAATCCTTATTTTGCGTGTCATCGACGACAAAGTCATATTTTTCAATGTTCTTGATAGGGAGTAGACCCAAAACCTGAACTTTTTACTATCTAAATTAAACATTTTCTTAGAAAGCATTATTATGGCAGTGGATGCAGTTTTGAACTTTCCAAATATTTTGAAGATTTTTGCTAGGAATAAATCTGACAACAAACCTCAGATTATGAAGCGACTCCCCTGACCACTTATACACTACTCAGCCAATTATGCTTTAACAAATCATCCAGCGACTCCAAAGACTGCACAATAGAAACTGAAAGATTTTATTTTGACCAGACCGCAAATAATTACAAATGAGCCACTTCTATTACCCACAGTTTGTAACAACTTAAAATCAATTTATTGAGCTTAATAAAAAATGTCACCGACAGTCACGACTGCATTTTGTAAAGTTTCTTCAACAATAGCTCTCACACTTACATGTCTAACGTCACCGACCATCGTGAACGCATCGCTAATGTCACCGACCACGAGAATGTATCGCTAACGTCGCCGACCATCGGGAACGCATTACTAACGTCGCCAATCATCGAAAACGTATCGCTAATGATGCTGGCAATCGAGAACGCAACGCTAACGTCGCCAACCAACGGGAACGCAGCACTAACGCCGCCGACCATCGGGAACGCATCGCTAACGTCGCCGACCATCGGGAACGATCCGCTAACGTCACCGACCATCGAGAACGTATCACTTCCATCGCCGATCATCGAGATCACATCGCTAACGTCGCTGGCAATCAAGAACGCATCGCTAACTTCGCCTACAATTTAGACCGCGTCACGCAATCGCCAACAATCGGGTCCTGAAATTCCCGGTTCGGCCAAAAATTCCTGCATAATCCACGCATTTTTTCCGTTCACCAAAGTTCACGCATAATTCCAGGTTTTCCTGGTCGGTGGCAACCCTGTTTAATAGATTTGAATGGCAGAAAATGCAGATCTTTAAAAAGCAAAAACATGAAAACTTAGAAATATAACGCCCTAAAGAAATGTCGTAACGGCATCAGGCTTAAGTGTTCTTAGATTAAGCTACCTTCATATAATGTTTTAGCTTAATTGGTCCAGTAGCTTATGTGTGATGGCAAATCACCATTAAAAGCTTATTGGAATAACTTGACATTGACATTTTTTATGAGAATGCCCGTTTCCACTAGGCGATAGTCAAACCAGCCTGATTGCAACATCTGTTAAACATATTTGTAACAATATGCTGCATATGAGGAAACTAGAAAGGTATCGATATTATCAATAATCGCATCTGCATTCAATAACTATTAATACTAACACAAAAACTAAGATAGTTGTAATGTTACAAACGTTGAATGCTGTAAAATTAATATAACAACCTACTTTTTCATCAATAGGGACTTCTCCAAGGCAACAAAACATCCCCGACATCGAGTGGCTTGTCAACCGTTTCAACAAAACATCTATCTGATTGGCTTCATGTCTGACAACAATATAGTCCGTCCATCGATCTTCCTTCAGAGTACAAAACAAAATGCAAAAGAAAAAACCATTGTTTTGAGGGTTTATGTCCTTCTTTAGAAAGTTATTACAGCTAGTCTTCAACACAAACCTAAACGTACATTTAATCGTCTTGAGTTTTTGTTTGTTTCGTCATACAATTACTTTCAAAAGTGAAGCATTGTTTTGAGCTGTACTCTTGATTAGATACGTTATCATATACAGTATATCTTTATCAAGGAATTTATATTGCTGTTGGTACCTATAATAATTTTTACTGCGACAAAAAAACCGTAACTTAACTTCGAGTGCTATTATAGTCGTAAATTGTCAATGTTACCTCTAACAACGTCAATATAAACAAGCCAAACTTCCCACCGACTCATAAAACAAGTAAATTTCTAAGAAGCTGAGAATAAATTTGGTACACTGATGGTTCAGATCTCAAATAGGAGAAGAACGGGGTTTTGATTCCACTTTTTCCTTAGAGTAAAAGCCCCACACGTAATTTTATTAAGGATTTTTTTTAATTTAAAAAAGTTTAAATTGTTAATTAAGCACACACAATAAAAAAAAACAAAAAAAAACAAAAAAAACGAAAAAACGTAAATATGCTCTGGACGAAGCAGGTTAGAAAATTAAATAATGAATACATAATTTATCTTTTTTTATTTAAATTGAAAAGTATTTTGTATTGATATAACTAATCTTAAGGTAATACTCATTTGTCTATTCAAATTGGCATCATTGAACTAGTATATATAACCTATAAACTTAATTAGTTATTCATTTCTCTTAAATTTTTAAATTTTAATTAAGATGCACGCGTAATTATGGAAACAAACGTGGTTGAAGTATTTCACTTGCCCAACCAAGGACAAGTCGACGGAAACAATACAACAATGCCCCTCCTCTAGCCCCTTCCCCACCCCATTTTTCCCCCCACCAACTTCCACCGTCTATTTGACAAATTACCACCATGCCTCCTGGCTACAATCTCTTCATTTTTCGCCAGTCTATGAAGCCGGTAGCCGGATGATAAAAACTCCCTAGGTCTTAAAAGATTGTGACTATTTTGTTCAACTTACTAACGTTCAGGGTCGCTTCTTTGTTTTATATTTTACCACACTTTATACGATTTTTATAAGTTTTGGTGTATCTTACAGGTAGCACGTCATACATTTAATGTATTTTGAAGGTTTACAAAAAATAATCTTTTGTTTCTAAGTTTCTGTGACCCAAACTAAACAACTTTTATAACACGTTTTCGACAAGTCTATACTATTATTGTTTTAAAAACCAAAATTGAAAGCCTTTTTCAGGTTTTTATACTGGGAGTGAATTAAACAACTACTTTTATGTTTTTTCTCCTATCTGTTTTTATCTCTTTTTAGTAAACTTATAATGGGATGTAATAAAACACATCTTACATACTACAATAAATATATTTACACTTATACTGTTTTTTTCATACCAGATGATGATCACACATAACAGATGAATCATAGGACTCTTGATTTCAATCAGTCGCACAGGTTATCATAAGACCCAATGAGAAAATTCAATACACTTAGACTGGTCGAAATCGATAGCCTTGTATTATGTTTTATATTGTCTAGTAAGTCAATACAGTATATGTGTAAATCAATTTTTTAATGTTGTAAGAACATCTTCCATTACAATCCGTAAGTAATAACAACACGTCCTATTCTAATCAATAAGTTGATTGAAAACAGAAATAATGATGAATGTTAAATGTTAACGAAAAAATACTATTACATTTCTTTAAAATAGCCATTGTTATAAACATTTGGGTAAATATGTTAAATTTCTTAATATTTTAGAACAGTTTACTACGAGTAACATAAAACAGATAACTTAATTTTTATTTCATTAAAAGCATATTCAAAACAATATCTAAGTTTTAAACTACCTATATTAATAGTAATATATTATACAAATATTTTGGTGCAACGTAATTATAACAAATAATATTAGTTTGATTATTTGTTAATATTTCTTAAACAAATCAACTAATCAACCAATTACATTTTTTAAGTTTAAACATCGCAATTGACTATAATTCTTGAATACAAAAAATAATTACTCCGCTAAAGATATATTTTTGTCCAGTAATTGAGATTTTTGACAAAATCACAATTTAAATACTACTTTGCTAGAATAGAATTATTACTAGGAACTGATTGTATTGATTCCCTTAAAGATAGAAAAATCAACCCTTATTTCTTACTAGCTGGCGTCCCCTTTCTTAGCGCGCTAGTCACAAAAAGATAAAAATACTATGAACTATTGCCACAATAAACAATCAATATCGATAAAAAAATTGGAACTTTGAAGGGCCTTGGGGACTAGCCATAAGAGATTTATGAAACATGAACAGGCCTATCCGTATGCCTATACAACCTTCCTTTACGTAAAATTTAAATAACCGATAATTTTTTAATAACCTAAAAAAATTATTGTGAAAACAGTTCTACTCAAGCCAATTTCATTGCTTGAGTCTAAACTCATTCATTGCACTGCAACCTTTTTTCAAAATATCATTCATTAGTTTTGTAAATATTGAAAAGGTTTCTTGAGGGCAGTGTTGTATAAATGATGACTGCCCAGAGGCAAATACAATTCCAGTACTGTATTGAGCTAGAAATCTTGGCAATATGTCAAGTAAACAATCAATACTGGGCGCCGTGTTTCTCTCTGCGGCAATATCGGCGCTGTACTTGTGTTGCGGCGTGACGTTTGAAGGAGCTTCATGACATGGGTACTTGCAGTAAAAGTTTAATACTGTACTGTAGTAAACTGACAATAATATTCCAGGGCAGAAATTACATTAAGTTTTTACCAAAAGATAATTATTTTGATAGGTAAAGCTCAATAATTTATATACTGTGTTTATAAATGTTATTTTGAAACGTCTCAAAGAGCCAACGACGCCAATTCAGTGTAACCGAAGATTGACTGAAGCTTACACTGCACCTTCTTGAACGGAAACAATAACTTAAAACTACTTAAACTGAAGGAAAAATATTGTATGTTTAAAGTATGGTAAACCTATCTTTCGTTAATCATTTTGTACAGTATTTTGTTTCGTAGGATCGAGTTTTATCAGCAAATTTGTTGCTAAATGTCTATTTAAAGTTCTGGATATAAAAGGTTTACTTCACAGTCAAAACAGGTTTCACCTGTAGGATGTTTCAATTTTGGTTTACTAAAATCTAACATCCTTTACAGAATAAATTTATTATATTATATATTATTAGTGAATTTCCTTTGGAAAGTGAACTATTAACATGACCCGCACGCTGAAACTTAAGCCCGGGACCACCATAGAAGTTCCTAATGTGACCCCCTGAACACGTTTTGGGGAGTCGTTAAAAATTTTATGTATATATATATATATATATATATATATATATATATATATATATGTTTGCACTCTAGCGCTCACATTTTTTGCCCGATTTACTTAAAGTTTGGTAGGGATGTTCCTTTCTGTAATCAGTTGGACAAGTTCGTTGGGCAAAACAATTGGAAAACTCTAAACCCCTTTTTTGGGGATTAATCTTTCAAATTTCGAGTTTTTTGGCCAAAAAAGGGTCAGAAAAGCCCCGTATGTAAAATTAATGCATGTAAAAAGATGGGAATTAGTGAGGCGAAAGTTTTAAGCCCTTTCTTGTAATTCTAGCATACATATTTACCGAGTTATTAAAGAAAATGTGGTTCGACTAAACACAGTACGTTGCCTTATGGGGGTTTTACACTAGAAAAGCCTGTTATTCCTTTGTTAGAGTACTTTTATCATCCCCAGCAACCTCACGCCTACTTTCAAGCCTGTCTGGATCTTCTCCTAACATTATAATGCGCAAAATTGTGTTCCCAGCTTTGCAGGTAAATGAAACCAGGAACATCAGAACAGCCAAAAAATCACTGTTTTCAGATTTTAATAAAAATTGGAATAAATGCATATTTTTCAACTGATTTTGAATTTTAAAAGTTTTTATGAGGAAATTCACTTCCCGCATGTCAGCGTGCTGCATGCGAACTCGTTTTAAGTTTATGAAGTTATATAAGTTTTTGTTTACCTAAAACACGAAGACATGAAAATCGAAGACAACATAATGTTTCTACCCCTGAAAACTACCTGCAATACATTCTGTTTTTGTGTTTGACCATTATTAAAGTTAAGGGGAGCTCCAATCAAGAAACATTTAGAGCAAGAAACAATCAAAGCGTTTACAAAATTTGCTCTACTCAGTTCTATGTGGTGTTCACTTAACTTGGGTTATCCTAAAACGGACTATTTGTAACGAAAAACTGTACATTCCTCTTTGGAATATATAATAACATTTTTAATCCAATAATAATCCAAAACCCTATGTATTACATGTTATGTCCATGGTATTTCATAATTTTCTCTGAATTTTAAGTATAAGTTCCATAAAATCACTTACAAACTAAGTTACTAAAAGTCCCCAACCCCTCTTCTACTGAGCTGTCGTACTGAGGCACTCTCGTTGATGTGAGAGTTGCCATGCCGTGTTATGTATGCAGTGAGGGATAGCTCCCCTTGTTATGTAAATCTTTAAAATTATTCTAAACTTTGTCAAAGCTTTCTTCTCTTCCTGGATTTTTTTATTTTTTATTTGTATCACAACACTGATAAAGTGGACAACCACCACCACCACCATAACCACCTATGTAAAGCTTTATCACTCAGTCCTACTTATAGCTTCATTGTACTGTTAGATCTCTATAAATGTTTCATATGTTGTACATAGCTGCCTATAGGGATAAAAGACATGAGCTGCTTATAGCATTAACGTTTTCTAGAGGACTATAGTTACACAGTACAGTATAATTATCAATGAAAACTTGATCTACATATACCTGGTGTTTGCATGCATTTCTGCCTAAAACAATTCTTATCTGAATCTTGATAAAGATCTCCCATTATATTTAATGAAAACTAAACCACTCGATCACTCCACTTTGTGTTAGTTCTGTTAAGGGTGACCATGTCGTTGTTTTCCGAAGAAAACCTTTATCTTTTAAGAACAATTGGGACCTTTGATAACCAGTTGTTAGATACCAGGGAATGTTGTACTCGATAAGAAGTGCCTCATATTTTAGGTGCTTTGTGTTACTTGCACCCAGGAGAAAATGGTTTTGATGTGTTCTTTTTTCTACTTACTTTCTTTTTGGTTTTGATGTGTTATTTTTTCTACTTACTTTCTTTTTTAAGATTAATTAAAAAAGGTTTAAACCTCGAAATCTTAGTAATCTTATTTCAGAATCCTTAATTTTTTAACACAGTTGTATTGCATATCGTACAAAATAAAGTTATCCGTTACACAAATTCAAAAGATTAAAGCTGGAAATGACTTTAAAACTAAGCCATGAATTGTTTACTACAATTCATGTTCAGCTTAGAAAATACAATGTGCTCTGCCATTCCTTAGCTTTAATCGTAACACAAAAAGCTTTAACACATTTATCCGTAATGTTTCTGCCGTCACTCTGGCGTTCATTTAATTCATCTGTAAACACCAACTGGCAGAGTCAACTGCAGTGAACGCTTTATTTATTTATCGACTCGAGTTTACCAACATTTATTGTAAATGTGTTATAAACATGTCTGAAAAAAAATTGTATGGGAGAGTTTACAAAAAAGTTCGTTAAGGCGATAAAACTATACTGTAACGTTATTGTAATATAATAAATAATGTATATTTTTGAAATTTAACAAAACCATTTTTTTATATAAAACATATAGAATCTGATATGGTATCTTTATTACTAGGTACTGTACTGTATTCAACTGTGGAAAAGCGACAACACATTCTGAAATCTATGCTTGGAGATGCACCTATATTTCAACACACACACACACACACACACACACACACACACACACACATAAATATTAATTACAACCATTTGTTAACATTGATTTTAATATTAATAATTGTAAAGCAAATACAATCACTAATTTTGTGTGGTAGGTGAATTAGTATGTTGGAATGAAGCAGTACTACTTGCTTTAGACCTCATATTAGCCCAAAATTGAGCACAAATGTTCTCCTCAACTAATTAAAAAATGTTTCCCCTCCAATAGGGGAAGATTAGATAAACTTATGTACAAACCGTATTTTGAATACGGTACACCGGCTCTGGCCAGATGCTGTCTTATTCTGAGCTCCAGGGCATATTTCGTAGTTAGGTAGTCAAACTATGTGGCACTCAAACTACTCGGCGTTCGGCCCACATAATTGTGCCAGATATGCAGTCCTAATGGCAGGGTTTAGAGGAGGTTCTCCCTGTAATTTTCCCTCGCCGAGCCAATATGGTCGAGGTGGCTAGAGCCCAGTGATAACAGAATGTATCAGACAGTAAAATGATTGTGCACATTTTCCACCAATGATTGGTAAAAGGTTCACGACGTTGCCCACAGAGACAGTATTGTCTCGTTTCTCCGTTTTTTTTGTGTGGTTTACTCTTGTGTTTATTTTACTTGTATTAATTTTTACCAGTTCTCTGTTTTAGCTTTTCTCTGTTTTCTCCCAGCTTTGCCTGGATTGTTCCACTAATTTTATTATGTTCTAGGTATTATTTTTACCTCAGGACAGAATCAGATGCCGGATCATGAAACGTTGTGAAACTTTGATTTACTTCTGAATGTTTCATTGGTTGAAGCTGGTAAGTATATTCTAGTTTGATTGTTTGGCATTCTCATCTTTTTCTATAAAACTATATTAAGTAAAACCGTTTTAAAATTTAAACCAATATATTTCGAATTGACACTCAATTCATCGTCAGTTGTTCTGATTTGCTAATCAGTGATGGAAAAGGTCAGCAAAAATTTCTTTACTAACATAAACTCGCCATCATTGAATTTTCAACAAAAAGGAAACAGTAAATCTTCCGACCCTTCCCGCGTCCAGAAGGTTTCTGTTTTGACGTTAGACAAGAACCAGTTGGTCTGCGATTTTTGTTATGGTCAAGCGATTTTTGCCAGCCAGAAAGTTATTGGAAAATCCCCAAGTAAACGATTTGTATTCTTAATATTCTTAATTAAAAAGCTTTGTTTAACCTACAGTCAGTCAAGGGAGCAGTTTGATTTGGAATTGTAGCCAACCGGCGCGCACACAAACATTAGTTGTTAAAAGGGAATTTGTGACACTTTATGCCTTTATGTTGTTGGTTTCTAATTAATATCAGTTGTACAGTGTATGCATTATCGTTATTAATAATAACAATAATAATAAGGTGACCAAACTAATGGCACTGTTGTACAAGCAAATTATTATATTTTCTCTTTCAGTTCATTTTGGTCGTTGGGTCGTTCACAAAATTGTAGGCCTGATGGTATCAACTTTATATTTGATTTAGGTAGTGCTGATTGCCTATTCCTCTATGAATCAGTTTGAGCTACTGCTCATGAATGTGAATCAATTGTTTTTATTAAGGGGTTCCTAACCTTTTGTTTAAGTAGTATTTTAATTAATTGTATCTCGTTATCATTGATGAATGTGCCATATTATTAAAACATTTTTTAATTTTTTATTATAGGTCCTCAAACATTTCATAAATTGGTTAAGTCTTACAGAAAATATCTTTAAGTAGGTAAAATGCCTTAGTAAGTACAAGGAAATTACTTTTTAAAAATCAATACGGTAAATATGGAGTGTGGATAAAGTATTGATCTAAAACCTGATACTTTATATACCCCAGTAATGTTTCCAGAATGATTACGTGCCCACTAGAACAATTCTGAATTAAAGTGTATCCAATCCCTATATGTTTCCTCAGGTAGAGGTTTAAATCCACTGGGTACAAGAATTACCGAATCTGATAAGTTTTCTAAATAATTTAAAACAATTTAATTACAATTCTTTTAATAACAGTTTAATAACATTTAAAAAAACTCTTACAAGATTAATTTAAGAATTTTTCTCTCAGTTTTTCTTTTTAATCTTTTTCATAAATATATTTAACACTTATCTTCGACAAATTTAGTTCAAAGACGCTTCTTTTAATCAAACTCTGTGGCTTTCCGATATTTCCTGCCGAGATGTCGGTGTGAATGGTGGTTGCGACGTATTATCCCCTACCCCTCAATATCTATTCCCCTAAGCTCAAGAGCCGGGACTGATTGGGTTTCCCGTCTACCGGTTATCCCCTTTCAGCTCTGATTGTATCTGTTTCGCGTTCTGCGTTTTCAGTTTTCACATAAAAACAACCCCGGGGATAATATACTTTTATAAATCACACAAGCTACAAAGAAAACTTAAGCAGTTTTTTACCAGTGTATTTACGAGTTTTTATCAGACGAAGTACTTTGTTACAGGTATAACGCTTAATTACTGGTATTTAATATCTTTAATTTAATCCTATGCGGAAAGATCACTAGTGATATGTTAAAAACTATAAAGTTTTATAGTTTTGTACTCAATATGCAAATACAAGACTTAATACATTTTAAATTGCTCTTTTCCTAACTAATTTGCACAAACATATAAGAAATTTTTGCAATGGGAATACTAAAAATATTGATTTTCTGAATTTCAGAGAAAACAATATAAACTCGAAAACCCTGTCATGAAAAAATAGCTCAATATGAGTTTATTATATTTATTAAAGAGTGAATTAAAACATTTTTTAAAGTGTTTATAGGAAATTTGTTAGACACATGGATTAATTCCAAAAGTGTATCCTCGATGCGAAAAAGAGAGAAGATGCATTCATTTAAGGTGTATTTATGAGTCAAACTTGGTGACACAATTTTAGGAGACATTATTGATGAAAGCCGGTGTAATGGAGTAGCAAGCAAACTGAGGACAGGTCTCTGGGTATTACCATCACAACGAGGCAGGGTCGACCGTGGCTGTGCAGTATACATAATGCAGCCAGCAACCTGACCTGACAGCCTGCAAATTGTCAGGGACACTCCTGTGAGTAGGTGGGAATTGGTGGTTCTGGCTAGTCTAAACAAACTGAGGACAGGTCTCTGGGTATTACCATCACAACGAGGCAGGGTCGACCGTGGCTGTGCAGTATACATAATGCAGCCAGCAACCTGACCTGACAGCCTGCAAATTGTCAGGGACACTCCTGTGAGTAGGTGGTAATTGGTGGTTCTGGCTAGTCTAAACAAACTGAGGACAGGTCTCTGGGTATTACCATCACAACGAGGCAGGGTCGACCGTGGCTGTGTAGTATACTATACATAATGCAGCCAGCAACCTGACCTGACAGCCTGCAAATTGTCAGGGACACTCCTGTGAGTAGGTGGGAATTGGTGGTTCTGGCTAGTCTAAACAAACTGAGGACAGGTCTCTGGGTATTACCATCACAACGAGGCAGGGTCGACCGTGGCTGTGCAGTATACATAATGCAGCCAGCAACCTGACCTGACAGCCTGCAAATTGTCAGGGACACTCCTGTGAGTAGGTGGGAATTGGTGGTTCTGGCTAGTCTAAACAAACTGAGGACAGGTCTCTGGGTATTACCATCACAACGAGGCAGGGTCGACCGTGGCTGTGTAGTATACTATACATAATGCAGCCAGCAACCTGACCTGACAGCCTGCAAATTGTCAGGGACACTCCTGTGAGTAGGTGGGAATTGGTGGTTCTGGCTAGTCTAAACAAACTGAGGACAGGTCTCTGGGTATTACCATCACAACGAGGCAGGGTCGACCGTGGCTGTGCAGTATACATAATGCAGCTAGCAACCTGACCTGACAGCCTGCAAATTGTCAGGGACACTCCTGTGAGTAGGTGGGAATTGGTGGTTCTGGCTAGTCTAAACAAACTGAGGACAGGTCTCTGGGTATTACCATCACAACGAGGCAGGGTCGACCGTGGCTGTGTAGTATACTATACATAATGCAGCTAGCAACCTGACCTGACAGCCTGCAAATTGTCAGGGACACTCCTGTGAGTAGGTGGGAATTGGTGGTTCTGGCTAGTCTAAACAAACTGAGGACAGGTCTCTGGGTATTACCATCACAACGAGGCAGGGTCGACCGTGGCTGTGCAGTATACATAATGCAGCCAGCAACCTGACCTGACAGCCTGCAAATTGTCAGGGACACTCCTGTGAGTAGGTGGTAATTGGTGGTTCTGGCTAGTCTAAACAAACTGAGGACAGGTCTCTGGGTATTACCATCACAACGAGGCAGGGTCGACCGTGGCTGTGCAGTATACATAATGCAGCCAGCAACCTGACCTGACAGCCTGCAAATTGTCAGGGACACTCCTGTGAGTAGGTGGGAATTGGTGGTTCTGGCTAGTCTAAACAAACTGAGGACAGGTCTCTGGGTATTACCATCACAACGAGGCAGGGTCGACCGTGGCTGTGCAGTATACATAATGCAGCCAGCAACCTGACCTGACAGCCTGCAAATTGTCAGGGACACTCCTGTGAGTAGCTGGGAATTGGTGGTTCTGGCTAGTCTAAACAAACTGAGGACAGGTGTCTGGGTATTACCATCACAACGAGGCAGGGTCGATCGTGGCTGTGCAGTATACATAATGCAGCTAGCAACCTGACCTGACAGCCTGCAAATTGTCAGGGACACTCCTGTGAGTAGCTGGGAATTGGTGGTTCTGGCTAGTCTAAACAAACTGAGGACAGGTCTCTGGGTATTACCATCACAACGAGGCAGGGTCGACCGTGGCTGTGTAGTATACTATACATAATGCAGCCAGCAACCTGACCTGACAGCCTGCAAATTGTCAGGGACACTCCTGTGAGTAGGTGGGAATTGGTGGTTCTGGCTAGTCTAAACAAACTGAGGACAGGTCTCTGGGTATTACCATCGAAACGAGGCAGGGTCGACCGTGGCTGTGTAGTATACTATACATAATGCAGCTAGCAACCTGACCTGACAGCCTGCAAATTGTCAGGGACACTCCTGTGAGTAGGTGGGAATTGGTGGTTCTGGCTAGTCTAAACAAACTGAGGACAGGTCTCTGGGTATTACCATCACAACGAGGCAGGGTCGACCGTGGCTGTGCAGTATACATAATGCAGCCAGCAACCTGACCTGACAGCCTGCAAATTGTCAGGGACACTCCTGTGAGTAGGTGGTAATTGGTGGTTCTGGCTAGTCTAAACAAACTGAGGACAGGTCTCTGGGTATTACCATCACAACGAGGCAGGGTCGACCGTGGCTGTGCAGTATACATAATGCAGCTACCAACCTGACCTGACAGCCTGCAAATTGTCAGGGACACTCCTGTGAGTAGGTGGGAATTGGTGGTTCTGGCTAGTCTAAACAAACTGAGGACAGGTCTCTGGGTATTACCATCACAACGAGGCAGGGTCGACCGTGGCTGTGTAGTATACTATACATAATGCAGCCAGCAACCTGACCTGACAGCCTGCAAATTGTCAGGGACACTCCTGTGAGTAGGTGGGAATTGGTGGTTCTGGCTAGTCTAAACAAACTGAGGACAGGTCTCTGGGTATTACCATCACAACGAGGCAGGGTCGACCGTGGCTGTGCAGTATACATAATGCAGCCAGCAACCTGACCTGACAGCCTGCAAATTGTCAGGGACACTCCTGTGAGTAGGTGGGAATTGGTGGTTCTGGCTAGTCTAAACAAACTGAGGACAGGTCTCTGGGTATTACCATCACAACGAGGCAGGGTCGACCGTGGCTGTGCAGTATACATAATACAGCCAGCAACCTGACCTGACAGCCTGCAAATTGTCAGGGACACTCCTGTGAGTAGGTGGGAATTGGTGGTTCTGACTAGTCTAAACAAACTGAGGACAGGTCTCTGGGTATTACCATCACAACGAGGCAGGGTCGACCGTGGCTGTGCAGTATACATAATGCAGCTAGCAACCTCACCTGACAGCCTGCAAATTGTCAGGGACACTCCTGTGAGTAGGTGGGAATTGGTGGTTCTGACTAGTCTAAACAAACTGAGGACAGGTCTCTGGGTATTACCATCACAACGAGGCAGGGTCGACCGTGGCTGTGCAGTATACATAATGCAGCTAGCAACCTGACCTGACAGCCTGCAAATTGTCAGGGACACTCCTGTGAGTAGGTGGGAATTGGTGGTTCTGGCTAGTCTAAACAAAATGAGGACAGGTCTCTGGGTATTATCATCACAACGAGGCAGGGTCGACCGTGGCTGTGCAGTATACATAATGCAGCCAGCAACCTGACCGGACAGCCTGCAAATTGTCAGGGACACTCCTGTGAGTAGGTTGGGAATTGGTGGTTCTGGCTAGTCTAAACAAACTGAGGACAGGTCTCTGGGTATTACCATCACAACGAGGCAGGTTCGACCGTGGCTGTGTAGTATACTATACATAATGCAGCCAGCAACCTGACCTGACAGCCTGCAAATTGTCAGGGACACTCCTGTGAGTAGGTGGGAATTGGTGGTTCTGGCTAGTCTAAACAAACTGAGGACAGGTCTCTGGGTATTACCATCACAACGAGGCAGGGTCGACCGTGGCTGTGCAGTATACATAATGCAGCTACCAACCTGACCTGACAGCCTGCAAATTGTCTAGGACACTCCTGTGAGTAGGTTGGGAATTGGTGGTTCTGGCTAGTCTAAACAAACTGAGGACAGGTCTCTGGGTATTACCATCACAACGAGGCAGGTTCGACCGTGGCTGTGTAGTATACTATACATAATGCAGCCAGCAACCTGGCCTGACAGCCTGCAAATTGTCAGGGACACTCCTGTGAGTAGGTGGGAATTGGTGGTTCTGGCTAGTCTAAACAAACTGAGGACAGGTCTCTGGGTATTACCATCACAACGAGGCAGGGTCGACCGTGGCTGTGCAGTATACATAATGCAGCCAGCAACCTGACCTGACAGCCTGCAAATTGTCAGGGACACTCCTGTGAGTAGGTGGGAATTGGTGGTTCTGACTAGTCTAAACAAACTGAGGACAGGTCTCTGGGTATTACCATCACAACGAGGCAGGGTCGACCGTGGCTGTGCAGTATACATAATGCAGCTAGCAACCTCACCTGACAGCCTGCAAATTGTCAGGGACACTCCTGTGAGTAGGTGGGAATTGGTGGTTCTGGCTAGTCTAAACAAACTGAGGACAGGTCTCTGGGTATTACCATCACAACGAGGCAGGGTCGACCGTGGTTGTGCAGTATACATAATGCATTTAGCAACCTCACCTGACAGCCTGCAAATTGTCAGGGACACTCCTGTGAGTAGGTGGGAATTGGTGGTTCTGGCTAGTCTAAACAAACTGAGGACAGGTCTCTGGGTATTACCATCACAACGAGGCAGGGTCGACCGTGGCTGTGCAGTATACATAATGCAGCTAGCAACCTCACCTGACAGCCTGCAAATTGTCAGGGACACTCCTGTGAGTAGGTGGGAATTGGTGGTTCTGGCTAGTCTAAACAAACTGAGGACAGGTCTCTGGGTATTATCATCACAACGAGGCAGGGTCGACCGTGGCTGTGCAGTATACATAATGCAGCCAGCAACCTGACCTGACAGCCTGCAAATTGTCAGGGACACTCCTGTGAGTAGGTGGGAATTGGTGGTTCTGGCTAGTCTAAACAAACTGAGGACAGGTGTCTGGGTATTACCATCACAACGAGGCAGGGTCGACCGTGGCTGTGCAGTATACATAATGCAGCCAGCAACCCGACCTGACAGCCTGCAAATTGTCAGGGACACTCCTGTGAGTAGGTTGGGAATTGGTGGTTCTGGCTAGTCTAAACAAACTGAGGACAGGTCTCTGGGTATTACCATCACAACGAGGCAGGGTCGACCGTGGCTGTGTAGTATACTATACATAATGCAGCTAGCAACCTGACCTGACAGCCTGCAAATTGTCAGGGACACTCCTGTGAGTAGGTGGGAATTGGTGGTTCTGGCTAGTCTAAACAAACTGAGGACAGGTCTCTGGGTATTACCATCACAACGAGGCAGGGTCGACCGTGGCTGTGCAGTATACATAATGCAGCCAGCAACCCGACCTGACAGCCTGCAAATTGTCAGGGACACTCCTGTGAGTAGGTTGGGAATTGGTGGTTCTGGCTAGTCTAAACAAACTGAGGACAGGTCTCTGGGTATTACCATCACAACGAGGCAGGGTCGACCGTGGCTGTGTAGTATACTATACATAATGCAGCTAGCAACCTGACCTGACAGCCTGCAAATTGTCAGGGACACTCCTGTGAGTAGGTGGGAATTGGTGGTTCTGGCTAGTCTAAACAAACTGAGGACAGGTCTCTGGGTATTACCATCACAACGAGGCAGGGTCGACCGTGGCTGTGCAGTATACATAATGCAGCCAGCAACCTGACCTGACAGCCTGCAAATTGTCAGGGACACTCCTGTGAGTAGGTGGGAATTGGTGGTTACGGCTAGTCTAAACAAACTGAGGACAGGTCTCTGGGTATTACCATCACAACGAGGCAGGGTCGACCGTGGCTGTGCAGTATACATAATGCAGCTACCAACCTGACCTGACAGCCTGCAAATTGTCAGGGACACTCCTGTGAGTAGGTGGGAATTGGTGGTTCTGACTAGTCTAAACAAACTGAGGACAGGTCTCTGGGTATTACCATCACAACGAGGCAGGGTCGACCGTGGCTGTGCAGTATACATAATGCAGCCAGCAACCTGACCTGACAGCCTGCAAATTGTCAGGGACACTCCTGTGAGTAGGTGGGAATTGGTGGTTCTGGCTAGTCTAAACAAACTGAGGACAGGTCTCTGGGTATTACCATCACAACGCGGCAGGGTCGACCGTGGCTGTGCAGTATACATAATGCAGCTACCAACCTGACCTGACAGCCTGCAAATTGTCAGGGACACTCCTGTGAGTAGGTGGGAATTGGTGGTTCTGGCTAGTCTAAACAAACTGAGGACAGGTCTCTGGGTATTACCATCACAACGAGGCAGGGTCGACCGTGGCTGTGCAGTATACATAATGCAGCTAGCAACCTGACCTGACAGCCTGCAAATTGTCAGGGACACTCCTGTGAGTAGGTGGGAATTGGTGGTTCTGGCTAGTCTAAACAAACTGAGGACAGGTCTCTGGGTATTACCATCACAACGAGGCAGGGTCGACCGTGGCTGTGCAGTATACATAATGCAGCCAGCAACCTGACCTGACAGCCTGCAAATTGTCAGGGACACTCCTGTGAGTAGGTGGGAATTGGTGGTTCTGACTAGTCTAAACAAACTGAGGACAGGTCTCTGGGTATTACCATCACAACGAGGCAGGGTCGACCGTGGCTGTGCAGTATACATAATACAGCCAGCAACCTGACCTGACAGCCTGCAAATTGTCAGGGACACTCCTGTGAGTAGGTGGGAATTGGTAGTTCTGACTAGTCTAAACAAACTGAGGACAGGTCTCTGGGTATTACCATCACAACGAGGCAGGGTCGACCGTGGCTGTGCAGTATACATAATGCAGCTAGCAACCTCACCTGACAGCCTGCAAATTGTCAGGGACACTCCTGTGAGTAGGTGGGAATTGGTGGTTCTGACTAGTCTAAACAAACTGAGGACAGGTCTCTGGGTATTACCATCACAACGAGGCAGGGTCGACCGTGGCTGTGCAGTATACATAATGCAGCTAGCAACCTGACCTGACAGCCTGCAAATTGTCAGGGACACTCCTGTGAGTAGGTGGGAATTGGTGGTTCTGGCTAGTCTAAACAAAATGAGGACAGGTCTCTGGGTATTATCATCACAACGAGGCAGGGTCGACCGTGGCTGTGCAGTATACATAATGCAGCCAGCAACCTGACCGGACAGCCTGCAAATTGTCAGGGACACTCCTGTGAGTAGGTTGGGAATTGGTGGTTCTGGCTAGTCTAAACAAACTGAGGACAGGTCTCTGGGTATTACCATCACAACGAGGCAGGTTCGACCGTGGCTGTGTAGTATACTATACATAATGCAGCCAGCAACCTGACCTGACAGCCTGCAAATTGTCAGGGACACTCCTGTGAGTAGGTGGGAATTGGTGGTTCTGGCTAGTCTAAACAAACTGAGGACAGGTCTCTGGGTATTACCATCACAACGAGGCAGGGTCGACCGTGGCTGTGCAGTATACATAATGAAGCTACCAACCTGACCTGACAGCCTGCAAATTGTCTGGGACACTCCTGTGAGTAGGTTGGGAATTGGTGGTTCTGGCTAGTCTAAACAAACTGAGGACAGGTCTCTGGGTATTACCATCACAACGAGGCAGGTTCGACCGTGGCTGTGTAGTATACTATACATAATGCAGCCAGCAACCTGACCTGACAGCCTGCAAATTGTCAGGGACACTCCTGTGAGTAGGTGGGAATTGGTGGTTCTGGCTAGTCTAAACAAACTGAGGACAGGTCTCTGGGTATTACCATCACAACGAGGCAGGGTCGACCGTGGCTGTGCAGTATACATAATGCAGCCAGCAACCTGACCTGACAGCCTGCAAATTGTCAGGGACACTCCTGTGAGTAGGTGGGAATTGGTGGTTCTGACTAGTCTAAACAAACTGAGGACAGGTCTCTGGGTATTACCATCACAACGAGGCAGGGTCGACCGTGGCTGTGCAGTATACATAATGCAGCTAGCAACCTCACCTGACAGCCTGCAAATTGTCAGGGACACTCCTGTGAGTAGGTGGGAATTGGTGGTTCTGGCTAGTCTAAACAAACTGAGGACAGGTCTCTGGGTATTATCATCACAACGAGGCAGGGTCGACCGTGGTTGTGCAGTATACATAATGCATTTAGCAACCTCACCTGACAGCCTGCAAATTGTCAGGGACACTCCTGTGAGTAGGTGGGAATTGGTGGTTCTGGCTAGTCTAAACAAACTGAGGACAGGTCTCTGGGTATTACCATCACAACGAGGCAGGGTCGACCGTGGCTGTGCAGTATACATAATGCAGCTAGCAACCTCACCTGACAGCCTGCAAATTGTCAGGGACACTCCTGTGAGTAGGTGGGAATTGGTGGTTCTGGCTAGTCTAAACAAACTGAGGACAGGTCTCTGGGTATTATCATCACAACGAGGCAGGGTCGACCGTGGCTGTGCAGTATACATAATGCAGCCAGCAACCTGACCTGACAGCCTGCAAATTGTCAGGGACACTCCTGTGAGTAGGTGGGAATTGGTGGTTCTGGCTAGTCTAAACAAACTGAGGACAGGTCTCTGGGTATTACCATCACAACGAGGCAGGGTCGACCGTGGCTGTGCAGTATACATAATGCAGCCAGCAACCCGACCTGACAGCCTGCAAATTGTCAGGGACACTCCTGTGAGTAGGTTGGGAATTGGTGGTTCTGGCTAGTCTAAACAAACTGAGGACAGGTCTCTGGGTATTACCATCACAACGAGGCAGGGTCGACCGTGGCTGTGTAGTATACTATACATAATGCAGCTAGCAACCTGACCTGACAGCCTGCAAATTGTCAGGGACACTCCTGTGAGTAGGTGGGAATTGGTGGTTCTGGCTAGTCTAAACAAACTGAGGACAGGTCTCTGGGTATTACCATCACAACGAGGCAGGGTCGACCGTGGCTGTGCAGTATACATAATGCAGCCAGCAACCCGACCTGACAGCCTGCAAATTGTCAGGGACACTCCTGTGAGTAGGTTGGGAATTGGTGGTTCTGGCTAGTCTAAACAAACTGAGGACAGGTCTCTGGGTATTACCATCACAACGAGGCAGGGTCGACCGTGGCTGTGTAGTATACTATACATAATGCAGCTAGCAACCTGACCTGACAGCCTGCAAAGTGACAGGGACACTCCTGTGAGTAGGTGGGAATTGGTGGTTCTGGCTAGTCTAAACAAACTGAGGACAGGTCTCTGGGTATTACCATCACAACGAGGCAGGGTCGACCGTGGCTGTGCAGTATACATAATGCAGCCAGCAACCTGACCTGACAGCCTGCAAATTGTCAGGGACACTCCTGTGAGTAGGTGGGAATTGGTGGTTCTGGCTAGTCTAAACAAACTGAGGACAGGTCTCTGGGTATTACCATCACAACGAGGCAGGGTCGACCGTGGCTGTGCAGTATACATAATGCAGCTACCAACCTGACCTGACAGCCTGCAAATTGTCAGGGACACTCCTGTGAGTAGGTGGGAATTGGTGGTTCTGACTAGTCTAAACAAACTGAGGACAGGTCTCTGGGTATTACCATCACAACGAGGCAGGGTCGACCGTGGCTGTGCAGTATACATAATGCAGCCAGCAACCTGACCTGACAGCCTGCAAATTGTCAGGGACACTCCTGTGAGTAGGTGGGAATTGGTGGTTCTGGCTAGTCTAAACAAACTGAGGACAGGTCTCTGGGTATTACCATCACAACGAGGCAGGGTCGACCGTGGCTGTGCAGTATACATAATGCAGCTACCAACCTGACCTGACAGCCTGCAAATTGTCAGGGACACTCCTGTGAGTAGGTGGGAATTGGTGGTTCTGGCTAGTCTAAACAAACTGAGGACAGGTCTCTGGGTATTACCATCACAACGAGGCAGGGTCGACCGTGGCTGTGCAGTATACATAATGCAGCTAGCAACCTGACCTGACAGCCTGCAAATTGTCAGGGACACTCCTGTGAGTAGGTGGGAATTGGTGGTTCTGGCTAGTCTAAACAAACTGAGGACAGGTCTCTGGGTATTACCATCACAACGAGGCAGGTTCGACCGTGGCTGTGTAGTATACTATACATAATGCAGCCAGCAACCTGACCTGACAGCCTGCAAATTGTCAGGGACACTCCTGTGAGTAGGTGGGAATTGGTGGTTCTGGCTAGTCTAAACAAACTGAGGACAGGTCTCAGGGTATTACCATCACAACGAGGCAGGGTCGACCGTGGCTGTGCAGTATACATAATGCAGCCAGCAACCTGACCTGACAGCCTGCAAATTGTCAGGGACACTCCTGTGAGTAGGTGGGAATTGGTGGTTCTGACTAGTCTAAACAAACTGAGGACAGGTCTCTGGGTATTACCATCACAACGAGGCAGGGTCGACCGTGGCTGTGCAGTATACATAATGCAGCTAGCAACCTCACCTGACAGCCTGCAAATTGTCAGGGACACTCCTGTGAGTAGGTGGGAATTGGTGGTTCTGGCTAGTCTAAACAAACTGAGGACAGGTCTCTGGGTATTATCATCACAACGAGGCAGGGTCGACCGTGGTTGTGCAGTATACATAATGCATTTAGCAACCTCACCTGACAGCCTGCAAATTGTCAGGGACACTCCTGTGAGTAGGTGGGAATTGGTGGTTCTGGCTAGTCTAAACAAACTGAGGACAGGTCTCTGGGTATTACCATCACAACGAGGCAGGGTCGACCGTGGCTGTGCAGTATACATAATGCAGCTAGCAACCTCACCTGACAGCCTGCAAATTGTCAGGGACACTCCTGTGAGTAGGTGGGAATTGGTGGTTCTGGCTAGTCTAAACAAACTGAGGACAGGTCTCTGGGTATTATCATCACAACGAGGCAGGGTCGACCGTGGCTGTGCAGTATACATAATGCAGCCAGCAACCTGACCTGACAGCCTGCAAATTGTCAGGGACACTCCTGTGAGTAGGTGGGAATTGGTGGTTCTGGCTAGTCTAAACAAACTGAGGACAGGTCTCTGGGTATTACCATCACAACGAGGCAGGGTCGACCGTGGCTGTGCAGTATACATAATGCAGCCAGCAACCCGACCTGACAGCCTGCAAATTGTCAGGGACACTCCTGTGAGTAGGTTGGGAATTGGTGGTTCTGGCTAGTCTAAACAAACTGAGGACAGGTCTCTGGGTATTACCATCACAACGAGGCAGGGTCGACCGTGGCTGTGTAGTATACTATACATAATGCAGCTAGCAACCTGACCTGACAGCCTGCAAATTGTCAGGGACACTCCTGTGAGTAGGTGGGAATTGGTGGTTCTGGCTAGTCTAAACAAACTGAGGACAGGTCTCTGGGTATTACCATCACAACGAGGCAGGGTCGACCGTGGCTGTGCAGTATACATAATGCAGCCAGCAACCCGACCTGACAGCCTGCAAATTGTCAGGGACACTCCTGTGAGTAGGTTGGGAATTGGTGGTTCTGGCTAGTCTAAACAAACTGAGGACAGGTCTCTGGGTATTACCATCACAACGAGGCAGGGTCGACCGTGGCTGTGTAGTATACTATACATAATGCAGCTAGCAACCTGACCTGACAGCCTGCAAATTGTCAGGGACACTCCTGTGAGTAGGTGGGAATTGGTGGTTCTGGCTAGTCTAAACAAACTGAGGACAGGTCTCTGGGTATTACCATCACAACGAGGCAGGGTCGACCGTGGCTGTGCAGTATACATAATGCAGCCAGCAACCTGACCTGACAGCATGCAAATTGTCAGGGACACTCCTGTGAGTAGGTGGGAATTGGTGGTTCTGGCTAGTCTAAACAAACTGAGGACAGGTCTCTGGGTATTACCATCACAACGAGGCAGGGTCGACCGTGGCTGTGCAGTATACATAATGCAGCTACCAACCTGACCTGACAGCCTGCAAATTGTCAGGGACACTCCTGTGAGTAGGTGGGAATTGGTGGTTCTGACTAGTCTAAACAAACTGAGGACAGGTCTCTGGGTATTACCATCACAACGAGGCAGGGTCGACCGTGGCTGTGCAGTATACATAATGCAGCCAGCAACCTGACCTGACAGCCTGCAAATTGTCAGGGACACTCCTGTGAGTAGGTGGGAATTGGTGGTTCTGGCTAGTCTAAACAAACTGAGGACAGGTCTCTGGGTATTACCATCACAACGAGGCAGGGTCGACCGTGGCTGTGCAGTATACATAATGCAGCTACCAACCTGACCTGACAGCCTGCAAATTGTCAGGGACACTCCTGTGAGTAGGTGGGAATTGGTGGTTCTGGCTAGTCTAAACAAACTGAGGACAGGTCTCTGGGTATTACCATCACAACGAGGCAGGGTCGACCGTGGCTGTGCAGTATACATAATGCAGCTAGCAACCTGACCTGACAGCCTGCAAATTGTCAGGGACACTCCTGTGAGTAGGTGGGAATTGGTGGTTCTGGCTAGTCTAAACAAACTGAGGACAGGTCTCTGGGTATTACCATCACAACGAGGCAGGGTCGACCGTGGCTGTGCAGTATACATAATGCAGCCAGCAACCTGACCTGACAGCCTGCAAATTGTCAGGGACACTCCTGTGAGTAGGTGGGAATTGGTGGTTCTGACTAGTCTAAACAAACTGAGGACAGGTCTCTGGGTATTACCATCACAACGAGGCAGGGTCGACCGTGGCTGTGCAGTATACATAATGCAGCTAGCAACCTGACCTGACAGCCTGCAAATTGTCAGGGACACTCCTGTGAGTAGGTGGGAATTGGTGGTTCTGGCTAGTCTAAACAAACTGAGGACAGGTCTCTGGGTATTACCATCACAACGAGGCAGGTTCGACCGTGGCTGTGTAGTATACTATACATAATGCAGCCAGCAACCTGACCTGACAGCCTGCAAATTGTCAGGGACACTCCTGTGAGTAGGTGGGAATTGGTGGTTCTGGCTAGTCTAAACAAACTGAGGACAGGTCTCAGGGTATTACCATCACAACGAGGCAGGGTCGACCGTGGCTGTGCAGTATACATAATGCAGCCAGCAACCTGACCTGACAGCCTGCAAATTGTCAGGGACACTCCTGTGAGTAGGTGGGAATTGGTGGTTCTGACTAG
The DNA here is from genome assembly GCA_963675035.1 of Allygus modestus. Lineage (NCBI taxonomy): Eukaryota > Metazoa > Arthropoda > Insecta > Hemiptera > Cicadellidae > Allygus > Allygus modestus. The sequence goes on along the minus strand of OY776115.1, from coordinate 45,294,918 downwards.
TCTAAACAAACTGAGGACAGGTCTCTGGGTATTACCATCACAACGAGGCAGGGTCGACCGTGGCTGTGCAGTATACATAATGCAGCTAGCAACCTCACCTGACAGCCTGCAAATTGTCAGGGACACTCCTGTGAGTAGGTGGGAATTGGTGGTTCTGGCTAGTCTAAACAAACTGAGGACAGGTCTCTGGGTATTATCATCACAACGAGGCAGGGTCGACCGTGGTTGTGCAGTATACATAATGCATTTAGCAACCTCACCTGACAGCCTGCAAATTGTCAGGGACACTCCTGTGAGTAGGTGGGAATTGGTGGTTCTGGCTAGTCTAAACAAACTGAGGACAGGTCTCTGGGTATTACCATCACAACGAGGCAGGGTCGACCGTGGCTGTGCAGTATACATAATGCAGCTAGCAACCTCACCTGACAGCCTGCAAATTGTCAGGGACACTCCTGTGAGTAGGTGGGAATTGGTGGTTCTGGCTAGTCTAAACAAACTGAGGACAGGTCTCTGGGTATTATCATCACAACGAGGCAGGGTCGACCGTGGCTGTGCAGTATACATAATGCAGCCAGCAACCTGACCTGACAGCCTGCAAATTGTCAGGGACACTCCTGTGAGTAGGTGGGAATTGGTGGTTCTGGCTAGTCTAAACAAACTGAGGACAGGTCTCTGGGTATTACCATCACAACGAGGCAGGGTCGACCGTGGCTGTGCAGTATACATAATGCAGCCAGCAACCCGACCTGACAGCCTGCAAATTGTCAGGGACACTCCTGTGAGTAGGTTGGGAATTGGTGGTTCTGGCTAGTCTAAACAAACTGAGGACAGGTCTCTGGGTATTACCATCACAACGAGGCAGGGTCGACCGTGGCTGTGTAGTATACTATACATAATGCAGCTAGCAACCTGACCTGACAGCCTGCAAATTGTCAGGGACACTCCTGTGAGTAGGTGGGAATTGGTGGTTCTGGCTAGTCTAAACAAACTGAGGACAGGTCTCTGGGTATTACCATCACAACGAGGCAGGGTCGACCGTGGCTGTGCAGTATACATAATGCAGCCAGCAACCCGACCTGACAGCCTGCAAATTGTCAGGGACACTCCTGTGAGTAGGTTGGGAATTGGTGGTTCTGGCTAGTCTAAACAAACTGAGGACAGGTCTCTGGGTATTACCATCACAACGAGGCAGGGTCGACCGTGGCTGTGTAGTATACTATACATAATGCAGCTAGCAACCTGACCTGACAGCCTGCAAATTGTCAGGGACACTCCTGTGAGTAGGTGGGAATTGGTGGTTCTGGCTAGTCTAAACAAACTGAGGACAGGTCTCTGGGTATTACCATCACAACGAGGCAGGGTCGACCGTGGCTGTGCAGTATACATAATGCAGCCAGCAACCTGACCTGACAGCCTGTAAATTGTCAGGGACACTCCTGTGAGTAGGTGGGAATTGGTGGTTCTGGCTAGTCTAAACAAACTGAGGACAGGTCTCTGGGTATTACCATCACAACGAGGCAGGGTCGACCGTGGCTGTGCAGTATACATAATGCAGCTACCAACCTGACCTGACAGCCTGCAAATTGTCAGGGACACTCCTGTGAGTAGGTGGGAATTGGTGGTTCTGACTAGTCTAAACAAACTGAGGACAGGTCTCTGGGTATTACCATCACAACGAGGCAGGGTCGACCGTGGCTGTGCAGTATACATAATGCAGCCAGCAACCTGACCTGACAGCCTGCAAATTGTCAGGGACACTCCTGTGAGTAGGTGGGAATTGGTGGTTCTGGCTAGTCTAAACAAACTGAGGACAGGTCTCTGGGTATTACCATCACAACGAGGCAGGGTCGACCGTGGCTGTGCAGTATACATAATGCAGCTACCAACCTGACCTGACAGCCTGCAAATTGTCAGGGACACTCCTGTGAGTAGGTGGGAATTGGTGGTTCTGGCTAGTCTAAACAAACTGAGGACAGGTCTCTGGGTATTACCATCACAACGAGGCAGGGTCGACCGTGGCTGTGCAGTATACATAATGCAGCTAGCAACCTGACCTGACAGCCTGCAAATTGTCAGGGACACTCCTGTGAGTAGGTGGGAATTGGTGGTTCTGGCTAGTCTAAACAAACTGAGGACAGGTCTCTGGGTATTACCATCACAACGAGGCAGGGTCGACCGTGGCTGTGCAGTATACATAATGCAGCCAGCAACCTGACCTGACAGCCTGCAAATTGTCAGGGACACTCCTGTGAGTAGGTGGGAATTGGTGGTTCTGACTAGTCTAAACAAACTGAGGACAGGTCTCTGGGTATTACCATCACAACGAGGCAGGGTCGACCGTGGCTGTGCAGTATACATAATGCAGCTAGCAACCTCACCTGACAGCCTGCAAATTGTCAGGGACACTCCTGTGAGTAGGTGGGAATTGGTGGTTCTGACTAGTCTAAACAAAATGAGGACAGGTCTCTGGGTATTACCATCACAACGAGGCAGGGTCGACCGTGGCTGTGCAGTATACATAATGCAGCTAGCAACCTGACCTGACAGCCTGCAAATTGTCAGGGACACTCCTGTGAGTAGGTGGGAATTGGTGGTTTTGGCTAGTCTAAACAAACTGAGGACAGGTCTCTGGGTATTACCATCACAACGAGGCAGGGTCGACCGTGGCTGTGCAGTATACATAATGCAGCTACCAACCTGACCTGACAGCCTGCAAATTGTCTGGGACACTCCTGTGAGTAGGTTGGGAATTGGTGGTTCTGGCTAGTCTAAACAAACTGAGGACAGGTCTCTGGGTATTACCATCACAACGAGGCAGGTTCGACCGTGGCTGTGTAGTATACTATACATAATGCAGCCAGCAACCTGACCTGACAGCCTGCAAATTGTCAGGGACACTCCTGTGAGTAGGTGGGAATTGGTGGTTCTGGCTAGTCTAAACAAACTGAGGACAGGTCTCTGGGTATTACCATCACAACGAGGCAGGGTCGACCGTGGCTGTGCAGTATACATAATGCAGCCAGCAACCTGACCTGACAGCCTGCAAATTGTCAGGGACACTCCTGTGAGTAGGTGGGAATTGGTGGTTCTGACTAGTCTAAACAAACTGAGGACAGGTCTCTGGGTATTAACATCACAACGAGGCAGGGTCGACCGTGGCTGTGCAGTATACATAATGCAGCTAGCAACCTGACCTGACAGCCTGCAAATTGTCAGGGACACTCCTGTGAGTAGGTGGGAATTGGTGGTTCTGGCTAGTCTAAACAAACTGAGGACAGGTCTCTGGGTATTATCATCACAACGAGGCAGGGTCGACCGTGGCTGTGCAGTATACATAATGCAGCCAGCAACCTGACCTGACAGCCTGCAAATTGTCAGGGACACTCCTGTGAGTAGGTGGGAATTGGTGGTTCTGACTAGTCTAAACAAACTGAGGACAGGTCTCTGGGTATTAACATCACAACGAGGCAGGGTCGACCGTGGCTGTGCAGTATACATAATGCAGCCAGCAACCTGACCTGACAGCCTGCAAATTGTCAGGGACACTCCTGTGAGTAGGTGGGAATTGGTGGTTCTGACTAGTCTAAACAAACTGAGGACAGGTCTCTGGGTATTAACATCACAACGAGGCAGGGTCGACCGTGGCTGTGCAGTATACATAATGCAGCCAGCAACCTGACCTGACAGCCTGCAAATTGTCAGGGACACTCCTGTGAGTAGGTGGGAATTGGTGGTTCTGACTAGTCTAAACAAACTGAGGACAGGTCTCTGGGTATTATCATCACAACGAGGCAGGGTCGACCGTGGCTGTGCAGTATACATAATGCAGCTAGCAACCTCACCTGACAGCCTGCAAATTGTCAGGGACACTCCTGTGAGTAGGTGGGAATTGGTGGTTCTGGCTAGTCTAAACAAACTGAGGACAGGTCTCTGGGTATTACCATCACAACGAGGCAGGGTCGACCGTGGCTGTGCAGTATACATAATGCAGCTACCAACCTGACCTGACAGCCTGCAAATTGTCAGGGACACTCCTGTGAGTAGGTTGGGAATTGGTGGTTCTGGCTAGTCTAAACAAACTGAGGACAGGTCTCTGGGTATTATCATCACAACGAGGCAGGGTCGACCGTGGCTGTGCAGTATACATAATGCAGCTAGCAACCTCACCTGACAGCCTGCAAATTGTCAGGGACACTCCTGTGAGTAGGTGGGAATTGGTGGTTCTGGCTAGTCTAAACAAACTGAGGACAGGTCTCTGGGTATTATCATCACAACGAGGCAGGGTCGACCGTGGCTGTGCAGTATACATAATGCAGCTAGCAACCTCACCTGACAGCCTGCAAATTGTCAGGGACACTCCTGTGAGTAGGTGGGAATTGGTGGTTCTGACTAGTCTAAACAAACTGAGGACAGGTCTCTGGGTATTACCATCACAACGAGGCAGGGTCGACCGTGGCTGTGCAGTATACATAATGCAGCCAGCAACCTCACCTGACAGCCTGCAAATTGTCAGGGACACTCCTGTGAGTAGGTGGGAATTGGTGGTTCTGACTAGTCTAAACAAACTGAGGACAGGTCTCTGGGTATTACCATCACAACGAGGCAGGGTCGACCGTGGCTGTGCAGTATACATAATGCAGCTAGCAACCTCACCTGACAGCCTGCAAATTGTCAGGGACACTCCTGTGAGTAGGTGGGAATTGGTGGTTCTGGCTAGTCTAAACAAACTGAGGACAGGTCTCTGGGTATTATCATCACAACGAGGCAGGGTCGACCGTGGCTGTGCAGTATACATAATGCAGCTAGCAACCTCACCTGACAGCCTGCAAATTGTCAGGGACACTCCTGTGAGTAGGTGGGAATTGGTGGTTCTGGCTAGTCTAAACAAACTGAGGACAGGTCTCTGGGTATTACCATCACAACGAGGCAGGGTCGACCGTGGCTGTGCAGTATACATAATGCAGCTAGCAACCTCACCTGACAGCCTGCAAATTGTCAGGGACACTCCTGTGAGTAGGTGGGAATTGGTGGTTCTGGCTAGTCTAAACAAACTGAGGACAGGTCTCTGGGTATTATCATCACAACGAGGCAGGGTCGACCGTGGCTGTGCAGTATACATAATGCAGCCAGCAACCCGACCTGACAGCCTGCAAATTGTCAGGGACACTCCTGTGAGTAGGTTGGGAATTGGTGGTTCTGGCTAGTCTAAACAAACTGAGGACAGGTCTCTGGGTATTACCATCACAACGTTGCAGGGTCGACCGTGGCTGTGCAGTATACATAATGCAGCCAGCAACCTGACCTGACAGCCTGCAAATTGTCAGGGACATTCCTGTGAGTAGGTGGGAATTGGTGGTTCTGGCTAGTCTAAACAAACTGAGGACAGGTCTCTGGGTATTACCATCACAACGAGGCAGGGTCGACCGTGGCTGTGTAGTATACTATACATAATGCAGCCAGCAACCTGACCTGACAGCCTGCAAATTGTCAGGGACACTCCTGTGAGTAGGTGGGAATTGGTGGTTCTGGCTAGTCTAAACAAACTGAGGACAGGTCTCTGGGTATTACCATCACAACGAGGCAGGGTCGACCGTGGCTGTGTAGTATACTATACATAATGCAGCCAGCAACCTGACCTGACAGCCTGCAAATTGTCAGGGACACTCCTGTGAGTAGGTGGGAATTGGTGGTTCTGGCTAGTCTAAACAAACTGAGGACAGGTCTCTGGGTATTATCATCACAACGAGGCAGGGTCGACCGTGGCTGTGCAGTATACATAATGCAGCTAGCAACCTCACCTGACAGCCTGCAAATTGTCAGGGACACTCCTGTGAGTAGGTGGGAATTGGTGGTTCTGGCTAGTCTAAACAAACTGAGGACAGGTCTCTGGGTATTACCATCACAACGTGGCAGGGTCGACCGTGGCTGTGCAGTATACATAATGCAGCCAGCAACCTGACCTGACAGCCTGCAAATTGTCAGGGACACTCCTGTGAGTAGGTGGGAATTGGTGGTTCTGGCTAGTCTAAACAAACTGAGGACAGGTCTCTGGGTATTACCATCACAACGAGGCAGGGTCGACCGTGGCTGTGCAGTATACATAACGCAGCCAGCAACCTGACCTGACAGCCTGCAAATTGTCAGGGACACTCCTGTGAGTAGGTTGGGAATTGGTGGTTCTGGCTAGTCTAAACAAACTGAGGACAGGTCTCTGGGTATTACCATCACAACGAGGCAGGGTCGACTGGCTTTTCTGGAAAGAAAAGCTAAAATGTGCATACGGTACACTGCATCAAATTATTAAATTAAATCAACTTCCTTGTTCATTTAATTAAATGAAAAACGAATAAATAAATATCCCTCCAGGCAGACCCAATAACTTAAGAGCCATCAGTTAAGAAGTCACGATGCTGTAAAAACACTTATCAATAAGAAAACATTATTTTAGATTTTTCCTGAACTTCAAATAGTTTGACTCTGCTTAGAGGTGTATTGGAAGTTTATTGATTGCAGCGGAGATTTTTTTTAAGAAAGAGTGTTGTGAACAGGAACAGGAAATTCATGAATGCATTTTTGTGAAACTTAGTAAGTGGCTCTATACAGTAGTGAGACACATATATATGCATTGGAAATTCGCTGAGTAGGCAGGTTTGCTGTGACGGGGGCATTTATTGATAAAATGTTACCAAGGCTACATGCAGTATTAGCTTATTTTTGTTATTTTCAGGAAACGAGGCCATTGTGAAGATGAAAACAGAGAAGGAATTTAATCAACTACCACTACTTACTGTGTGTTTATATACCCTGGTTTATATAACTTACATTTTGGTTTTAGATCAACTTATTTTTACTGCAACTATACTGCCATTTTGTTTGAATTCATAACTGTATTATTTAAAAACGAGTTCGCACGCAGCACGCTGACGTGAGGGAAGTGAATTTCCACATAAAAAACTGTAAAAACTCAAAATCAGTTAATAACATACATTTATTCCAATTTTTATTCAAATCTGAAAATATTGATTTTTGGCTGTTCTGATGCTCCTGGTTCTATTTACCTGCAATGCTGGGAATACAATTTTGCGCATTATAAGGTTAGGAGAAGGTCCAGTCAGGCATTAAAGTAGGCGTGAGGTTGTTGGGGATGGTAAAAGTACACCAACAAATGAATAACAGGCTTTTCTAATGTAAAACCCCCTAAGACAACGTACTGCGTTTGGTCGATACACATTTTCTTTAATAACACGGTAAATATTTAATGCTAGAATGACGAGAGAGGGCTTAAAACCTTCACCTCTCTAATTCCCATCTATTTACATCCACTTATTTTACATCTGGGGCTTTTATAACCCTTTTTGGGCCCAAAAACTCGAAATTTGAAAGATTAATCCCCAAAAAAAGGGGTTTAGAGTTTTCCGATTGTTTTGCCCAACGAACTTGTCCAACTGATTACAGAAAGGAACGTCCCTACCAAATTTGAAGTAAATCGGACAAAAATTGCGACCGCTAGAGTGCAAACACACACATATATATATATATATATATATATATATATATATATATATATATATATATATATAAAATTTTGAAGGACCACCCAAAACGTGTTCAGGGGGTCACGTTAGGAACTTCTATGGTGGTCCCGGGCTTAAGTTTCACCGTGCGGGTCATGCTAATAGTTCACTTTCCAAAGGAAATTCACTAATAACCCTATCGCAGCAAACCTGCGTACTCAGCGAATTTCCAATGCATAATATTTGTCTGAATTCCACATAAAGCCGCGTACCAAGTTCCATAAAAATATATTCACATATAAGCGATTTTAGTTATTCTTCATAAGAATACTATTGGTAATGACTACGTAGGTTTGCTGAAACAAGGAACACAAACAATTGATTTTTATGCTAATATAAATAAAATTTAACTAGGCGAAGCCACATACCAAGTTTCATCAATATTCAATCATAAATAAGCGCTATATAACATTTTAGTTATTCTCCATAAGAATAACATGGAGGCTGAGTACGCAGGTATGCTGCTACGGGAATAATCAACAAAAAATCAATTTGTTGTGCAAATATCAATACACCAGTACTACGTGAAGCCACATACCAAGTTTCATCAACATACATTCATAAATAATCGAGATATCAAATTTTATTTATTCTCCGTACGGATAACATTGGACAACGTACTATGTTTAGCACTTTGAATATCTCAGCAACGGTTGGGCGTAAAATCACAATTTCAACACCAAAATGATTGTTTTGTGGAACTGAACAGATTTCTAAAAGCAAATATGAAATTTACATTAAAATAAACTGAGGAAATGCCAAAAACATTTTTCCCATAAGATTAACATGGGAGATTTTATGAGTAGGTTTTTTTGGATTTTCTCCACAACCACTTAACTTAGGTTAATGATTCAAGATAGTATATTATTTATTTTTTTAAGCTCTATAACACGGTCAAAAATAAAATTAAGTTTTTAAAAAATTGTAGGGTGAAAAATGCAAAAAACTGATTTTTGGAAAATTTAAAACCCCCATAAACCCCTTCCCATGGTCCGATTTTTCTGGTTTTCAAACTTAAGTCATGAATGTCATTTTACACATTTGAGCCAAATTTCATCAAAATCGGACATTTTTTACTCAAGTTATCGCATTCACGGACACACACACATATATATATATATACGGGTATGTATAAAAATTTGAACGAATAGTATTTTTGTCATCTGGGGACCTCAAAACAAAAAATTATCATGGTCTCGGGATTAAGTCTTACCATGAGACCTACGGTAACAGCTTCTTCCCTATAGGGGAAATTCTCTAAAAAAACATTAATTAATTGTTTGTATCATATCACCAAACAATTATAAATTGGAATCCATTCTTCAATTTTTTAAATCTGTATTTATGAATTTAAATTTTGTTCTGAGAAATGTTTAGGCCTACATATGCATATACAGTATTCATTTTATTATAAATTTGTTAAAACAACTATTTTTTAAGATTTGAGTAAATTTGACCAAAAAATTGTAAGTTATGTCAGGATTTATAATCAATGGTTATGTATATATTTTCAGTGCCAACCCAATTAAGTACCTATGATCAGAACATTAGTGACACTTTTACAATTAAATCATGTGATAGTAATGATAAAAATTAGCATAAAATGTGACAAAGGTAACAATATAAAGTTGTAAAATATGATTTTCAAGTATTTGTTCTTTTGAACTATGATGTGACAATTTACAGTTTTGTTTGGGTCTGAAGATGACAAAATTACCTTTGACAAAAAGTGTCATCGATTAAAAAGATATCCTAGGATCACAAGGCAGATTACAGGTTTTTAACATTTATACACCTGAGTCAACCTGATTCAATATGAAGCCAAAACTTGTGATTCTATGTGTAGGCTAGGCATGGACAATAATTCTAGAATTATTTATAAAAGGATCATTTAAAGTTGTCTTGTAATTTATTTTAGACCTGTCTTCCTATCAGATTGTGTGGCCATATTGAAAGGTGTCCCATTATTCTATCAGTATGAATCCCCTAACCCCACAGATATCCCTGCCTACCCCATGATAATTCTGCGGTCATCCTTAGGAGGCCTATGACCTATTACTAGGAGCCATAGGGCCTCTTAAGGCTGACCGCAGAATTATCATGGGGATATCTATGTGGGGTTAGGGGATTCATACTGATAGAATAATGGGACACCTTTCAATGCATGTCAAAGGCATGTCTCCAGTAAATGCTGTGGGATGCAGAGGTCATGTTTGGGGGGGACGGTCACCGAAAGTTACCCCTCCCCCTTCCCTATGGATGGTCCCTGGCACCCCATTATTGTTTTTAACTAGGCCCTATATGAAATTATACAACAAATGAAAGAAAGTTAACATAATATATCAATAACCTTTTACTCAAGAAAAAAGCAATCTTAACTTTGTAAAATGTAGGCATTACACTTTTTTCTACGTCATCTATAGGCATCTAAGAACTAATAAGATGCCTAAATAAACAATTTATTTTAGATTCACCCACGCGAAAAACTATTTACAAAACGCATTTGAAATCTGCAATACTGTACTCTGTACAATACTACGCAAAGATACAATTAGTAATGAGGCTGACAGCCAAGGTCAACCACTTGAAAAATGAAAATGTCGTACCACATTTTTACACAATGAAATACTTGGCGTATGAGCTTCTGTTTGCAAACAATTCAATCTTTGTTTCCTCTTATTTCATTACATATAATTCGAGGTACTTTTTGCTTCTAGCCTATCCACTGGATATTTATTGCCTAGCAACGGATTATGCGGTTTTAAACAAAAATCAAACCTAACCTATAAACAAACACCGCTGATAGCAAACGATGATAGGCGGGCGAAATCCAGTAAAAAATAAAAACCTAACACAATTGTAGCAACTTTGCTGCTAAAATTTACCTCCAAGACCATGTTCAAAACACCGCATTTTCGGTCTGCCAACTGGCAAAACTGCAACAACTTCGCGATACTCGGGAATATCCATGTTTTTGTAAGACGCTTTTAGGTTAAATACATGGATCTAAGTAATGTGTTATATACTAAAATGGAAGTTTAAAATTTCACCTATCTAATCTAATGGTGTGTATTTTATTTCATTTATCAAACATTTAGGTTCCGGTTCATTAGTTTGAATTTTAATGTAACCTTGTAGACGGGAGCGGCAAAATTTTACTCTCGGAACCGAAAAACGGGGTTTTGCTGCTTACATTTTCATTTGGATTCATTCAAACGTTCATCTTATGTCTGGATAATAAAATAAAACACAAAAATTCTTAGGTTTGGGGGGGGCGGGCGACCGCCCCTACCGGCCCCCTTGGATCCGCCCCTTGTGGGTCATCCTGGGGATGTCCTAGGGCTTCAGAGTGCAATATCTCTTTGTGGTCCGAGGGATGTCACCAGTACATCCTGTGGTACATCCTGGGGATGTCCTATGGCTTCAAAATACAATATCCTTTTGTGGTCCGAGGGATATCCCATCGTCATCCTGAAGGATGTTCCCAGGATTTTGTGGGGAGAGGATATTTTTGAGCTCTGGAGACATCCTGAGGATGTCATGGGATGCGATAGGGATGATCCTGGGATATCCTGCATATTCCACTGTGATGTCCTTGGGATGGCCTGGGGACAACCTTGTGCTGTGTGGGTATATACATAAAGTTTTTAGAGACCCCTCAAAACGTGTTCAGGGGGTCACGTTAGGAACTTTTATGGTGGTCCCGGGCTTAAGTCTCACCGTGCGGGTCATGCTAATAGTTCACTTTTCCATAGGAAATTCACTAATAATTTTGGGCAATGTCAATGATTAAATGCTTTTGTGTTTATCCATAAAAGTAAGATAGAGTTCAAGTCTCGTTGTCTCTGTTCCAGACTCACAAAAACAAAATTTTGAATAAACTACAGCTAAAAGTTGACATGAAGGTAACTCACACATATCTTCTATACATTGGCCTTGTCACGTATTGAACATCCTTCGGAGCTCCTCAATATATGGGTCCCATGATTTGGTTAATGGTCACAGTATTGGTAGTTGATGAGTGTTTAATTTAAACAGTAAATAGTATACAGCATTTTATAAATGCCTTATTGTTTATGGCTGTGGTGTATACCAACAAAGAGCAGGACTCAACTTAGCATAAAACACCGTATAAATCAAATACAGTACTAACTTGTGAGAGGTTAAACATTTTTTCATTAGCCTACATTAAACCAAACAAATTTTACCGTAAAGGTGTAAATACTAATAACCGTAATTAAGGATAATAAGATACAATGAGATTTCCTCTAAAATTTCTCCAGGTGTAAAAATAAACCTCATAAACTGCATCGTAATGATTATGTTTATAACCCTACAAACAGGATGATTATCAGCACATTAGAAAGCAACATACCCATTGAAAAAAAAAGAATTTCTAATAATAGTGAAAGCTTGGCGTAATAAAGCCACTGATCTACTCTGTTTATTTCATTGCACATAGACGTAATAAATCCTGGAAACGGTGTCTCCAACCATACTTGTCCGAGAACAAAGAAATTATATTTATACTCTATGTTATAACTGATATTATAACAACAGTGCATTTTAAATACGAGACACTCACTTTTCCAGCTAAAATGATGACGGCCAGTGCTACTGGTAGGAGGGGAAGCATAATACCACTATAACTCGGCGCTGGCTCCCGCGTCCGTACATCTTACCGCTGCCGCTGCTCGCACACGACTGACGCTGCGACTGGGCTGCACGCAGTGATGCCAACCGAATGACTACACAATTTCCCCGAATCAACAGGGCTGATAACTAATCGAAAAAATTCCCTTTCCCTATTATTATACTGATAAGCAAACGCACAATTATAAAAATGAGGTTTTGTAAAGATTGAATGATAAACGCTTTTAAATTGACTTAATTCAAGGAATGCAAAAAAATGGATGACGTGGGTAAATTTATTAAGTATATTGTTTGATACCCCCGTAGCAGCAAACCTGCGTACTCAGTGAATTTCCAATGCACATACATGTATCTTAATACCACATAAAGCCACGTACCAAGTTTCATCAATATACATTCATAAATAAACTATTTATGACATTTTTATTAATCTCCATAAGAATAACATGGCGGTGGAGTATGCAGGTTTGCTGAAGCAAGGAACACAAAAAATGGGGTTTTATACAAATATCAGTATAACTCAAGTAGGTAAAGTCACATACCAAATTTTAGCGAATTTCCCCTATAGGGAAGAAGCTATTACCGTAGGTCTCATTGTGAGACTTAAGCCCGAGACCATGATAACTTTTTGTTTAGAGGTCCCCAGAAGCCAAAAACTCTATTTGTTCAAATTTATATATATATATATATATATATATATATGTGTGTCCGTGAATGCGATAACTTGAGTAAAAAACGTCCGATTTCAATGAAATTTGGCTCAAATGTGTAAAGTGACGTTTATGACTTTAAGTTCGAAAACCAGAAAAATCGGACCATGGGAAGGGGGGTTTTAAATTTTCCAAAAATCAGTTTTTTGCATTTTTCACCATAAAATTTTTAAAACACTTAATTTTGGTTTTGACCATGTTATAGAGCTTAAAAAAACAAATAAAATGGTATTTTGAATTATTAACCTAGGTTAAGTGGTTGCGGGAAAATTCCAAAAAACCTGCTCATAAAATCTCCCATGTTAATCTTACGGGAAAAAGGTTTTTGGCTTTTCCTCAGTTTATTTTATTTTAATCTTAACATTTGCTTTTACCAATCACTTCAGCTCCAAAAAACAATCATTTTGGTGTTTAAATTGTGATTCTACGCCCAACCGTTGCTGAGATATTCAAACTGCTAAACACAGTACGTTGTCCAATGTTATCCTTATGGAGAATAAATAAAATTTGATATCTCGATTATTTATGAATGTATAATGATGAAACTTGGTATGTGGCTTCATGTTGTACTGGTATATTGATATTTGCACAAAAAATAAATTTGTTGTTGATTATCCCCGTAGCAGCTAACCTGCATACTCAGCCCTAATGTTATTCTTATGGAGAATATGTAAAGTTGTATGTCTCCAATAATTATGAACATAAATTAATAAAACTTGGTAATGTAGCTTCACCTGGTTCAGTAATATTGATAATTGCATAAAAATTCATTTCTTATCTTCCTCGTTGCAGCAAACCTTGTGTACTCGGTCCTAATGTTATTCTTATGTAGAATAAATAAAATGTTATAAATCACTCATTTATAAATGTATTTTTGTGAAACTTGGTAAGTGACTTTATGTAGGAGTGAGAAACATATAAATGCATTGGAAATTCGCTGAGTACGCAGGTTTGCTGCGGTGGGGGTATTATTAATTTATGTATATAATTAAGGGAGACAACATGTTACTTATTCTCCATGAGAATAACATGGGGGCTGAGTACGTAGGTTTGCTGCTACGGGAACTATTGGCCAAAAAATGTTTTTTAGTGCAAATCTCAATAGACCACAGCGATATGAAGCAATATACCAAGTTTCATCACGATAAGTTGATAAATAAACGTGATATACAATTTTTCTTTCTTATTCTCCATAAGAATAACATTGGACAAAGTACTGTGTTTAGCACTTTCGATATCTCTGTAACCATTTGACGTAGAGCAATGATTAAAACACCAAATTGTGCGTCTTTTTAAGCTGATTCCAACAGAAAAAACTAAAATTTGACTTTTTTAAATTATATGTAAAATCTCAAAAAACCCATTTTTGGGGTACAAAACCCCTCCAAAATACCCCTTCGGATAGGTCGATCTGTCTGGTTTTTGAACTTAGTCATAAATGCTGCTTTACACGTTTATACTAAATTTCATCAAAATCGGATAATTTTTACGAGAGTTATTGTGCTCACGGACACATCTATATACAGTTTCGAACGAATGGTGTTTTTGGGGTCTGGGGACCTCAAAACGAAAAGTTATCATGGTCCTGGTCCTAGGTTTTACCATGCCGACTACGGTAATAGATTCTTCCCTATAGGGGAAATTCGATAAAAACGATTTCTTATTAAAGTAAGAGCAGTAGATTATTTGCGACTGTTACAAAACGTACCAGGGTAAATCGTCAAACATTGTGTGAAGAAAGTTACGTTAATTTGGCGTGCTATGGTATATGTAATACAGAATTGTGTAGGTTTGACCACTGGACTGTTCTAATACAGTAAAAAACATGTGATGAAAAGTAGGGACTATTTTATGGAGAGTTCTGTTATACAACAGGTTTGTAATTTAATCTACCTATATATTTCATACCTCTATATAACTAGAAATGTCTGCAATCGTCGTTTATTGGACATTAAATTATCCTTACTAAAACAGGCAGAAATCGTTTTAGTGAAGTTATTCAAGTAGATCTCCTACTGAATGAATAAAATAATAAGTAAACTAAACTTAATGAAATTCTGTTTTTAGGTAACAATTTAATTTTAAATTTCTTTAGTTCACGCATAGGCCTATACTCAAGTATCCAGGCACATACACGTTCAAGGAATCAAATATATTTGATTGGGTTCAACTTATTTGCTTATAGTAAGCATATAATATTATAAAATTTTTGGGATGTTACTATAGTTGAAACATTTCTAAGCACTACATTAGCCAAAGAAGCTTTAGAAAGGACTGCATCAATTTAAACCATGTAAAGAAGGCCACTCGATATTTTTATATTCTCTAAATTATGTTTGGCGGAGATTTAACAATGCTTGGGGGGTTTTAAATTATCAAAGAGTTCGTATGAGCTTTAATTGTTGAATGCACATGCACTCAAAATTCACATAATCACGAATATATTGAATATAACTACCCCAATTTCAATAAACCAATAAATTACTTTATACTAACTAAATATATAATGTTAAGTATGGTAGCATGTATAGACAGTCATGAAAAATTTTAGTTTTGTCTGCAACCAATAGTTGTGGTACTAATTTATTTAGTATTATGAGGTTTTTTGTGATGCCAAGCAAATTTTATTGCGAGTTGATGGTTTTATAAAAAATATTAAACACTGAATTTTGGAAGATTTAGGCCTTGTAATTTCTAATCCCAAATTTTTCCAATAAAAACGGGGCGGTATCATTTTATCAGAGGCCTGGAGCCATTCAAACCATTCAACCATTCAAGCCATAAACCATTCAAATATTTATAAATAATTCTGTAAGCGAAATTAGTAAGTCAAAATTGTGGGAGTTTGGCAAATCGCAGGGTGGTGGGAGACGAGTCAAATTAAAGGTCTTGATCCCAGGGACTCGGGAAAAATAGAAGTATTTATAAAAAGTTGCCATCAAACGAGAAATAACGTCAAATATCCCCCATAAGAAATGTATGGGGATTAAAAAGCGTCTGATTTGTATGCATTAAAACATGTGACTAAGAGTATAATTTGTTAACGAACTGACATGTATTCCTACTTATGTTGTTTTATTTTTCTCAGTAAAGAGTAAAAGGAGGAGCAAGGTGTGTATAGGAGAAAGGTTAGGGACTATAGACCCTTCAAGCCACTAGTTTTAAGTAAAATCTTTAGAGCAGTTAAAAAAAAAATTCATGTGTTTTAGCAACTTTAAAAATAAAAAATGGAAAAAACCCTGGAGATTTCATGAATTAGTATTTACACACCAAATTTGACCAAAATCGCTAGTCGGTGAGGTCTTCAGGTCTCTGTACACATCCAAAGAAAGATAGACAGTCGTACATCACCTCAAAAACCATTTTTGGGGTTCAGGGATAGGGAATCCATCCCCGGATGATATTTTCATTCCCGGGCTTTTGGGCTTACGTTGAAAAATCCCGGGAATAATCCCGAGATTAACATTAATTCGCGTACAAATAACTGTGAAAAATTTGTTTTTGGTTTTTCATGTTTAACGTTAATATTTATAAACATTTTAATCTATCTAGAAAATTTTGTTCACATTTGAAATTATTTAATCAGATAGCTACTACGAAAATTTATTTTTTAAGTTGTTTAAAATGTAAAGAAATTAATTGTTTTGTTTGTATGGCCCAGGATCACATTCTGAATACTTTAACGATTAAATTATATTTTTCAGTCAGTTCTCCTATTCATCCTCAACATAGGCACACAACCGCCCACGCGGCGTCGTCGTGATTTAGTTTGGCCAAATGTCAATGTCAATGTGCAGTTTTTCAATTCTTTGTTATTTCGTGCGTGCGAGTCATGTTTTTTAATGCATTGTGTTTTTAATATTCGACTATCTCTTGTGAGTGAATGACGTACTTGAATTAGACTAAAATATAGGCAAATACGCACAGTTCAGGGGCTACAACAATGAATTTTAATACATGAATTGTACCAGAAGATGAGGTTAAAAACAACCTCGAAACCGGTCGTCTATATTGAGGACAAATAGGATCACTGACGGAAAAAGTAATCATTTAAAATCATTTAAAATCATTTATCACAATTACCCATGCATGCAGTACAGAGTGTAGTTTTGAGTGTCTGACATTTTTCATGGTAAATTCTTGTACAACGAACACACCTTAGCCCTTAACGCAAAACTATTGGTCAGTAGATATTAAAAAAACTAATGGACCAACTAGTCCAACTATTGGTTATATCTAGTCCAATAATAATGGAACTGGAAGTCTAAACGAACCTTTACTTAGTGATTATTCTGGAAATGCGAACGAATGATGTATTTATATTTTATGACACATAAAATTGAAACATAAAACATTTAATAACATATTGTATAGACCTAGACTGAGAAATAAATTATACTAGTGGCTAACAGGGGTATAGCCCCTAACATATAGTTTTTGTGGAAGTAGATATTTTATTTTTAGGGGAGTATGAACACATATTTACACATAAACAAAGCAGAAGCTTAAATCACATTATAAATAATCACAGCTGATCATTAGCTCATTTTGCTTATTAATAAAAACACTGTAGTGATATTTCCATAAGAAAATCATTGGATCTTTGAAGTTCAGTGGGGCGTAGCCGTAATTATTGACATTTCTGATATTTTTCCCACCGTCCTTGGCCGTCAAGCTTTAAAATGAATCGTCATAACCTAACTTAACTTCTTCCTAGCTGAAGATATTTCATGGGGACCGATTCGCTTAAGGAATTAAATATGTAGATTTTGACAAAGAATTCTATAATAATAATATGACTTGTGTAATATAACAAAGTAATCTTAACCTGCATTCTAAAATGATTGGTATCTATACTTATTTAATAGGCGAGCAGGTTTTTTTGACAATTACTCCTCCTAAACTACTGAACCGATTTTCATATTTTTGGTGTTATTGGAAAGATCCTAACGTGAAGTTGTGCAGGAAACTTTTTATAGAGAAATAATTTGTGAGTGAGGCCCTGGGGCCCCTTAAAGTTGAGTTTTTTCCCATAAGCTTAGCATTGGGAAATAACTACAAGTTTTAAGCAATCAGCTGGATAGAGTAAACACAGTTAATCAGCAGGCCATGTTGGCTTTGGAACGGTAACACAATATTCATATGGAAATGTCAGTATAATATTACGTTGTGATCGCGAGCGAAGCTGCGACAGGCTACTACCTAGTTATTAATAAAAACAAAACATAATCCTCTTGAAACTTGCAATATAACTACTGAGTATTATTAAACGATAACCATAACACATATTTAGTGATTTAAACTGATGTCAATCAAATTTAATAAATGTCAGCTTTAAAATTTCTTTAACTGTTTTGTGATTAATTTAAATTATTAATTGTGTTTATAATATTCAAAAACTTTCTTTGTATCACTATTTCGACATATCATCATAATCCCGAAAATCCCGGGATTGGAACCTGAAATCCCGTAATTGATAAGAGATGAAATTCGGAGGGAATCCCGGGATTGATTTCCTTATTCAGGTAGTACCAAAACAAATATATCAAACAATAACTCGAATTGAAAAATTTTGTTTAAAACAATAACTTGATATATGTATAGGGGGAGAAAATAAAAATTTACTGTACAAATAAAATAATTAAAATGTATAAAACTAATGTAATCGTCAATGTTATGAATGTTATGTACAGGGACAATGTTTGGCTTACCACCGCGGCGTTTTGTTCCGTCGTTGTTGCTGTTTGTCTTACGATCAGCAACGACAAATCCAAACAGCGCATCCCTTGGTTTATAACGAGATAAAACTCTTCAACGCTGGAAATTTTGTATATACACCTCTATAGGATTACTTTTGGAAAACATGTACACTACTATATGAAAGGCCTAAATTGATAGAATGCAATCAGTTAATATATTAACGATAAATATTAAGAAACGACTTTAAACGTGCTAATTGGTTAAATACTACCAAGACAGTATTATTTGTACAAGCGATCGCCCAGTGGTCAAAATTAGACTAAAGACTGTTCTACACATATTGTATTTTTGGGGGAATGGTTTTCTTCATCCTTCATGAGCATTTAAACAAAGGTATTTCAACCAGTGTCATGGTGCTGGATTTCCCGAATAACTAAACAAATTAGTTATCTTCTAGTGGTTCCTGATGCTGTTGCTCTCTCCCCCCCTCTCTCTCTCACTCTCTCTCTCTCTCCCTGCCTTTTCCTCTCCCGTGTGTCACTTTCGCTATCTCTCTCTGATATTCAAATGTCACGTGCTATAATATTATTTAAAATATTTATTCTTTCCTTCGATAATAAATAATATTTTATCAACTCAAATAGATTGCATTCAATGGACCATTTTGGGTTTAATAAGGTCAATTACAAATTTAAATAATCGTATACGATAACTACTCTCAACAATTTTGGACAGTTTTATAAAAACAGCTACACATTCCCTATTCATTGCCTTTTAGCGAATTTCCCCTATAGGGAAGAAGCTATTACCGTAGTCGGCATGGTAAGACCTAGGCCCGGGACCATGATAACTTTTCGTTTTGAGGTCCCCAGACCCCAAAAACACCATTCGTTCGAAACTGTATATATATATATATATATATATATATATATATATGTATATATATATATATATATATATATATATATATATGTGTCCGTGAGCACGATAACTCTCGTAAAAATAATCCGATTTTGACGAAATTTGGTATAAACATGTAAAGCAGCATTTATGACTTTAAGTTCGAAAACCAGACAGATCGACCTATCCAAAGGGGTATTTTGGGGGGGTTTTGTACCCCAAAAATGGGTTTTTTGAATTTTTTACACATAATTTTTGAAAATGTCAAATTTTAGTTTTGGCCATTCGATTTAGCTTAAAAAAACACACAATTTGGTATTTCGATCATTCCTCTACGTCAATTGGTTACCGAGATATTGAAAGTGCTAAACACAGTACGTTGTCTAATGTTATTCTTATGGAGGAAAAGAAAATTTGTGTATCTCGCTTATTTATGAACGTATACTGACGAAACTTGGTATACAGCTTCATCTCGTTGAGGTCTATTGATATTTGCTCCAAAAAATTGTTTTTGCATAATTCTCCCGTAGCAGCAAACATGCGTACTCAGGCCCCATGTTATTCTTATGGATGATAATTAAATGCTCTGTCTCCCTTAATTATGACCATAAATTAATAAAAACTGGTATACGAGTTCACCTAGTTGAGTTATATTGATATTAGCATAGAAGCCAATTTTTTGTGTTCCTTGTTGCAGCAAACCTGCGTACTCAGCCCCAATGTTATTCTTATGGAGAATAATTAAAATTGTATATATCGCTTATTTGTGAATATATTTTTATGAAACTTGGTAAGTGGCTTTATGTAGTATTAAGACATTTATATCTCCATTGGAAATTCGCTGAGTATGCAGGTTTGCTGCGACGGGGGTATTTCCTATTTGTTGTGAGCACACAAACTCAACCAAACAGACATTGGTCGCTGACAATCAGAAAAAGTTAATTAATATGTACATGCTATTGTTTTTTTCCAAATGAAAGGAATTATGATTATTACATTGTGTTATGCAATTCTTTAGATAACACAAAAGAAAATTCAAGAAAATGATGAAGAACATTTGTGTTCCATTATAGATTAAAGCCCAATAAAATTTCAGTTTTAATCCTATATCCTATACTCTAATATTAGTAAGGTTTGCTTGCTTGCTTACGACACTGATCTCAAAAACGGCTCCAACGATTTCCTTCAAATGTTGAAAATAACTAATTTCTTTGATAAAAATAAGTTCTAGACACAGGTCATCCCCAGGAAAAATCAAATAATGTAAAAAAAACTAAAATGAAAAGTTAAAAAAATTAACATTGGTCTTATGGAGTTTCAAATCAAAACAAAAGAATTGTAACAGCTGTTCATAATCAACCAGGGAACTGTCAAAGTAATACTCATGTTGTACAGTTCGCGCCACGGTGCTTGACGCCTGGGAAAGGCGAGAACCAGCTCAAACTTCTCATAATTAAAAGCAGACAATAACGAAAATAACAAAAACTAATATTTTAAAATTATTTTATTTAATTTTGGTTTCTGTTGACAAAAGTATTCTGTAACACTAACGGTACTAAGCCATATAGAGGCGAAAAGTCATTCCAGAGCATACGCCAACCAGGCGCCAAGCACTGTGCCCCGAACTGTATATGATGATTATTAACATGTGGTTTCCTGAGGACAGAGATTACAAGATTTGAGTGAAGATTACATATATAGAGTAGTAAAATAAATCAAAGGGACATTGAGCTATAAATAACAACTGGAGTGGCCTTCAAAATGTAGAAAAGAGGCAAATGAGTTATACAGGTCTGATTATCAGTAGGGGGAAGTGGTGAAATATTACTCCAAGTCATCTAAACAAACTGGCTGTCCTTCCCCGAGCAAAGCTCGGCCCCCAGGTACTTGTTTAAATGTGAAATTATAACAGAAGGGCGCTATCATTCTAGTAGTATTTGTATTAACAATTAAGCCTAAAATATCTGCTCTTGATGTTGTGCTAGCATGTGTTATTATATCAACAGCTGCCAAATATACAACTCAATTGATTATTGTTCTTCCATAAGATGTACATTGAAACCTCGAAGGCCTGTGGGGTGAAGCCCTGAGGACAGATGTACATAATAGGGGATTTCTGCAAAAACACAACACTAACTTTATAACTTTTGTAAATGTCTCCTACAACGTAAATACACTGAGGAAAACTTACCATGATTTTTGAGCTAGCCTATTAATATAATGAGTACCTGGGGGGCCGAGCTTTGCTCAGGGGAAGTCCAGCCAGTTTGTTTAGATGACTTGGAGTAATATTTCACCACTTCCCCCTACTGATAATCAGACCTGTATAACTCATTTGCCTCTTTTCTACATTTTGAAGGTCACTCCAGTTGTTATTTATAGCTCAATGTCCCCTTGATTTATTTTACTACTCTATATATGTAATCTTCACTCAAATCTTGTAATCTCTGTTCTCAGGAAACCACATGTTAATAATCATCATATACAATATGAGTATTACTTTGACAGTTCCCTGGTTGATTATGAACAGCTGTTACAATTCTTTTGTTTTGATTTGAAACTCCATAAGACCAATGTTAATTTTTAAACTTTTCATTTTAGTTTTTTTTTACATTATTTGATTTTTTCTGGGGATGAGGCCTGTCTAGAACTTATTTTTATCCCAGAAATTAGTTATTTTCAACATTTGAAGGAAATCGTTGGAGCCGTTTTTGAGATCAGTGTCGCAAGCAAGCAAGCAAGCAAGCAAACCTTACTCATATTAGAGTATAGGATTTTAAACAACAAATTTACTTAAGGAAACATAACATACTTCAAATCATTGTTGAAATAAGGAATCTAAATATTCAACACTGAAAAAGTGAAGTTACTGACCGTTTATGATATTTTAGATAGTACTTTAAACAAGTAGCTATATTTTTTAGCGTTTTACAAAGTAATAACGTGAATTTGCCGTTTTAACAAGAACAAAAAGTAGTGGTAGGTTAAACTGAACATGTCAGGCGGAAATTGATAAGAGGGCAAACATTCGCGCCTGCCTTATCTGCCGGAAACGCTGACATACTGCCAACATACAAAACATAAATTCCCAACATTTTCATCTCCAGTTTAATTTTTAAAGCTGAATTTTTATGTAGCGTGAAATAGAATTGAGTCAACAGTATATTTTTCAAATTAAGTATAAAAATAAGAGATGCAGTATTAGTTATAAAATGCTCTATTAACTGATTAAATTAATTGTCGAAACTGACGGACTCGAACTATAAATATACAGACAAATTACATTTCACGCATTAAACAAAAATACATGCGCTTCGGAATTTCATGAAGAAGGTCAAAATTCTGGATTGAACATGTGTCGATTCTACTTGAAAGTATAACATTAGGCTTTTTGGTTCAGTCAAGATAAGAGTTTTGAGACCTCGGATGGCTGTGACATTTTTTTACTACACTAGAAACTACAGCCGTAAAAACAGGACCAGCTACCTGACGTTTATGGGCAAAATTCGGAAACACACACTGTAAAATCGTAAACCAGGATCTCTATGAAACCCGGAATTAAAAATATCGTTCTACAGGGCCAAATATTATAGTACAATAATGAATAATGCCTGGAAAAAAATAAGTAAAACTTGTCTAAGCTCGATCAGCAGGATTCTCGAAACATTTATAGGCTTTGGATTTGTATGTTTCAATAAATAATTAAACACGACATAAAGGTGGTTATAATATCATTCATTCTAGTTTTGAATGACGTTTTTCCTTTAGGCGAGGTAACAACATACAGGTCCTACTTTTGGGCAACACTCTCACCTTGTTATTCTGCTTGTGCTGAGACTGATTAAGTCCAATTTTAGTTGCATTCAAATTCGTCAAAAGTTTTTTCCCAAAACAAACACATACATACACGACGAAATACACAAACACAGTCTCTTGCACTGTTTGTGAATTTTGTCGTGTATGTGTGTGTTTGTTTTGGGAAAAAACTTTTGACGAAGTTGGATTTAACTAAAGTTGGAATTAATCAGTCTCAGCATGAGCAGAATAACAAGGTGATTGTTGCTCAAAAGTAGGACCTGAATATCATTCATGTGAGGGATTTAAGTTTTAAGCAGCCAGTAACTGAACAATTGTAGGTTTTTACTAAATAGAGTATGTAGATCGTAACAAAATCAAACTATGCATATATGTATTAAGAACTGTGATAAACAGCAGGAACTGAAATTAAATCCAAGCAAATGAATGCTCTTATTTGTTGTACTCAACAACAGTTTTCTATGAGAATAATGTTTGTTTTTCCTATAATCTAATATGAGTAAGGATTGCTAGCTTGCTTATGCCTGTATTTGCTTGCTTGCAACTCCAATCTCTAAAACGGCTCCAAAGATTTCCTTAAAATATTATAAATAACTAATTTCTGGGGAAAAAAATAAGTGCTAGACAGGTCTCATCCCCAGGAAAAATCTAATAATGTAAAATACCCCCGTAGCAGCAAACCTGCATACTCAGCGAATTTCCAATGCATATATATGCATCTTAATACCACATCAGGCCACATACCAAGTTTTATCAATACACATTCATAAATAAACGATTTAACCTGAGTATGCAGGTTTGCTGAAGCAAGGAATACAAAAAATGGGGTTTTATACAAATATCAATATAACTCAACTAGGTAAAGCCACATACCAAGTTGTATTAATTTATGTTCATAATTAAGGGAGATTACACGTTTACTTATTCTCCCTAAGAATAACATGGGGGCTGAGTACGCAGGTTTGCTGCTACGGGAACTATGGAAAAAAAAAAGTTTTTTAGAGCAAATATCAATAGACCACAACGATATGAAGCATTATACCAAGTTTCATCAGGATAAGTTGATAAATAAGGGAGATATACAATTTGTCTTATTCTCCATAAGAATAACATTGGACAATGTACTGTGTTTAGCACTTTCAATATCTCTGTAACCATTTGACATAGAGCAATGATCAAAAGACCAAATTGTGCGTCTTTTTAAGCTGATTGCAATGGAAAAATTAAAATTAGATTTTTTCAAAAATTATACATAAAAACGGATAAAACCCATTTTTGGGGTACAAAACCCCCCCAAAATACCCCTTCCGATAGGTCGATATGTTGGTTTTCAAACTTAAGTCATAAATGCTGCTTTACATGTTTAAAGCAAATTTCGATAAAATCGGATTATTTTTACAAGAGTTATTATCATGCTCACGGACACACACACACACATATACTGTATATATGTATGTATGTATATATATATATTATTATTATATATATAATATTATTATTAATAATATATTATTAATATTATTACTAATATTTATATATATATATATATATATATATATATATAATATATATATATACAGTGTTGAACAAATGGTGTTTTTGGCATCTGGGGACCTCAAAACGAAACGTTATCATGGTCCCGGGCCTTGGTCTCACCATGCCGACTATGGTAATAGCTTCTTCCCTATATAGTGCAAGAAAAACAAGGTTTGAGGTTTGACCAAAAAAATTTAGCACAACCTCGGAATTTTGTCCAGAAGTTGTCTCTACCTTCCTGTTTAACATACTAAAAGTCCCCTAAAATTAAAGCTGTGCTACGGCCACCATATTGGTAAATGGCAGCCAATTTTCACCTTTTTGCTTATAACTTTTTTATTATTGATGATAGAGAGAAATATTTCGCATAAGAAATGTTGGGAATTACAATATGCACATCTTTTGCTATTATCACGTTTGCTCTAAATCTAACGATTTTCGATTTATCAATGATTTAAAGTTATAAATATATATAGGGTGAGTCGGACCACACTTCCAGCATGTATAAGGGGAGAACGGTTTAGTATAAAGACATAAAACAAAATATTTGTACTAAATCGCATATGGGAAATCTATTACAAATATTTTTATCAAAATCTATATACAGGGTGCTCGAAAACGAAGGTCATGAGTTTGATCTCAAAATGATATTAAATGAACCTAAGGCAAATTATACATAATTTTAAAGGTCTAGTCAAAAAACAATTTTAGCGAAAACAGAATTCACTTATCCTTAACCATTTAAAAATGGCGGCTATTTTTGTGAAAAATAGTGACATTTACGGAACACTCTGTATTGTCTAGACCAATAAATAAACCTAATATAATACAATATCATTATTATAATGTGTATTGATGAAACTTGGTATGTGGCTTTACTTAATTGTGGTATATTGATATTTGTACCAAAACATGTTTTTGGTTAAATGTCCCCATAGCAGCAAACCCGCATACTCAGTCCCCATGATATTCTTATGAAGAATAATTAAAATTGTACATCTCCCCTAACTATGAACAATGTTAATAAAACTTGGTATGAAGCTTCACCTGGTTGAGTTAAATTGGTAATTGCATAAAAAACGCATTGCTTATTTTCCTTGTTGCAGCAAACCTCTGCGTTCTCAGCTCTAATGTCGTTCGTATGGAGAACGAATTAAATGCTATTTATCATTTATTTATTTATATATTATTACGAAACTTGGTAGGGCTTTATGTGGTAGTGAGAAACATATACATACATTGTAAATTCTCTGAGTACCATACGCATGTTTGCTGCAACGGGGGTATTAATATTCTATACCTCAGTCACCAAATTTAGTTCAGAAATAATGGAGGTATTCTGTTAAAAACAATGCCTTATGGTAGTATAGATAATAAAAGATTAAATAATTTTAAATTCCACAACAAAAAGGACCACCTTATCAGACTCTTGATGAGTGCTGAGTAAGTAAGATTTAGTTGGTTCCAAGTAAGATACAGCATGCGAAGGGATGCGGTACATTTAAAATCAATTTTGCTAACCACTTGCCAATATTTAAGACTAACTAGGCTGTTTTTACCCTAAAATTGTAACAGTTATATTGTATTACTACTGATTTCATACAATACTTGTTATGGAACTTACTTTTTCCTTTACAGAGTTATTACTTGTTTTATATATTTATTATATATATTTGTATGTATATTTATTGAATAAATGTTGAATTGAAAAACACAAGTTTAACGTTTTTTTATTTGGATGAGTTTACTGTATTTTTGATATACATACATATATATATATATATATTTATATACATATATATATGTATGTATATATATATATATATATATATATATATATATATATATATATAAAACAACACTTTTTGTAATTAAAATTGTTTGATTTTGTCAGTTGAGAAGTTATTTTATTTAAATAACATGGAATAACAACCAGTACAATCCCGCCTTGCCCTTTCCAATATGATTTTTGTATGCTGGGCTGAGAAAGTTACTAACTAGGTTGAAATATTCCAAAAACGCACACTTTAATAGTTAAATAATCTCTGATACACCAATTATCTTTAATGATTGGTCAATGTTTTATGTGGTAAATGTGGGAAAAGTTTATTATTCATGAACAAAATGTTGTTATCAGGCAACTGAGATAGAGGAAATCTTGTCTATTAATACGCTAAGGCGATTTTTGTTAGAGAATTCCTCCGTTATTTCTGAACCGATTTTAACAAATGAGGTACCAAAATACTCGTCCTGATTCGTAGTTGTGCATAAAGGTTTTCATATTTTTATATTTTCAATCTGAAGGTCATGGGCCGCCCTAAATTTTGTTTTTTGCCCATAAGATTAACATGGGAAATAATTGTATTTGAATTGCAGCTGTTAATACATTATGGACAGGTAATACCGTATGTTAAAGGTGAGGAATGTATTTATCTATCTAAATAAAATTACTTTTTCCATACATCGCTTTGAGCAATGGACTGTTTATATCCAGCGGAGATTTTTAATTTGTGTTAAAATTTGATTATATGTCTGTTTGATTATGAGCCATATTTGTTCGGCGTTTACAAAAAACACTGTACTGAATGAATAAAACATTTTACCCATTTTCGTGCGGAGGAGGAAACGTTTAAGCTATTTTAAATCATACTGCGTCATTAGGATCATGCCCCCTGGTCCAGCACTCCTACAAAGTAGATCTTAAGGGACCAGGTTACTCAACACACTACACAATGCACCATATTTGTTGCAATGAGCATTTAGTCAGCTTATTATCTTTTAACAAAGAACTGAGGAAACGTGCCTGCTTTACTAATCTACAAAGGTATACTAAACCATATAAAATGAAACGGCATGGTAATGAAACATTCGGTACGGAACACAAGCCCTTGGGAACATGGTATTTAAAGCTCAATTTGTCTAGATGTCATAGTGATAATAATACTGAATATTTTAGAACAAACTACAGGATTTATCGAGCAGATATTTGGAAGAAGATGGGTCCATTCAAAAAAAATAAAAAATGCAAACTCCCGTTCCAATGAGGCTCGGCCCTAATGACCTTCAACATTTCCATTTTCATCAAATACTTATAAGACCGACTGCGCAAAAATGTAGTAGAAAGACAACAGGCAATGCACTTTAATTTCCCAAAGGCCTACATTTTCTGTCCCGTATGTCCGTATGCTCCGTCGGAGCATTAATCCTAAAGGACATACAGGACATACAGTATGGAAAATTTAGGCCTGTTTCTGATTAAAGTGCATTGCCTGCTGTCTCTCTACTAAATTTTTGCTTAGTCGGTCTTTACAATTTTAATTTATCATCACATACATTAGTCGTTAACTGGACCGATTGAGCATTCATTTGTTAGGATGATAGTTGTACATCAGAATAAAACCTTTGTTCCAAAAATTGCTCCAAAAATTCTCTACTTTAAGGCTCTCTAAATGCTGGACTATCAAATTTATTGGTTAGTAAAAATGTGATCTAATCAGGCCTCATCCATGGAAAAATAACTTTTTGTATAGAAAATTATTCTAATAACTAACATTGGGGTTATGGTTAAGATTTGTAAATAAAAACAAGAGAATCATAACAGCTGTTCAAAATCAACCATTAAATTGTAAAAATAACACTCACTTGGTAAAGTATTATGTGATTTTTGTGAGGACCGTGACTTGAACCAATGTGCACATAACTTTAATTATACATTATTAGACAATGTATAAATTGTGAGAACCATTAAATCCGAAGATTAAATATAAAGGAGACAAGTTCAAGATGAAAATAAACGAGTAAATAAGCAAAGAAAATGTGCTCGCCTTGGCGAGGAACCGTGAATGTAAGTACCGTACTCTCGACATTTTTAACAAACTGGCAACCTTTTTGAGCAAAGCAGCCCCCTAGGTGCTTTAACGAATGTAACTAACTTCTCAATCATAACAAAGTACTGTGATCGCGAGCGAAGCCGTAACGGGCTACTAGTATTACTATTAATACTTTAGCATTAAGGTAATGTAGGAACCTTGAAAATAATGATTGTTATACAAAATATTGTATGTGAATATTTAATAAAATTCCAATTTAATATAACGATATTTTTATTTTACCTAAAACTTCAATGACAAACTTTTACGTCTCAACTTGAGCAAAAATGTTCCTGCTTCTCAGTCAAAAGTTAATAAAGTACCAGTAACTTTATGGCAGCTGTAAAAACCGTCGTCAGACAAAATTACCCGAAACTGGGTCAATGGTCTAGCTTGAAGGGGGTGGTAATGTCAATACAAGTTCAATTATTGGAAGTATTGTATTTGACGGTAATATGTTGAAATAAATACCCCCATCGCAGCAAACCTGTGTACTCAGCGAATTTCCAATGAATATATATGTCTTTATAACACATTAAGCCTCTTACCAGAATTCATAAGAAATATATTCATAAATAAGCAATATTTAAAATATTCATTATTCTCTATTAGAATAACATTAGGGATGAGTATGCAGGTTTGCTGCAACAAGGAACACAAAATCATGGGGTTTTATACAAATATCAATAGAACTCATCTAAGTGAAGTCACATACCAAGTTTCATCCATATACATTCATAAATAAGCGATATATAACATCTTTATTATTCTCCATAAGAATAACATGGAGACCGAGTACCTATATAGGTTTGCTGCTACGGGAACCATAGGCGAAAAATTAGTTTTTGTTCAAACAACAAACCACAACCAGATGAAGCGATATACAAAGTTTCGTCAGTTTATGTTCATAAATAACCGAGATATAAAATTTTTCTTTTTCTCCATAAGAATAACATTGGACAACGTACTGTGTTTAGCACATTCAATATCTCAGTAACCAATTGACGTAGAGCAATGATCAAAATACAAAATTGTTTGTGTTTTTAAGTTGAATTCAATGGTATTAATTACAATTTGATTTAAATGATAATTACATGTGAAAACTCCAAAAAACCCATGGGGGTACAAAACTCCCCTTCGGATGGTGCGATTTGTCTGGTTTTCAAACTCATTCAAATAAATGGTACTTTACATATTTGTACCAAATTTTATTAAAATCGGACCTTTTTTACGAGAGTTATCGTGCTTATGGACACATATATATATATATAAATATATATGTATATATATATATATATATATATATATATATAAAAATTTGAACGAATGGTGTTTTTGGCATCTGGGGACCTCAAAACGAAAAGTTATCATGGTCTCGGGCTTAAGTCTTACCATGAGACCTACGGTAATAGCTTCTTCCCTATAAGGTAAATTCGATAATAAACAAAAACATCACAACACAGTTCAGTTATCAATATATAAAGTTCCAATCCAAGGGGGCCCACTCCCCAAAGGTAATAGCACGAAAAATGTAAAACTCAAAATATCGCTCTAGTGTTTAAAATATTGACTTTAAAAAATTGCTCTGTGTTATTTAAATGGGAAACTATTTTTGAAGAAATTAGATCTTAGGTGGAGAAAACCAGGTAACCCGGTGGTCATGGAGTTTGTACAAATTTGAAGCTTAAACATTCTGATACTTAATAAATTTGCCAGATTTATTATATTCTCCACTTAAGTTGGTTAAAAGATACAAAGTATAAAGTCCTCAAATTTCTCCATATTATCCATATGGAAGAATTTTTATCTAGGAACTCGACCTTAGATTGAGAGAACCAGACAACATGTAGTCATGGAATTTATACCAATTTGAAGCTAAAACATTCCGATACTCCCCAAAATTGTTAGATGTCTCATTTTCTCCTTATAAGTTTGTTTAATTATACTAACTGTAAATGCCTACAAACCGTTTTGATTAGATTTATAGTCTGTTGTATGTACAACAAACAGCTGATTATAATCCCAACTTGGTGATTTTCATTAGAGACAGTTATTTCAAAAATAAAATTTGAGTGGCTATAATACAAAATAATTATGCAGGGAAATACAGCCTCCTAAGCAAATTCAATCCAATACTCTCTAATACGAGCAATGTCTCGGTTTTATTTGTCTCGGAATACGGCGGAGGGATTTTGCTTAAATCTTGGTATCAGGATTTTTTGAACCTCAAAATCACACTTTCTAATTTAAAAGGAAGCATTTTCTTTTGTACAAATTCCTCAAAAAAATAAAATATTCTCACTAAAATAAATACCCCCGTCGCAGCAAACCTGCGTACTCAGTAAATTTCCTATGTCTTAATACCACATAAAGCCGCATACCAAGTTCCATAAAAATATATTCACAAATAAGCGATAAATACAATTTTAATTATTCTCCATAAGAATAAAATTGTGGATGAGTACGCAGGTTTGCTGCAACAAGGAACACATAATAATGAGTTTTTATACAAATATCAATAGAACTGATCTAAGTAAGTCACATACCAAGTTTTATTTACATACATTTAAGGGGTTTAAGGGTTTTTTTAGGTGTGGTTTTCCTTACAGCATATTGTACAATATCTTGACAATGGCAATGAGTGACGAGCCTCCCCCTCCGATTGAGAACGAGCTTTGCCTCTCCTTACCTTAGCTAGTCGATGCGCATGCGCGGCTGGAACGTTCAACTTCTTGTCTGCCCCCTGCTGGTTTTTTAGTTGTTGTTAAATAACTAAAATGGTCACAAAAATGGTCCGATTTTGATAAAATTTGGTACGAATGTTTAAAGCAACATTTATGACTTTAAGTTTGAAAACCAGATAGATCGACCTATTCAAATGGGTATTTTGGGGAGGTTTGTACCCCAAATTTAAGTGTTTTGAATTTCTTGCATATAATCTTTAAAAAAGTAAAATTTTAGTTTTTCCATTGGATTCAGCTTAAAAAACACACAATTTGGTGTTTTGATCATTTCGCTATGCCAATTGGTTACAGAGATATTGAAAGTGCTAAACACAGTTATGTTGTCCAATTTGAGAGAATAAGACAAATTTATATATTGTTTATTTATGAACGTACCCTGACGAAACTTAGTACATGGCTTAATCTAGTTGTGGTCTCTTGTTATTTGCACAAAAAATAAATTTTTATTGATGGTTCCTTTGCAGAAAACCTGCGTACTCAGCCCCCATGTTATTCTTATAAGTAAAATATTATGTCTCCCTTAATTATGAACATAAATTAATAAAACTTGGTATGTGACTTCACCGTGTTTAGTTATAAAAATTTCTATAAAAACCCATTTGTAGTTTTCCTTGTTACAGCAAACCTGCATACTCAGCTCTGCGATGCCTGTAGGTGAATTACACCACCTAGCATGATGGAGCAATCAGGCGCCAAGATCCCCAGGATGAATTACACTCCCAAAAGCAGTGAAATGGCTTAGCCATTTTGATGAGCTATTAGTATTATAATAATTTACATTAAAATGAATTAAAGACATGGGATCCTAAAGAGCACGTCAACTAATTATGAAGAACAATTTATTCAGTATTCAAGTTTTAATTCATTTGGTTACGGTTTAATTTAGAATTTAGTGTGGTTTGAGTCAAAATTATTTAGGTGATTCCCTGATTCATTCCCCCCAAAATTGTGACCTTACAGCAAATTGTACAATACCTTGACAATGGCAACGAGTGGTGAACCTCCCCCTCGATGTTCCCCTTCCAATTGAGAATGAGCTTTGCCTCTCTTAGCTAGCCGACGCGCATGGCAGCTGGAACGTTCAACTTTTTGTCTGCCCCCTCACGTCACCATCTAAACCCCTCAGCTCCCATGTTATTCTTATGGAGGATAATTATCACCATTTTTATGATATGATAAATCAATATTTAATTCTGCTTCATAATTTTCAGAAATTTGTAATGGAACTATTTTCATTTCTTCATCAATTCTATATACATTTATTGACATTTTAGGATAGTTATATATCGAATCATACGATCTTTCAAATAATTTGATATTTTTTAAGCTCAATGGGTAATCAAAACCACTAAATATTTCATCATTTTTATAATTTTGGTATTGTTTTACTCTTTCCGCATCTCTTTTTGGTTTATCAATTGCACATCTAATTGTATAAATAAAACAAAATTCATCTATCTTTTAAAGTTTATACAAAATTGTTTAATTTTCATTTCATTTGGTAATTCAACATATGAACCGGCATTTAATGAATTATTTTTAGTTAATTTTAGATTTAATTCAACACATTTTCTCAATGACCAACCACTGCCTTTCGAAGGTTGATTTAGCTGTTCTCTTAATATTCATTTATTAAACTGATCATCTATAAAATCATAAATGTTGAAAATATCTGTACTTCTTAAAGAAAAATACCCCCGTAGCAGCAAACCTGCATACTCAGCAAATTTCCAATGCATATATATGTATCTTAATACCACATAAAGCCACATACCAAGTTTAATCAATATACATTCATAAATAAACGATTTATGACATTTTAATTATTCTCCATAAGAATAACATGGCGGCTGAGTATGCAGGTTTGCTGAAGGAAGGAACACAAAAAAATGGGGTTTTATACAAATATCAATATAACTCATTTAGGTAAAGCCACATACCAAATTTCATTAATTTATTTTCATAATTAAGGGAGATAACACGTTACTTATTCTCCATAAGAATAACATGGGGCTGAGTACGCAGGTTTGCTGCTAAGGGAGCCTTTGGCAAAAAAATGTTTTTTTGAGCAAATATCAATGGTCCACAACCAGATGAAGCCGTATACCAAGTTTCGTCAGTATACGTTCATAAATAAGCGAGATATACAATTTTTCTTTTCCTCCATAAGAATAACATTAGACAACGTACTGTGTTTAGCACTTTCAATATCTCGGTAACCAATTGACGTAGAGAAATGATCAAAATACCAAATTGTGTGTTTTTTTAAGCTGAGTCCAATGGTAAAAACTAAAATTTGACTAGTTCCAAAATTATATATAAAAAATTCAAAAAACCCATTTTTGGGGTACAAAACCCCCCCAAAATACCTCTTCGGATAGAGCGATCTGGCTGGTTTTCGAACTTAAAGTCATAAATGTTGCTTTACACGTTTATACCAAATTTCATCAAAATCGGATGATTTTTACGAGAGTTATCGTGCTCACGGACACATATATATGTATATATATATATATATATATATATATACAGTATCGAACGAATGGTGTTTTTGGGGTCTGGGGACCTCAAAACGAAAAGTTATCATGGTCCCGGGCCTAGGTCTTACCATGCCGACTACGGTAATAGATTCTTCCCTATAGGGGAAATTCGCTAATACACGTTTGTTGTTTGATATTCTTCATTTATAATTTGTATTTCATATTCACATGTTAAAGCCATTTGTCCTTTAATATTTTTGAATGTTTGTTTTTCAATTAATTTTTTAATTTCACTTCTTTGAGCTCCTAAATATTTCAATTCTTCATTTGAATTTGTTAATATATAGTTTTAAAAACAACCTTTTAGTGGTGATGCTTCTTGAATATTTGCACAATTTTCTTTAGGTATTGGTTTGTTTTTGAAGTGATCATATAACAGTTCAATTAACTCTTTTCAAGTTTTATTCACGATTTTTAGCCCATTTTGAATAAATTTAGTCGATCTATAGTTCAATTTTTTCGGGTTTTCTTTAATTTAATTTAATTTTTTAATCAATTCATCTCTTGATAATTTTTCATAATTTCGAACAGATAATTTGTCAGCTATTTCATTTAATTTTTCAATATTAAATAAAGAATAATTTAACGAATCGTATGATTTTTAAAATTTATTTTAATTTTGTTGAACCAACACTTTAATTTGATGATTTTTCCCTATAATATCAACTCATCATATCCTTTAATTTTAATCTTTTAGCGAATTTCCCCTATAGGGAAGAAGCTATTACCGTAGGTCTCATGGTAAGACTTAAGCCCGAGACCATGATAACTTTTTGTTTTGAGGTCCCCAGATGTCCAAAACACTATTCGTTCAAATTTATATATATGTATATATATATCTATATATATATATATATCTATATATATATATATCTATATATATATATATCTATATATGTGTCCGTGAATGCGATAACTTGAGTAAAAAACGTCCGATTTCGATGAAATTTGGCTCAAATGTGTAAACTGACATTTATGACTTTAAGTTCGAAAACCAGAAAAATCGGACTATGGGAAGGGGGGTTTATGGGGGTTTTAAATTTTCCAAAAATCAGTTTTTTGCATTTTTTACCCTAAAATTTTTAAAACACTTAATTTAGGTTTAGACCATGTTATAGAGCTTAAAAAAACAAATAATATGGTATTTTGAATTATTAACCTAGGTTAAGTGGTTGCGGAAAAAATCCAAAAAACATGCTCATAAAATCTCCCATGTTAATCTTATGGGAAAAAGGTTTTTGGCTTTTCCTCAGTTAATTTTACTTTAAACTTCACATTTTCTTTTACCAATCACTTCAGCTCCACAAAACAATCATTTTGGTGTTTAAATTGTGATTCTACGTCAAACCGTTGCAGAGATATTCAAAGTGCTAAACACAGTACGTTGTCCAATGTTATCCTTATGGAGAATAAATAAAATTTGATATCTTGATTATTTATGAATGTATATTGATGAAATTTGGTATGTGGCTTCATGTTGTACTGGTATATTGATAATTGCACAAAAAATAAATGTTTTGTTGACTGTCCCCGTAGCAGCTAACCTGCATACTCAGCCCTAATGTTATTCTTATGGAGAATAAGTCAAGTTTTATATCTCCCTTAATTATGAACATAAATTAATAAAACATGGTAAGTAGCTTCACCTGGTTCAGTTATATTGATAATTGCATAAAAACTCATTTCTTATCTTCCTCGTTGCAGCAAACCTGCGTATTCAGTCCTAATGTTATTCTTATGGGGAATAAATAAAATGTAATAAATCACTTATTTATGAATGTATTTTTGTCAAACTTGGTGAGTGGCTTTATGTACTAGTGAGAAACATATCAATGCATTGGAAATTCGCTGAGTACGCAGGTTTGCTGCGACGGGGGGTATTTTTATTTTGTAAGAGCAGTTTTGAATTTAAGTGTTTTGTAAACATGTTATCACTTATATATTTATTACAATCAATACAAAATGTTTTATTTTTCGTTCCCATTTATTAGGGAGAAAATTTAAATAAAATCGGTACAATGATAGTCAGTTTTAACAATTTGTTTCAATAAAATCTTGTCAATTTATAGTTTATATTTTTCAAGATAATCAATCACTAGTCAATTCATAGTTTTTAGCGAATTTCCTCTATAGGGAAGAATTTAGCAAATTTCCCCTATAGGGAAGAAGCTATTACCGTAGTCGGCATGGTAAGACCTAGGCCCGGGACCATGATAACTTTTTGTTTTGAGGTCCCCAGACCCCAAAAACACTATTCGTTCAAAACTGTATATATATATATCATATATATGCCCGTGGGTGCCATAACTTTCGTAAAAAAGGTCCAATTTTGATGAAATTTGGTATAAACGTGTAAAGCAACATTTATGACTTTAAGTTTGAAAAACAGCCATATCGCTTTATCTAAAGGGGTATTTTGGGGGGTTTTGTACCCCAAAAATGTTTTTTTTGAACTTTGTACTATAATTTTTGAAATAATCAAATTTTAATTTTCACCATCGCATTCAGCTTAAAAACACACAATTAGGTATTTTGATCATTCCTCTACTTCAATCGTTTAACGAGATATTGAAAGTGCTAAACACAGTACGTTGTCCAATGCTATTCTTATGGAGAATAAGAAAAGAATTATATCTCGCTTCTTTAAGAACGTATACTGACGAAACTTGGTATACGGCTTTATCTGGTTGTGGTCTATTGATATTTGCTCAAAAAACTTTTTTGCTAAAGGTACCTGTAGCAGCAAATCTGCGTAATCAGCCCCCATGTTATTCTTAAGGAGAGAAATTAAAATGCTATGTCTCTCTTAATTATGAACATAAATTAATAAAACCTTGTATATGACTTCACTTAGTTTAGTTATATTAATATTTACCTAAACACCCATTATTTTCATTCCTTGTTGCAGCAAACCTGCGTACTCATCCCCCATGTTATTCTTATGGAGATTAATCAAAATAGGATATATCGCTTATTTATGAATGTATATTGATGAAACTAGGTATGTGGCTTCACCTAGTTGAGTTATGTTGATATTTGAATAGAAACCAATTGTTTATGTTCCTCGTTTCAGAAAACCAATGTACTCATCCCCAATGTTATTCTTAAAGAGAATAATTAAAATTGTATATATCGCTTATTTGTGAATATATTTTTATGAAACTTGGTATGCGGATTTTCGTGGTATTAAGACTCATATTATTCATTGGAAATTTGCTGAGTACGCAGGTTTGCTGTGACGGGGTATTTAATATTTTTATGATGAATATTTGATTGTAAATGTTTTGGATGGTTATAAATCCATTTAATAGCTTCCACATTCACATTTTGTTGTAATCATAAACATTTTTCAAATACATTGAATACAAATTGTATCTTTTAGCGAATTTCCCCTTTAGGGAAGAATCTATTACCGTAGTCGGCATGGTAAGACCTAGGCCCGGGACCATGATAACTTTTCGTTTTGAGGTCCCCAGACCCCAAACACACCATTCGTTCGATACTGTATATATATATATATATATATATATATACATATATATATATATATATACATATATATATATATATATACATATATATATATACATATATATGTGTCCGTGAGCACGATAACTCTCGTAAAAATTATCCGATTTTGATGAAATTTGGTATAAACGTGTAAAGCAACATTTATGATTTTAAGTTCGAAAACCAGCCAGATCGCTCTATCCGAAGGGGTATTTTGGAGGGGTATTGTACCCCAAAAATGGGTCTTTCGAATTTTTTACATATAATTTTGGAAATTGTCAAATTTTAGTTTTTCCCATTGGATTCAGCTTAAAAAAACACACAATTTGGTATTTTGATAATTTCTCTACGTCAATTGGTTACCGAGATATTGAAAGTGCTAAACACAGTACGTTGTCCAATGTTATTCTTATGGAGGAAAATAAAAATTTTATATATCGCTTATTTATGAACGTATACTGACGAAACTTGGTATCCAGCTTCATCTGGTTGTGGGCCATTGATATTTGCTCAAAAAAACAATTTTTTACCAAAGGCTCCCGTAGCAGCAAACCTGCGTACTCAGCCCCATGTTATTCTTATGGAGAATAAGTAACGTGTTATCTGCCTTCATTATGAAAATAAATTAATGAAATTTGGTATGTGGCTTTACCTACATGAGTTATATTGATATTTGTATAAAACCCCATTTTTTGTGTTCCTTGCTTCAGCAAACCTGCATACTCAGCCGCCATGTTATTCTTATGGAGAATAATTAAAATGTCATAAATCGTTTATTTATGAATGTATATTGATGAAACTTGGTAAGTGGCTTTATGTAGTATTAAGATACATATATATGCATTAGAAATTCGCTGAGTACGCAGGTTTGCTGCTACGGGGGTATTTTATCTTTACTAAAATAATTTGTGTTAAAATTTTCTTTATAATTACTACGCATTTTTCACTTTTTTTCTGCTGTTCCGATACTACATAACTCTTTTTGATATATTTTATGACATTCTTTACAATAACAATATAAACAACCTTTACTGTTTTTATCTTTATGAAATTCCGTAGTATCTTTATTTTGTTTACACCTCGCACATTTCTTCTCCATTTCTAAGATGGAAAATATTCAAAATGTTATTGAATTTATGGTAGGCAATTTGTATAAATTTCATGATTTTATAAAGTGAATTTTAAACTACTTAATATTTTTACATAATGCATGGTTTCTTAAATTTTCTTTATTTTTTCTATAAATTATCTGTT
Source organism: Allygus modestus (assembly GCA_963675035.1). Lineage (NCBI taxonomy): Eukaryota > Metazoa > Arthropoda > Insecta > Hemiptera > Cicadellidae > Allygus > Allygus modestus. The sequence goes on along the minus strand of OY776115.1, from coordinate 45,256,112 downwards.
AATTGCTTTTATGGTAGTTTAACAGATTTTACATTGGTTTTTTGTTGGTATCCAAAGTGTGCCAGGATCAGTATAGTACTATCTATATAATATATATACCCCAAAATTTTTGTTGGGGTTTCCACATGTAATTCTTATTTAAATCAAATGTTAATTTTTACCATTGAATTCAGCATAAAAAAACAAATAATTTGGTATTTTGATCATTGCTCTACGTCAAATGGTTACTGAGATATTGAAAGTGCTAAACACAGTACGTTGTCTAATGTTATTCTTACGGAGAAAAAGACAGATTTTATTCTCACTTATTTATGAACATAAACTGATGAAATTTGGTATATGGATTCATATGGTTGTTGTTTATTGTTGTTTGCACAAAAAAAAACAACCAGATGAATCCATATACCAAATTTCATCAGTTTTACAAAATAATTTTATTTATTATCCATAATTTTACAAAATGTTAATTAAAATTATTTGTTTGAAAATATTCTTGGTTTCTATATTACAGTAAAGATATAGTTTTGAGGAATCCAAAAATATACATATATTGAAAGTTTTATTCAGTGGAATTATAGTTATATATTAAAATATGAGCATTGGAAACTCAGCGGCAAACTGCGCAGTAGGCCACCCGCCACTGCAGGGCAGAGTAGTATCCGCCACACAGCCACTCCCAGTCTGTTGTCGTAATCACGCCGACGCAAAAGAGTTAAAATATGATGATTATTTCTATTGCATTACAGAAAGAAGTAACAAAATTGTAAAATTTACCTACATAACACTGTAAATGGTCAAGGTAGTAAAATTTACTTTTTAATGGGTCGATATGGCCCAAAGTTTTACTGGTACGTAAAACATGAGCCAATGAAATTCATAATTAATTGATGTACCAATACGCTGTTTAGTTTGGGCATTATCTTAATTAACTATTATTTACAAATTTTCACTCCACCAGTCTTAAAATTTTGCAGTAGCATTTTAATTGAACCTTAACGTTTTTATTTGACTTCTTTACAACCAGGAGTTTATCCTACAGTCTTAAAGAGAAGTTGTGTGGTTCCTATTCTGAAATCAGATGATCCATCAGTTATAGCAAACTATCGCCCAATAGTTATACAATCTACTATTGCAAAAATCTTTGAAAAACTTGTCCTTGAAAAATTAAACTTAAACTTTATAAATGCCATTAGTAATGAACAGCAATCAACTGACATACATTTGTTTTTATCTAATGATTATATTATAAATGCTCTTGGACAAAGAAATCAAGTAGATTGTCTATTTCTTGATTATGCAAAGGCATTTGACAACGTTGATCTCACAATCATGAATCTTGTTAGCAAAAATAAAAGGTTATGGTTTTAATAGAAAAATGATAAATTGGTTTAAAAGTTACCTAACAGGAAGAGGAAACATTGTAAAAATGAATGCCAGTATATATAATCTTAAACAATTAAAGCAAAATCAGGAGTAACTCAAGGGTCAGATCTTGGCACATTTCAATTTAATTTGTTTATAAATGATATTAATAAATAAATTAAATCCAACCTCTTTATTATTTGCTGATGATGTAAAAATTTTCAGAAAAGTTCAATCCGAGATGTATCAAAGAATTCTACTAGAAGACTTCGAAACAATTATGAATTTGGAATATAAGAAAGAAAAAAAATTTTAATATAAACAAGTATAAAATTTTACCGTATCAACATAAAAGATCACCGAATAATTTACACTACCAGATTGATAGAATTGTTTTAGAAACTAATACAAAGATAAAAGACCTGGGAGTAATTATGAACTCATCTCTACGTCCTGAAGATCATGTAGATGAATTGTGCAATTGATGTTACAGATTACTGGGACTAATTTATATAATTTCAAAATATGGCTTCTCCATAATGTCTTTAAAATTATTGTACACATCTTTGGGTAGACAGCTACTACAGTACTGCAGTGTAATATATCCACCGTATTAAAAAAAAAAATAAAAAAAAAACAGTATAAAAAGATTGAGAACACAAAATATATTTTTAAGAATGATTGGTAAAAAAATTGGTCTTAGTTATATGGATGCTCCACTTCAATATATAGAAGAGATATTTAATTTAAAAAATCTAGAAATCAGAAGAAAATACTTGTTTGAATACTTGTTTGCACACATTATTTATTTTTTTAATTAATAACTCCAAAAAAAAATCTCCAGAAATATCACCAAAAATTAATAAAAAAATTCAAGAAATTTCCAGAAATTCATATCCTTTTATGAAACATTTGTATGGAACAAATTTTGAATATTATAGCGTCTACATAGGATTGGAAATGAATTTGTAAAAATTTAGTTCTGTTTGTCACCTTGAAAAATTTAAGTCTGAAGCCAGACTATTTTTTTTTTAATTGGACAATTTAAGTTCTGATATACTTCATATATTTTAACACTGCAGTGGTGACGCACGGTCTCTGAGACCAATCCAAATTTCAGTCGTAGTTCACTAGTTCCCCGATAGGTTGTGTTCGCTGTCGCTCGAGTTATGCAACACACTCCCTTCAGTGTGCCTCCAGCTGCAGGGGCATTATTTAGAAGTTAGGTGGTGGTGGTGCGCAGCAGCTTTTAACGGTCCCCTGCACCGAAGTCACCGAAAGTGTTGGCGGTCTGGTGCACCTACGTCACCATACATGTTCTGGCCATTGTAATTTTCGGTCTGTTGGACCGCCATCACCAGTTCATAATACTGAAATAACACATGATTTAATTTATATTTCAGAAAAACTATAACTAATTACAATTGGCTCAAAACGTAGAGAGACACCCCTCAGGTAGAAGGGGCCGTCCTAATCCCCTGTTGACATACCCATAGCCTTTGTTATGGACGTCCACCCCGGACTGCCGGCATTCCACGAAATTCTGTGTCATACTATAACTTGCAATCAATTGATATATTAGACCTACATTAACGAATGACGGCTCATTTTTTTGGTCTTACTTAAATATATAAAAAAAATTTTAATCACAGTTCTATGACGTACCGTTACCGATCTAACACCGTCCGTTGTCGAACGGTGAAAATCTGCATCTGGAAGATGTTTTTGCCCGCCAACAACCATACCAAATCTACTGTCCCAATGAAATATACAGATCAGCTAATTTGATATGAGATTTGGCCTGTCAACCATTTTCTTTTATTATCAGTTCATTTAACAGTAATTTTACAAGGAAGACTATGCAATCTATAAAATTGTACAGTTCCATATTTGACCAAACATTTACAATAACAAAAAAAACAAAAAAAAACAAATACAAAATATACAAATATCAAATATTTACACTATTACATAAAGCAGGAAATTGAAAAATTTGTAAAAAATTAAAAAAACAAACATAAATTCACAAAAAATTAAATCCCCACAAAAAGCACCGTACTCCTTGCTACTCCAATAACATTTACAACATCTGCTACAGGGCTCTTAGAGCCTTTTTCCTCAGCGTAGCGCACCATGGCTTGAATTGCTGCTTGCTGCCCCTTGGTGAGGTCGTTACCGCGTCCTGCAATATGCGGTTTCACCGACAAATCACTTGCAACAGGGTCGTTCAGTTGTACAGGGTTATCATTTGTACTTTCGACAGGGTCGTTACCATCACACCACGGACGCCACATCCCAATGATGTTCACTTGCGAAACGCAACAAACAAACTGGACCTATGGACGTAGGCAGAGGCAGGTACCAACAAAATACCAACAACATGTCTCATAGATAACGGGGTTTCCAGTAGCACCAGTGGTTTGCAGTCATTGGTACCACTCTGCAATATTTATAGTAAGTTAAGCGACAACTGCGTTATGTCAGAAGCGGTACATCGTAGAACTGTGATTAAAATTGTTTTTTATTCGTCTAAGTAAGACGAAAAAAATGAACCGTCATTTGTTAATGTAATTCTGATATATCAATTGATTGCAAATTATAGTGTGACATAGAATTTCATGGAATGCCACGCAGATGCCGGCAATCTAGGGTGGACACCCCTAACAAAGGCTATGGGTATGTCAACAGGGGATTAGGACAGCCCCTTCTACCTGAGGGGGTGTCTCTCTACGTTTTGAGCCAACTGTACATGGATATATCGCAGATTAAGTTTTAGAAAACATTTTTCATTGTTTGACATTATCATTTTCCTAACTTTACAAACATTTAATAATATACGGTCCCACAGACCGATGGCACCAAAATAGGGACTTTGCATATACACGAATATCACACTTTTTGCCAATTTTTAAAACGTGTTTAAAAAAAACAATTGAATAGATTTTTTACAATTTAATTTCAAGATTGATCCTTTATAATTACAACAATTGTACAAATATTCGGTTTTTATGTTTAGTTAAAAATTGCTGAATTTTTTTTATGTTAAGTTTTGGAAAAAACATGTACTGCATTAAACTTTTTTTCACTTCAAAATTGTGTTTTCACTATTAATAACCTGTATTTATCTTCCTAATACTTTAATATTATTACACAATTTTTACCGAAACAAATTTTCAATATTTAGTATATATAAAAAATAAATATGTAAAAGTTGGTCTCACAGACCACGTCACCAGTTGAAGCCACAAAATCACATCACCACTGCAGGGTTAAAAATTGTACTATTACCCACATAATTTTGTACTACTTGTAAATGGCTTGTCCGTTAATAATTCAATATGAATATGAATATACGTTTATGTTACGTGTGAATGTCATTTTTACATCTTTATATATAATTCTGCAAGCAACATATTTAAGTCAAAATTGTGCGGGTTTGGCAAATTGCAGGACGATGGGAGACGGCTCAAATTAAAAGTCTCGATCCCAAGGACTCGGGGAAAATAGTAGTATTTCCAAAAAGTAACCAGCAAACGAGAAATAATGTAAAACATCCCCCATAAGAAAAGCAGGGGTATTTAAAAAAGTCTGCATTGCTTACATTAAGACATGTGATCCTACTTAAACTACACTATTTCCCTCAGCATGAAAATCAGATGATGCAGAGTATTGGAGAAAAGTTAGAGGCTTTGGCCCCTCCAAGCCACTAGTTTTAACTCATTGCGCAATCATGGAGCAATAACTATAGTGTATTGTTAAATAACAATATAAATTTAATGATACACAATTAGTTAAGCTTCAGAGTGATTTCTAAATCATAAATTTGATCAGACACACAGACAAAAATTTGTGTGGCAATTAGAATTTTTCTTTGGATGGTAATTAATGATTTTTGGCTTGAGTCTTGTATTTTATACATTTTTTTAAAACTAATCAACTAAAAACTAATTCAGGCATTTTAGGAAAATGAAAAGATGACATATATGTGTTGTTTATCAAAAATAAGTTAATATAAAAATAAAATATTTGTATAACAATAACAATTATTATAGTAAAGCTAATTCGACCTCAAATGGTCCAACCGTGCTGTCATCGGTGTTTGTTGCTGTTTACGTAAACAGTGCATCGCTCCGGTTCAGGTCTTCTCCTGTCGATGACTCATCACTGACAATGTAAATCAGTAGACCGGTGACAGTTTTTATCACAGTACACTTTGTTCACGATTTACAGTAATATTGAATCTGCAAAACTGTGCATACATTTCAATATAGTATAAGTTATTTACTACAGTTTTATCCTGTTTCCATGTAAAAAAATTTCCTCTGATAATCACACTTTATGTGTGTTTCGACTATGGTCTCGGTCCTGTTGGTGACGTATTAGTGGGGTTCTACTGTACTGGTAAGACACAGAAATATGATACAAGGAAAGAGATGCCAGAGAACTCCCTTTATTAGGGAAGATTCATTCTAGCACAATATAGTCACACCAAGAATTGGGATAACTTTTCCCTTTCTCAATCCGTTGAGAAGTTAAGTAAGACTAAGACGGCAACCTTCCTTCCAGGACTAAAGAACACACCTTCTCTCAACTAATTGAGAAAGGGACCGGTTGTCCCAAAAATTATCAAGTTTTATATCTAGATTTTTTACCATTGTACCCAGGGCCGGATTTAAAGTTACACTCCTAGGATCAAGTATTTTTGCCGCCCCTCGTCATACTATTGGAGTAGGGGGGAAGTCGGTCCGGCACTTTTCGTCAAACCAAAAATCTATAATCAAATTTTTGTATTTTATACTTTACAAGTTTTTTATTCTTACATATTTTTCTTCATGCCTTTTTAATCCATTAACTTATTAACAGTAATTTTATTCTATTCACAATAGCCTAAAACGGGATTTGACTGGTGCTGCACTCTAGTAGCGAAATCTGTAACTAATGACTGTGGGCGACTATTGTTCCCTCCGCTAGAGGCACGGACTGACTGATAAACCTTAATCGCCGCTAGACCTTTGGTCGTGTTAGCTGAGTTGGTTACGTCGTGGAAACACCTTGGCCAGTTGCTGATACGATGTTCGTGGGTTCGATTCCCGCACACCAAAACTGACCAGTCGTGCAACTCTCAATGAGTTAACCGGTCTGTGGCAACATTGGTGGGAGGGCCCAAGTAAAATAAACGGTGGCAGGCTTCCTTGGAAGTTGACGGGATCGCTTAATTCTTTGTGATTGCACAACACTGATTTTGCTACTTTTTACTTATGTCTACTGTGTGTGTGCCAATGGGACTCTTTAAACTGAAATAAAACAATATTTTAATTAAAATACATGATTAATCCATTCAAAAAAATATTGCTGTCCATTCCAATTTATAGGTTTAAAAATTAAAAGTTAATGATAGCACCAGCACGTAATTTTAAGCCAATGGGTTAACTCTGCGCCAAAACTAAGTTTGGTCTATGACTCATTGTAGACAAATACACTACAATTTACAAAGATGATGATAAATTATATTATTAAACTCATCCCTCTTTATAAAAAGGTTACATAAAAGTCAGAGCGGACATTAACTTTTGGTGACAGAATCTTTACAGGGAGGGTGAAGGTTGGGGGATGGCTGATGTAAACATAGACATTGCGTGTGCGTCGCGGCTGGACCTAGTTTTTCTAGTTTTATAAACAGCCAGGCAGCCAAGCGTTCAACTCAACTGATCAGCAGCCTTCGACAGACTTGTGTCTACGCCCATTGTAACTCATTGCAAAACTACACACAACTTCAATCAACAATGGTAAATCCAGTGCCCAGTGGTAAATCCAGCCCCAATTCCGCCAGTGATGAAACTTCCCTGCTGACCTACACATCTTCCCAATGGGTAATTTTACTGGCATCTCTTTCCTTTCATAATTTCTGTGCTATGGCCTTGAGCCAGCCTAACCCAATGGCTAATGATAAGGCTAACTTGTGTTAAAACATTCAGTTATAACACTTTATAATCCCCCAGTAACATTGATCGAAGCTCCATTGACGTATGATGAACGCTCTGAGGCAAGAAAAACTATGACTTCAGCAACCTCTGAAACATAACAAGGAATAATGAACAGGGTGTCTAGTGATATTTGATCTCAAAATTCAAGACTTTTTCCAGACTTTTTAAGACTTTTTCCAAAATTTTCCAGACTTTTGCAAGATAGTACAAATATACTACAAACGTCATAAGAGTAAAAATATCATGTTTTTACAACTTTTTGGATTTTTACTTTCTCCCCCTTATACATAGTATAAGGAGAAAGTATTGTTTTCGTCAAAATTTTTGAATTTAGTTGATAGTGGAAATATTTGTTTTAGTGCTCCCTGAACCCAAAAAAGTGATTTTTACGTGATGTCTGTGTGTCTGTCTGTCTATATGTATGTGTACAGAGCTAGATCCCAAACCAATGGTTTGAATTTTATGAAATTTGGTATGTAGGTACTAATACACGATATCTCCAGGTATTTTTTAATTTTTTTAATTTTTGATTTTTAAGGGTAATTATCCCCAAAAAACATGAAAAACCTAGATTTATCAAAATCGGCTCTAACGTTTTGATTAAACTTTAGTCGTTAGTAGAACTTTAATTTTCCAACAAAATGAGACTACCCGTTTTTCTGTAAAAATTCGGGTACAGAAATTACAAGACTTAAATATCAAAAATTCAGTTTTTTTGATTTTTCATAAAAAAAACATAAATGTGAAAAATATTACTATTCACCATTAAAAAAAGCTCAAAAAACTAAATAATTTTGTATCTTGAATTACTATTCTACGATTACTGGTTGCAGAGATAATTTAAATTTCCATTTTTCAGTAAACACAGTACGATGTCCAATGTTATTCTTATGGGGAATACAAAAATTACTATTTCTCTCTTATTTGTTGATCAATTTCGTTCAAACTTGATATGCTTGTCAAGTTAGCATTGACCATCAGAAGAAATTTGAAATATGTTGCCCCTTAATAACTCTGAGGGGGGGTAATAGGGGGCATTTCTCCTCTTAAAACCACGTGTGTAGCGATGGATTCTGTAGTGCCTCCTCAACAGGGATTTCGGTAGATATTTTTGAAAACAACTTGTTTACAATATTTTCTGTACATTCAACCGTGCTTTGTATTTTATATTTAGTAAATAAAAAGTAATTTATTCATTAAAGATGGGCTAAAAGGGAGAAAGTATGTGTCAGTCTTCTGATACCGTTTATTTAAACTATGGTAAACAAATTTAAATAGTGAAAAAGAATGACACTTAGAAGAAAAATCACTAACAAAACCAAAACTCATATAATATTTTTTATTAAAAACTCAAATACTGCATAATATATGAACATAAATATTTATATATATAAATATATATATATTTTTCCAATTAAACTTAAAATACAAATGAAATAAACGTTACCGGTTAGCTATATACAAAATAATTTAATTAAAAAAACGAAACTAAAAACGTCAACAAATTTAAAAGGGCATAAAATATCAGCATGTTAAAAGAACATAAAAGGATATTTTCCAGAGTTTTTCACCCTAATTCTAAATAAGTATTCACATAGAGATGGTTGGTGATGTGCTCGGAACGTATTCCTAAAAAAGTTTGTTATCAAGACAAATTTCAAGACGATAAGTATCTTCCACCTCTTTAGACTGAACGTAACTGTAACCTAAATAATCCGTATGAACAATTACTTTTGGTCTTTTACATCGTTCCGCTTATGAAAGTGTACCCTCTTTATACATTGGAAAGCAATGAAGATTAAAATAAAATACAGTATCGGTAATTTAGTTGCCTGTTCATGTACAGCAACAAATACAAAATTTCGAATAGGTTGGCATATGAAAATTAAAAGGCTAAAGTAAAACTAATTTTTACTCATAACTTAGAAAACATATTTAGGCATAAATCTAGGCCTGTCGATCTCATCACTGGCCAAAAAAATATTTAAGAAGTCACCTAACTTATATATTTTTTTATATCAGTACCTAAATTAATTTTAATTAAGTTCAGTTTTAAAAATCTAGGCCTAACTTAAATTTTTACAATTTCTCCCATGTTGACATAATTTGGCGATTAAATCAAAGTTTAAAATTACCCAGACGATAGTAAGCTTTGGCCTAGTTAAAATGTTTTCAAAGGTAAGTTAAAACATTACACTGACTAGGCTTATTTGATATTTAGGCCTATATAGCCTATCTGTACAGAGAACCACTTTATTAAATGTTATAAACAGTTAATTAGTAAACATGTTCAGACCACAGTTTAATATTTCCAAGGGTAGAAGTAAAGAAACTTAATTAGTCCAGCTTAACAGCCTAACATGGGCATAGGCCTATTATCAAACTTCGGAAAAAGTTCACTAAATTTTGTTAAAATATAGGCATAATACGTTATAGAGCCTAGGGTAACTATTTTACAGATTTAAAAAATGTTGTAATTTGAAATAATATTAGTAGAGGGTAAAACATAACTTATTATTCGCGAAAATATAGGTGTTCCAAGATATAAATGCCCATTTTATAGGAGCTTCGATTGCTACAGATACCTTCACATTAGTTTAGTGAGTGGGCTATATTATTTACGACATTGTTCAAATGTCACTAAGCCACTGTTTAATGGTCTTCTGATGATCTGAGAAATAGTTAACAACTGCAATTAAAACTATAAAATTGTATAACTTAATACTACTTAACAACTGTCGGGCGAGTTACTTCGCCCCGTTACGTGGAAACCAGGCCACAGTGCAAGCGGTGCAGTGCAGACGACGAAATTCGGCCGTGTTCGAAGTAAATTGCAACGTAAACTTAAAAGTTTTAACACGTAAAATATTAACTTAAGTGTGTATTGCTCACGCTCACCGTTGAACAAAATTTGAAGCATTGTTGGAATGTAAAGGGAAATAAGAATAGATCATAGTTAAGTTGTTAACCTGTACCGCCAATAATCTGCAGGCATTATTCAATATTTACGGACAAATCTCGGTTTAAACTACCTTCACTCGTCAATATAATCTTAACCTACAGGTTTAATTGCTCCACTATGCGTCGATGCGCGCAACTGCGCAGGTACGCAGGTACTACGACGACGCGACGTGTGCGTGTGAGAATCAGAGTCGGAGTCTAGGGACGTTCCGTTCCGATACGATACTACTGGGCTACTGGCTTGGACCAGATATTTGTTATCGCTACGAATCGAAACCAAAGTATTGATACCCATTACAGTACTCCAAGAGGAACGCGGGAGATAGCTTGGAGTCGATTCTCTCTATCATAAGTTACAAGAACTATATTTGAAGTTATTATTTGTGTTTATTTTGCTAGAAAGTATATTAAACAAAAACTAATCTATATGTTTTAACAACGTAAAAATGTACTATTTTTCCGATACCGATACCTACTCCAACTTTTCTTTCGATACCACGATAATATCGGTTAACCGATGCCCAGAGTTCCGAAAACAAAGTTTCGATACCTACTCGGATCGGATGTATCGGAACTTGTCTATCAGAGTCCACTAGCCGAGGGATGGCGAACGACGCGGGCGAGTGTAGAGGTACCTTCAAGGTCACCGCTCTCCCTCCTCCCCCTCGTGACTCATCTTCCTTTTAGCGTTGCCATAGTAACGGCATGTACTTGACTGGCTTTCTTAATTTCTCCGAAAAACTATGGGCCAAGCGCTTGCTTGGGTTATTCCACAACGTACATCTTGTTGCAATTGCCATTGATTATAAATACTAGTACCTTGATATCACTGTTTATAAGTTTTATCCATTTTCCCGACTTAATAACAATTTTATATATTAATTCCCGCCTTTCCCGACATTTTATTAATTTCTATACAAATTCCCGACTTCCCCGACTTTCCCGACTGCTAGACACCCTGAATGAACTAATGATAAAAGTCTTGGCACACTAATAGTAGTAAAAAGGTTTAATGTTCTGATTTCTTATATAAATAAATGTTTTTTTATTTTATAGTCTCACTTAAAATAGCCCAATAAATATTGATCGGTCAAATTTTTGTTTGTAATGGCAAAGGCCTGCTTAATGGTCTATTTATTTATACAGTCAAATGTTCACTGCGGCTTGATTGAAATCACACTATGCAATCCGGGTGCAGCACGCGGATGGCATTATATAAGTCCAACGCTCGCGACTACAACCATTAGGTTAGTTGGCCGGAGAAGTTTGATTTTCACCCCATGTGGTCCACATAGTACAGTGACCTTGACGTTGCTGCCAGTTTTGCAGTGCGTTCATTTTCAGCGGCTACAGTAGTCTTGATTATCCGCCCTAAACCGGCTACGACAAGGTCGGATAAGCGGAAGGTCGGATAACACAAAAAATAATAAAAACAATATAAAAATTTTGATTTTTTTCTGTCTAAGCGCGTGGAAGTTGATCATTTGATCGTGCACGAGGACGGTCGGAAAACAGGGAAATTTATAAAAACAATGTATTTCATGGATAGTGTTTTATTGTGTTGACTGTGTAATTTATTGTGTATTATGGCTAGTTAATAGCCAATTGTCAACTCAGTTGTTTTTAGCGAATTTCCCTATAGGGAAGAAGCTATTACCGTAGATGGCATGGTAAGACTTAAGCCCAAGACCATGATAACTTTTCATTTCGAGGTCCCCAGATGCCAACAACACCATTCGTTCAAATTTATATTCGTTACTGAGATACTGAAAGGGCTAAACACAGTACGTTGTCTAATGTTATTCTTATGGAGAAAAAGAAAAATGTTATATCTCGCTTATTTATGAACATAAACTGACAAAACTTGGTGTATGATTTCATCTGGTTGTGGTTTATTGTTGTTTGCACAAAAAAAGTTTCGCCTATGGTTCCCGTAGCAGCAAACCTAGGTACTCGGTCCCCATGTTATTCTTATGGAGAATAATTAAAATTTTATATCTCACTTATTTATGAATGTATATGGATGAAACTTGGTGTGTGACTTCACTTAGATAAGTTCTATTGATATTTATTTATAAATAAAATGGTCTTTTATTTAGAGCGTTTTTCATGAACATTACATGGTTTTCAAAACAACTCGAGTCACATAAAATTGTTAACACAAAGCTATTTACAACAAAAATTATCTAATAACATTATACAATGTTATATGACTTAAAACTAACAAAACTGACCTGATCAAAAACAAAATCTTTTAAATCTGTACACTTAATAACACATTTTGTAATCTTTTTTTAAAATTCTTTTGACTGACCAACTCATGGCCGAAACTGGACGACATAGTTATGACGCTTTGGGGCAAAATAAGAAAACCCCTTACGAGCGGGCTCACAGCACACATGAGGCATCTCAAGCATGTTGTCCTACCTGGTAAACCGGGAACGCATTTCGGAACGGGTCCTGAGCCTCTCTCTCAAATATTTCGGTCTTTCCTCAGTCAGGACTCTACGAACGAGACAAGAAGTGCGGAGAAAGCACAAGTCAGCCATCGGCAATAAGCCAAGGGTTTTCCGCTCAAGTGAAATGTGGTCAAATTTCCTCAGTCCACAAACGTACCTGACACACATGTTCTGCACTCTCTGCAACCGGTCCATGTCATCTAGAGATACAACATTGCCATATACCGGAAGACAATACTCAAGTATAGAGAGCACCAGAGCCTGCACAAGCCGAAGCTTAGCAGGTGCGGGGAACATGTGCCGATGCCTGAACAACATTCTCAAACGGGCCATAGCTCTCTGACATACAATGCTAACATGTCCAGAGAAAGAAAGTCTGGCATCAAACTGAAGTCCAAGAAGTTTGGGAGAGATACACTCGTTCAGTAAAACACCACCGAGGTACACGCCAGACAAGGGCGGGGATTGCAGAACTTTGTCAGCCAGGAATGTCAAAAAAGAGCACTTGATCTTGTTAAATCGGATACCATGGCTTAAAGACCAACCATAAATGGCATCTAGATCAGAATTGAGATTGGAAACAGCCCGGCCAACTTGGTCATTGTCGTACTGAAGAGCCAGCTGGGCATCATCAGCGTATGAGTACAACTGGCAATGATGCCCCATGGTGGCAGAAAATAAAGTTAACAAGACAGGCCCAAGACAGCTACCCTGTGGCACTCCTAATGATTTTTTCAAAGAGGCAGAAACATAAGAGCCCACTTTGGTCTTTTGGCTCCTTCCATTTAAATAGGAATGAAACCATGAAACTACCCGATGATCATATCTGTAAAACTTCATCATGGCTAACAGCAAGCTGTGATCAATGGAGTCAAAAGCATGAGAAAAATCCAGCAATGCAACGGTAGAACACCTTCCAGCGTCTCTAGCCTTAAGGAGGCCATCGCAGATTAGCAGCAGAGCTGTTGTGGTGCTGAACCCTTTCCGAAAACTAGACTGTGTAGCTGGAATGATTGACTCCAACTCCAAGAATTCCACCAGTTGAGAGACTACAATTGTCTCTAAGACCTTAGAGAGGGCAGGTAACATGGAGATAGGCCGGAGATCAGCCACCGATAAGGGCGTTTTGACCTTAGGAAGAGGGATTCCAAGCATTAGGAAACACTCCAGTGGCCAGCGAAACATTCAACAGGTGAGTGATAGCCCCAACACAGTAAGGACCTACCATTTTTATCATGTTGATCGTGATACCATCAGTACCAACTGCACCCGAAGTTATCTTGTTGATGGCAGCCTTTACCTCTCTTTCTGCCACATGGCCAAAGCTAAACATATTTTTCTCAGAAAAACTCGTAAGATAATAGTCAAGACATTCAAATTGGACCTGACAACCAGTACCCATCTTAGAAAAATGTATGTTAATTTCATCAGGTTTTTGAAGAAATTAAGGAAGCTCATCATCGTTTTCATTGGTCGCACCGCTTTTCTTAACTTTAGCGCAGAATTCTTTAGAATTTGTGCATCCTGCCAGTTCATTTCGAAAGTAAATTTGTTTGGCTTTTCTAATCGCACTGTTCAGGGCGTTTCTAGCTTTGCAGTACTGGTCCTTGTTGCTGTCACTTGTAGAAGTCAGCAATTTTTGCTTCCAATAATTCTTTTCCTTAGTGGGGTTAATAATTATTTAATTTCTCCAAGGAGCTTTGTTTATAGTGACTCTTTTTCTTACCAATGGAGCATTCTGATTAAATATTTACAATACAGCCGAGTTTATAAAGCCTACCATTTCGTTAACATCATTCATATCTTTAACAGTTTTCCACTGGACATTGGCAGCACACTTAATCATTTCTTCTGTATTAAAATTAGAATAATGTCTGTACGTTACATGTTTTTCTAGCCTTTTGCCTCTTTTGCGATTAATATTTATGTCACAGTAGATAAGTTTATGATCTGATTCTCTTACCCCTCGACTATCATATATGGAAGACATGTCAATAACGTCACATTTTATAGAACAGATCTGTTTAATTATTAGAATGTGATTGATGAGCGTAGAAGAGTATTTGTGACTCTTGTGGGCTTATCCACCAACTGGGTCAGCTCAAGGGCTTCAATTTGCTTAATTAGAAAGTGAGTATCAGGTTGAGAAGTATATGAGAGATTTATATTAAGATCACCCATAACAATGGTGTTATCAGCATACTCGTCATATCACAAAAAGCAGAGAAAAGAAAAGGTTCAAGACAAATGTAAGGAATATCTTCAGATCTGTACACCACACATATGCAAAATTTATTTCCTCAGATACTTACTATGCCACAAATATTCTTGAGGGGAAAGTTCAATTCAATTGTCTTAAGAGTAAAGTGCAGATCATTTTTCACATACAAAGCCACTCCGCCCCCTTTATTACCATTTCTGTCACTTCTAATCAAGAAATATCCAGGCAATTTTACCTTGTCTGAGCTCTTATTCTCCGTAAGCCAAGTTTCTGTCACAACAAATATGTCAAGGTTCAGGTCAAGTACTACAGAAGCCATCTCCTCAAACCCTGTCGACAGCGAGTTCATATTAAGGTGGCCTATCCTGAAGATTGGCCTATCCTTAAATGCCCTATTTTGTAGCCTGAGTGCCAATATCACCATTCCGACTCAGAGACACTGCCACCCCACCATCAGTTGACATAAGCTCCCCCACACCAGGAGAGCTCATAGTCACGAGTGTCTCAGGAACGGCCTCACAAGCTGTAAGACGCTTAAAGATGTCCAAAAGATTAGTACCAAACACAGAGTTTCCACCCCGATTTAGATGTCTGCCATCCCTAGCAAGATGATACCTACGCACCCACCCTCCGGTATCTACAAAAGTAGCACAACAATTTCCACACATAAGTTTAAGTTGCTCATTAAAAGAAGCGAGTGCAGTGTTGGTGATGTCAGATCTCGGTAACACACCATTCACCAGAACTTTACTGTGAGGAAAAAGCATACATGTGGTATATAAGAGATCCGCCATACTATGAAGAGCCTCGCGTTTGCCATGACCACCGTTATACCCTGGGCCGCCCTTGTAGCCAATCGGCAAGTTATTTGTACCAACATGAAAATGGATTATGTGGGGATTAAGTTTTGAAAATGATTCTAGTTTAAGCTTTATATTTTTTATTTTGGCACCAGGATTAACACTGGCAGAGCACCCATTCTGCTCACAAAGCTTCCCTGCATAGCGTAGCAAAGAATCCCCAATCAACAAATAATTAATTTTCCCTTCCGTCCCTGAAAAGTGCTCAACGTCCAGAACCGGAGCATGATCAGATATATTTTCATAAAACCTCATTTTTGTGTTCGTTGTTGCAGCAAACCTGCTACCATCCCCCATGTATTCTTATGGAGAATAATCAAAATGGTATACATTGCTAATTTATGAATGTATACTGATGAAACTTGGTATGTGGCTTCACTTAGTTGAGTTATAATAATATTTACATGAAAACCCATATTTTGTGTTCCTTGTTGCAGCATACCTGCTTACTCAGCCCCATGTTATTAGACAATAGACAATAGACAAATCTTTATTGTACATAACGCCTGAGAAACATTACATAAGTAATTTTTAAGCAGGTACATGGTCAAGTTTGTTTAATATTAACTAAGCCTAACACATTCAAATTCCCTACCTCAAGCTTTCCTACCTTATATAAAATGTATACATAAACCATGTATAAATCATACGCTAAATTTTATCTATAAAAAACTCAACTCTATAATAAGCTTTATGGCTCAATGTCTCTTTCAGTTTAGATGTAAAATTTGTTATTGCTAAGCTTTTGTATGATTCGGGTATATGATTATAAATTTTTAATCCCACATAAAGTGGTCCAGTTTCAAATTTTTTATGACTATGATTTGGATATCGAAAAATGTTATTATTATTTCTAGTATGATAGCTGTGATTTATTTTGTATTTTTCAAAAACAGATGATTTTGTATGAACAAATTTTGCTAGCTCAAGAATGTAAAGAGAAGGTAATGTTAGAATACAATGTTTTTTAAAATAAGGCTTACAACTAGTTCTTGGTTTTAAGTGGAAAATTGTCCTAAGAATGAACTTTTGACACACGAACACTCTCCCGGCTTCTACAGAGTTACCCCATAAGGTAACTCCATAAGCCAACAGCGAGTGGACATATGCATAATAGACAGTTAAGCAGACTTCTATAGATGTGACTTTAGTTAATATACTAATTGCATACCTTGTGTTGAACTTAATTTCTTACTTAAAAAATGTATGTGGTCAGACCAACTTAATTTTGAATCAAAATTTAAACCCAAAAATTTAATTACTTTAGTATTACTAATTGTAGGATCCATTAAATTATTTCTTAGCTTGAATTGCAAAATATTGGTCTTGTCCTCATTTAATTTTAAACCATGGTTCTCAAACCATTCATTAATTTTTGTAATGGTGTCATCAAGAGTAAAATTGATTTCACTAACAGTTTTTCTTTTCAAAAGAGCAGTTGTATCATCTGCATATAGAGTGAAACTACAGATGTTTTTAGGAAAAAAAAATTGGCAAGCTGTTGATATATACTATAAACAGTAATGGGCCCAATATGGAGCCTTGAGGCACACCATATCTTATAGTGGCCCATTTAGAATAATATTTGGTTGAATTTCTTGTTATTATTGTTCGTTGTTTACGATTGGATAAGTATGATTGCAGTAATTCTATAGCAGCCCCTTCAATGCCCATATTTTTCAATTTTATCAATAACAATTCATGGTCTACGCAGTCAAAAGCCCTGGACAAGTCACAGAAAACCCCCGCAGTTAACTGCGACCGATCCAGAGCCTCAAGAACATCACCGACAAATGTAAAAAGAGCTGTATGGGTGCTTAAATTTTTCCTAAAACCAAACTGTTCTTGGCATAATTTTGAGTTGCATTCCAAGTAATTAGAAATTCTAAGGTAAATTACCTTCTCAAAATTTTTTGATCCATTACTTAATAAAGAGATTGGTCTGTAATTCTGACTAGAACCAAGCGAGTCTTTTTTTTAATATAAAGAATAATTAAATAGTTACATATCGCTTATTTTTATGAATGAATATTGATGAAACTTGGTATATGGCTTCACCTAGTTTAATTCTATTTATATTTGCATAAACGCCAATTGTTTGTGTTCCTTGTTGCAGCAAACCTACGTACTCATCCCCGATGTTATTCTTATGGAGAATAATTAAAATTTTATATATAGCTTATTTGTGAATATATTTTAATGAAACTTGGTATGCGGCTTTATGTGGTATTAAGACATATATTATGCATTGGAAATTCGCTGAGTACACAGGTTTGTTGCAGCAGGGGTATTGATTTCACTCCATTGTCATGCAGTGCTAATGGCTTTAATAGAATCATCAAATTTTTGATGTATAAAACTTAAATAACAGTGTTATTACCGTTTTAGCGAATTTTCCCTATAGGGAAGAAGCTATGTAGGTGGCATGGTAAAACTTAAGCCCGAGACTATGATAACTTTTTGTTTTGAGGTCCCCAGATGCCAAAAACACTATTCGTTCAAATTTATACATACACATATAAAATAAAATATAAAATACATATATAAAATAAAATTGTTATAATGTTAAAATTTATATATACACATATATATGTATATATATATACATATATATATATATATATATATATATGTGTGTGTGTGTGTGTGTGTGTGTGTGTGTTTGTTACCGCGATATAACTTTTGAAAGAAGCGCCCGATTTTGATGAAATTTGGTACAAATGTGGGGAGTAACATTTATGACTAAGTTCGATCAGTCTATGGGAAGGGGGTTTTATGGTGGTTTAAAATTTTCCAAAAATCAGTTTTTTGAACTTTTTACCCTAAAATTTTAAAAACACTAGATTTTGGTTATAGCCATTTTATAGAGCTTTAAAAAACAAACAATTTAGTATTTTGAATCATTAACCTAGGTTTAGTGGTTGTGGAGAAAAGTCAAAAAATGTGTCCAAAACATTTCCCATGTTAATCTTATGGGAATACGGTTTTTGGATTTTCCTCAGATAATTTCACTAAAAACTCCACATTTTTTCTACCAATCAGTTTAGCTCTACAAAATAATAATTTTGGCGTTATAATTGTTGTTTTACGCCCAACCGTTGCAGTAATATTAAAAGTGCTAAACACAGTACATTGTCCAATGTTATCCTTATGGAGAATAAATAAAATGTTATATTTCGATTATTTATGTAGATGTATATTGATGAAACTTGATATGTGGCTTCAACTAGTTGTGGTATATTGATAGTAGCACAAAAAAATGGTTTTTATTGATTTTTACCGGTAGCAGCAAACCTGCATACTCGGGCCCCATATTATTCATATGGATAGTAAGTAAAGTTTTATATCTCCCTTAGTTATGAACCTAAATTAATAAAACTTGGTATGTAGCTTCACCTGGTTGAGTTATATTGATAATTGCAAAAAAACACATTTCTTATCTTCCATGTTGCAGCAAACCTGCATACTCAATGCTAATGTTATTCTTATGGAGAATAAATAAAATGTTATATATCACTTATTAATGAATGTATTTTTGTGAAACTTGGTAAGTGGCTCTAGGTAGTAGTGATACCCATATATATATATATACATTGGAAATTCGCTGAGTACGCAGGTTTGCTGTGACAGGGGTATTCTGTATGAAATGTCTTACTACGAGACTGTAGCTTATTTATACCAGGTAAAGTGCCAGTAAAACAATTCAAACTCTACATGTAGTTGGCCAGTGCTGATGTCCCGAATTCATACCATGCAATTATGACATAATAACTAGAGGTTTCAGGGATTTTTTGTGGGCCGTTTTCGAACTGAATCATGCTACGGTTAAGTGTTTGGTATATAATCTAAATAATATTGTTTAGCATCGCTTAAAAGTTTATAATTTATTTTCAGCAGCGAATGTATTAAGAGGGAAAGATCAATCTAGGAGAAAAATTATGTACCTTTATAACAACCTCAGGTCTACCATATTTCATAAAGTGTCATTACTTAAAGCTCAAGAGAAAAATATTAGCCGGATCCAATGGTAACAACAACATAAACTTCGAAGCTGGGAAGTTTAACACAATTGGGAGTTAGATACAAATTTTAAAGTTCTCCATTGAAGCTGCAATTTAAAAATAATCATTAACGTGATCTACTACTCGTGACCTCTGCATAGTGTCCTCAACAACTCCAACAATGTAAACCAAATTTATAGAGCACCAATACAGTTTTTAGGTTGCAAACTTGTTCTATTAAAAAGAAAGACATCACTTGACTAAGGTTACCTTGAGGTGATCCCATGCGAGCCAGAGGTATCTGCGAAGTGAACATCTGCTTGACTTTATCAGGCACCTTGTCTGTCATCGGAGTGAGGATGAATCCTGGCACCACGGCATTGCAGCGAACACCAAACCTGGAAACCAGTGGCTGCGTGACTCAACGTTCTCTGGGTGAATTACATGACAATTCTAACAAAAAGAGTTTTAAAATGTTTACAAAACTAATGTGGTTATTATGCTCTACATAGGTGTCACACAGATTACAGTTCAATATTGATAGTCCGAAATTTGCTAAACCGACACGTTTGGTAATCCGACAAGACTTCCCGTGAGTGCGAGAGAGAGAGTGCAAACTAAAGTTCAGAAAGAGGTGGGGGGACAAAACGTGAAAGATCGGTGCTTATTGTCTGTGCGTTAATTAGTGACTTTAGTAAACCGTGTAGTTTATTCTTAACCGTGTGTTTATAAAGTCAAATATAAAATTTGTTGAAATTGACTTTTTTATCAACTTACTAGGTGTTACCTGCAGGCTTCGCCCCGCAAATGATTTATAAAAACTATGACAGTTTTGTGTACTGCATTCTGTGGTTAGCCCATGGAACTGCCACGAACCAAGATCAGCTGTTTGTATTTTAATCAGCTCAAACAAAAATTAAAGGTAAACATGGGAACATGAGTCAGGGTCTCTGACGAAGCCCTAAGGTCAGATCAGGATGAAAACCATTCATTTAGTTTTCCTATTTTATGCCTAAAGAATCAGTGTACAAAATTTATTCTATGTACAGTAGGGACTCATAAACTCGACTCCCGATAACTCGACTCTACGGGAAACTCGACACCTCATTTACTATACGGTACTATATAATGATGCATGTGCAC
Source organism: Allygus modestus (assembly GCA_963675035.1). NCBI lineage: Eukaryota > Metazoa > Arthropoda > Insecta > Hemiptera > Cicadellidae > Allygus > Allygus modestus. Next base: position 45,235,121 of record OY776115.1, on the reverse strand, counting down.
TCGACTGTACCTCACACAATGCACGTGCATTCGGCACTTGACCGTACCTCACGCGATGCACGAGCGTTCGGCATTTGACCATACCTCACGTGATACACGTGCGTTCGGCACTCGACCGTACCTCACACGCCTCTGGCTCATGCTCTTTTCGTTGACAGCGGCATTTCCCGCCAATTTGTTTCATGGCATCAGTGGCACCATTTATCCAAGTTTTATAGTTTTCTTAAGTTTGTAATACAGTATCATCATACATTATACTATAATGTGTTTGAGTATAATCTAATACAGAATACAATTTACAGCTAAATAATGTGTTTTTATCCCCTCCCAATGTAATTCTGGATAACTCAACATTCTACAAACTCGACAGGGTCTTAGTCCACATTGTGTCGAGTCTGTGGGACTCTACTGTAAACGGGAAGTAGGAGAATTTGTGATTTAGTGAGTGAGTGTGGGCTTTGCATTTTATAGGTATAGATCACTGTACAGTATTTTGATTTTAGTTGGATTTAGCATTGTTTTAATGGTACCCTTTGTAAACCATAATATTTGATAATCCGACAAGGGCCTGGTCCCACATCTGTCGGATTATCAAGAGTAGATTGTACAGGGAAACCTATTTGTCTAGAATGATGAAACAAATTATTTCCAACTAAATCAACACCAAGGAATACTGCAAACATATTTTAAACTTTTGAAACACAAGGTGTTTTAAAATCGTATGGTAATTTGTGCAATCCTCTGAATTTTAAAATGTAAACAAATGTCATATTGTACATAATTTTAAAAGCCCTAATACCAATTTTTAAGCCTGATTAATACACAAATTTTAGCGAAAACAGAACTCTTTTATCTTTACTAGATAATCCAGCAGCTCAAATTCGAGCAGTTTAACTTGTGATGCCATTCAAAGAATTTAGCTTAAAACAGCTGATCTTGCTTCTGTACTGTGTGTTGTTACCTTCAACACCTGTCAAATCCTCAATTTCAATGATTAGTGTTCTTCTATAAGATTAACATTGCTTGTTTTGAATGGCCGTGGTGTGTGGCCCTAAGAACAAACGTGAATTCTGAAGAAATTCGGCAAATCTATGCATTATCCCCTATAATTTTCCCCTTAAATCCTGTAAATAGGTTCAGTAGTCATTGAGAACATAGCGTTTCAACTGTTTATTAATATATATGATTCAAAATGACAGCCATAAAAGTTGTCATTAACGGAATACTCTCTTTTTTTTTAAATCATGAGACATATATTTTCCCCAATTCAAATTTCTTTCTTGCAATGAAGTCAGATGTACTACAATGTGCTAGGCCTATATGACAGTAATTTTTGGACAGGAAATAATATTGCCAAAAATCTTCCTTTAAACATGTTTGTAAGCCCATTTCCACAAATATTGTTGCCTATTTCAATGAAACTGAGCGATGTAAATGATTATGATATTTAGTGTCCAGCAGGCATTATTTAGCCTTGTGATGCAATGTTATTTTAATAGGCAGCATATAGCCTTGAAATTGTACCTATTGTATTCCGATTTCTGATGTTTTTTTAATTTACATTCTGTGTACAACATATGCAACTTAAATGTTTTTACTGTATCAAAAGCTACCACCCAACTACAATAAATGTACCTATTAATCTTTAGAACAAAAACTTATTTTGAGGGAAGTTCTTGCCTTTATGATTATTAATACTGAAAACTAAAAACAAAAACCTTTGTGTACAACTATGAATCAGAGGAAGTATCTAGATACATCACAGTTACAATTGGTTTAAAAATAACAACATATTCATCATCAGAAGGAGCGGACATGAGTCCCGAGGCACATCAGCCGCATTGGGCTTATTGCGCACCCCCGAAAAGAATTGAGAAAGGCTTTAGAACTCCTCTAGGTTCAGAAGCCTGATGAACTGCATCATTCTATCAACGAGCTCCTCAGGAGGCGAGTATCCACAAATGAGTTGTCTTAATGGAAATGACCGTTATATTGATGTGTGTAGGATAATTGATGATCCCAATTTTTACAAGAGATAATCATCCTATCAGCTGTTCATTCACAACTAAATTTAACATGAGGTAGGCCTAGTCAATAAAACAGATATAGCCTACTTTGTATAAATTAATATGGCCATGTGAATTTGAAATACATTAGTCATACTGTCTGAAATACACCAACCTGTAAAACAAAGTGGTTAACGGTAAAATAAGGTATTACGGAAGAAAAGACGCTACAGAGAGGAAATTGCACCCCACTCCATCATAACCAAACGTTCACAAGTATTAATGATGACACCCAAATGACAAGCCCTCAATATCTGCTTATGTTTTGACTTTTCACGTTTTTTAGAACAATTTACACATTTTTTTAAAGTAAATTCCCAACACAATGTAACTCACGCTCTTGGCCATGCCTTCGGCGACAATTTTTTTAGAATGGAAACTATAGTTAGACTTTCATTTTTGCTCCGAATATGCGGCCTTTTAAGTCGCTTAAAAGAGAAAATACCTATAAATTGATGTTGTTGTAATCAGATATTGTGACAATTTAAATACCACGGTCAATAATTATTTAATTATTTGTGTTGCTACTAGTAGAATCAAAAGCGTGATCAACTTTTAAAATAAATTTCTGCATTTTTGTGCTAGCCTAAAATTGCCCACTACACCAACCGCATACTTTGCTGAAAATATGCAGCCTACCCTCAAACTGCAGGCATTTCCAGGTTTATGGAAATTTCAAAGAGCTTAATCTAGGCTATTGGAGTTGGATCATAAGGTGTAAGTGATCTTTAACACGTTCAGTGCGGCGCACCGGATTTCTGGCCATTGCCTAACAACAAAACAGATGCAATTATCATGAATATACACGATTAACGCAGTGAATGCATTAATCAGGAACTGTCTACTCTTGCTCACTGATATCAGAGGCCTTGACCATTCGAATCCCAGCTATTAACTTGTTCAGTTAATTGTTTCCAGCCCTCTTCAGTGCAATTTTGCAATTGATAAGAGGATGGTTTTGACCATGGTTCCATATATGTGTTCTTCTTTAGCGCTACCTCACCATAGTCTTTTGTGAGTTGACCATACTCTTCTTGGTTGACACCTTTGGTTTGGCTTCTTCAAAGGTAAAAAATGAAACCGTTTTTTTACCAACAAACATTTTACAAAAAACCATCAAGTTAAGCACAAGCTTTTGTTGAAAGCTTTAAATATGTCATTCATGGTACTATGACCTACAGTTTTCACAAAAATTTGGTAAATTTAAACTGAAATATATATATAGATAATCCGAACATACTCACGAGCCCATTTCCTTGGCGACAGTTTTGGTGAAGGCTTCCACAGCAGCTTTACTGGCAGCATAGTTACTCTGGCCCATGTTGCCCGTCTGGCCTACCACACTGGCTATGTTGACTATCGAACCTCCCTGCTTAGCTGTGGCCAGGGCCTCACACACTGCCTTGGTGACTGCATACGTACCCTGTGTTTTAGTGATAATACAGATCTACACAATAGCTAATGCAAAATTAAATTAATAAGTACGTACAATAGATGCATTTTGATCCTCCTTGTTTGGAAGGGTTCAAGTAGCACAATAATAAATCACTGATAATGAAAGTGGGACTGTTAGTTAGCGTGAAGCTGACAATGGATGAAAACGCTTAAGAAGGCAATATGATTCAGGACAGGAAGGCCAAGAACATTTTTAATTTTGAAGGGACAAAGAATGAATTAGGACTATTGTGTTGGGTCAGAAAAGCTGTTTTTGTACAATCACTAGTACATTATAACTTACCTTAACCCATTCACTGCGTTAATCGTGTATATTCAGGATAATTGCATTTGTTTTCTTGTCAGGCAACCACTGGAAATCCGGCGCGCCACACTGAACGTGTTAAACCATCATTCTTTTACAGTTTATAATAACAGTTTGCTGTTAACTAAATTAAAAAGTTAACTCTTCTCTTGAACTGTAAAAGAACTTTTGTTATAATATGATAATGGCAGTTTGTATATGCCTGTATTAATGATCTTGGCTAAAGAATCTGTTGGTCTTAGTCCAGTAACAAGGCTACACAAGGAATCTTACTCATTCTACACACATCATTAATTCATATTCACCTTAAAATACACCTTAGTTGTGTCGACGTCTTATACAGTGATTAAGTAATAAATGACATTATTTTGTGTAGTACTAAGTAGGTGTGAACTGTGTTATGTTGGTACCACTGTCAGGAGACTAAATTTCAAAACTTAACTGTATGGAACTACTTGATTGTTTATTGGTTTGTTTATAAATATGGTTTGTAATAAATGGACAAATAATATGATTTTTCAACTCCCAAACTTGGGTAAGCCTTTGATACTGGGTGGCACAAAAATAATGAGTCACTTTTGAAATAAGTAGAACTTCCATTTCTCAAATCAAATTAAATAATTCTTTATTCGTCAACTGTACAATTGTTACAGACGAATAGTGTCAAAATCGTACATTTTAAAAATAAACCATACTTATAAACTAATAATTTAATTTTAATGTCATTATTTATCGTAGCTAATTCTTCAAAGGAGTACAGTATAGAGAATGCTCAATCAAAAACTGCTTTAGTTTTTTGACAAATTCTGAAAGATTTTGGACTGTCTTTATGTCATCTGGAATGTGCTTAAAAAATTGTATGCCTCTAAAATTGACTTTTTTTTAAACAACTCAAGTCTATGGGAATCAAAAGTTAAATAACTTCTTGTGTTGTATTGTCGATTTCTAGCTTCCATCTGAGGGATGTTGTGTTCTTTTACACATTTCACAGTGTTAAACACACATGCTGAGAAAAAACTGTAAGAATCTCTAGATCCTTAAATTTTGTCTTAACTGAATCTTTATTTCTAAGTCCAAGGATAATTCTAATAGTTTTTTTTGCATTTTTAAAATGGATTTCAAGTTCTTTTTTGAGGTTGCTCCATAAATGCTAACACCATAAGATATGTATGAGTCTATGAGAGCAAAGTATAAAACCTTTAAGGTTTTTAAATTACAAATTTTGGACATTCTTCAATATAACTTTTATTTTTGTACATATACAGAATCTAAAAAAACCCAAACAAAGAAAATCGGTTGAAAGGACCAGTGGCAACTATTTAAACACTTTAAGTCTTCCGAATTTGTCTACTGTTTATAATACTTAATATATATTTAAATTCATTCAACTTCAAATCCTTACATGATTTCTTTATTAATAATTCATCTGTGTCCATTTTTAAAACATGGCTGGTTGCAGGATTTATAATTAGACAGGAACCAGGGAAACTTAAATGACTATCCAACCAAGACCATATTTCTTCATCATATAGTTCATGCCAAAACAAAGTTGAATTATATTTGTTTCATTTATTGTTCTTGAGTCAGTTATATGTGATACTTTATAAAAAAATGTAAGGGTTGAATATTTCAAGGTAGAGTTTTTAGTATGTTTATTTATTTTTGGGTTATTAACATACTTAACAAAGGTGTCATATTTATGAGTGGCATTGATATGGGCCTTTAATCTGTTAAAGTCTTCATTGCAAAAAGGACATTTTTTCTTGCTGTGTTTACCAATGTCAAGACTAACTGCTTTTAGATCTACTGTGGCAAGATATCCTTGATCTGGGCCTGGGTTTTCTTCAACGTTGCCACACAATAAAATAAAAGACAGAAGAATAAAATAAGAAAAATTACATTTATACTTAATCATTCTCCACTTTTGACGCCATTTGGTTTTATTCTTCCTGTAAACTAAGCCCTTCATTACAGAATTTTCACAAACATGATCGTTATGAATGGAATAATACCATGTTGTCATGTACAGTTTGTAATGATGGGGACAGTTGTTGTCTACTTCATTTTGAGTTGATAAAATTAAGTGGAAAAGTCTGAGAAATACTAATATTTTCAAAATAACAAAAATAATATTGTTCATCATCAATAACACGTTCGCTGTGGGCGTTGTATTTTTACAACGTGCCTACCCCGCGCCAGGAGCTAGCGTTGTATAAATACAATGCTGTGTTATTGATGACGAATGGGACCAGTGTGGGGCCAGCAGTCGGGCGATGTGCTAGCTGCTGTTGGCGCTCCTGGGGAAGGTATTTTTCGACCTTTCTGCATTCATCGTTTCCGGCTCCCGCCACCAGAGTGCTGGGAGCGGGCGTTGTATTTTCACTGCGCCATCTTGTGTATGAGTCAGTGTGCAGCTAGCACTCGTAATAGGTGGTTGGTGTGTTTCTCGCTTCTTTTTACGTTATTTAGCCTAGTTTTTGCAAGTGTCATTTTAGTTTTTTATTTTTAGGGACACAGTATTACTTTTTAGTGTGCAGTAGTTACGCAATAGCGATGGATATTCCCCCGGGACCAAGTTCCCGTCGGGATCGGCGAAGTTTGCCGGAACCGGACTGTTATGAAGATGTTGACAAACCGGCTACCATCCCAAATCCTGACCTTGATTTAGACAATGCGGATCACGAGACCGATGACTCAGAGGTTGCTGACCCTGACTATGAGACCAACCCCCCACAGTGGAGCCCACAAACTATCGGCATGAGGGAAATACCCTTTACAAAAGAGGAACAATTCTTAGCTCCTTTACCTCAGGAAATATCTCCAATAAGTTTTTTCTATTTCCTGTTAGATATTGTGTTTTTGGAGGGAATCGTGGCTGCCACAAACAAGTATGCCTTCGAGTTTTTCCGTGGACCCTCAACTACACCTAGTTCTAGGATTTGTAAATGGAAAGATCTAACAGTGGACGAATTGAAGGTTTTTATTGGCCTTTTGCTGCATATGGGAATCCATAAATTGCCCCGCATCCAAGACTAATGGAAAACTGGAAAGTTGTTTCATTCAGTATATTCTAAGTTCATGCCCCGAGACCGATTTTTGATTATCTTGCGCTGCATAAACTTTGGAATGAGACCTGACCCAAACAACCGTTCTAGTAAAGTTTAGTTTTTGGTTGATTATTTTAATAACAAAATGGACTCGATTTACTACCCGCAAAAAAACTTTGTATAGATGAGGGGATGGTATTGTGGCATGGCCGGCTTTACTTTCGGCAATACAACAAAGGCAAAAGACACAAGTACGGCATCAAGTTGTACAGCTTATGTGATCCACACGGACTGATTCTAAGATTTGTCATGTACTGTGGTGTTCTTGATGACTATGGTGGTAAAGGCCATGCCGCCAACGTAGTTTTGAAGCTTATGCAGGGAAAGTTGAATGTAGGGCATAGCTTATTCATGGATAATTACTACAATAGCTTCTCCCTGGCCTCAGCACTGCTTCATAGAAACACCTACAGCACAGGCACTCTACGCTTAGACAGGAAATATATATCCATGGAAGTAAAATCTGCTACCTTGAAAAAAGGTGAAACTGTTGCCCAGTACGTGGAAAGTGTAATGTGCACAAATTAGAAAGACAAATGGAATTTCAATAGAATTTCCTAATGAAATGGTAATGTCAAAAAATCGGAATAACCAGTTGAGGGAAAAGCCGCTGCCAGTTGCTCAATACAATCATTTTATGAAGGGAGTAGATCGTAGTGACATGATGATGGCGTACTACCCCCGTGCGAAAGGAAGACAGTGAGGTGGTATAAGAAAATTTGTATACACGTCCTTCAAATGCTCCTGTCAAACTCTCACTACCTGTACAATGAGGTAATGTTTGCAGCAGACAAGAATAAAATGCCTTTGTTAGGTCTGCTTCCGCCTAGCCGTTGTGGACGAACTACTCCCAAACATACCGGAGCCTGAGAGGCCTCTGAAGCATCAAAATGTTCCTCACGTGCCCGTAAAGATCTCAGAGAGGCCACCTACAGGGCAAAAAAGCAATGCAGGGTGTGCAGCAGCAATGGTATCACAAAGTACACTGTGTGGTATTGTGCGGAATGTCAGGAACAGCCTGGATTGTGTGCTCCTAAAGGTTTTGTCCAGTTTCATACGTGAATAACAAACATTCGGGTGGGTTGGTGGGGTTGTAAATAGTGTAATTTTTCATTTTCTATAATTTTTCTTTCTGTTGATTGTTATAATCCTATCATCGAAAAAACTTTTACACATATGTCTATGTGATTTCGATCGAACAGTTGTATAAATGAACAACAGAAATTCGGGTGGGTTGGTGGTGTTGTAAATAGTATGATTTTTCATCCTATGATAACGATTATTGCTATTTTTAGCGAATTTCCCCTACAGGGAAGAAGCTATTACCGTAGGTCTCATGGTAAGACTTAAGCCCGAGACCATGATAACTTTTCACTCTGAGGTCCCCAGATGCCAAAAACACCATTCGTTCAAATTTGTATATATGTATATATATATATATATATATTTATAATATATATATATATATATATATATGTGTCTGTAAGCACGATAACTCTCGTAAAAAAGGTCCGATCTTAATGAAATTTGGTACAAATGTGTAAAGCACCATTTATTTGAACGAGTTTGAAAACCAGACGAATCGCACTATCCAAAGGGGGGTTTTGGGGGGTTTTGTACCCCAAAAATGGGTTTTTTGGGGTTTCCACATGTAATTTTTATTTAAATAAAATTTTAATTTTTACCATTTAATTCAGCATAAAAAACCAAACAATTTGGTATTTTGATCATTGCTCTACGTCAATTTGTTCCTGAGATATTGAAAGTGCTAAACACAGTACCTTGTCTAATGTTATTCTTATGGAGAAAAATAAAAATTGTATATCTCGCTTATTTATTAACATAAACTTACAAAATTTGGTATATGGCTTCATCTAGTTGGGGTTTATCGTTGTTTGCACAAAATACAAAATATTCACGTATGGTTCCCGTAGCAGCAAACCTAGGTAATCGGTCCCCATGTTATTCTTATGGAGAATAATTAAAATGTTATATATCGCTTACTTATAAATGTATATGAATGAAACTTGGTATGTGACTTTAATTAGATGAGTTCTATTGATATATGCATAAAACCCCATTATTTTGTGTTCCTTGTTGCAGCAAACCTGCGTACTCATCCCCAATGTTATTCTTATGGAGAATAATTAATATTTTTAATATCGCTTGTTTGTGAATATATTTCTTATGAATCCTGTTAAGTGTTAATGTGTTATGTTATATGTTATATTGGAAATTCGCTGAGTATGCAGGTTTGCTGTGACGGGGGTATTATTATTTCTACATTGCAAATACTTTTGAGACATATTCCTATGCAATTACAAAAGAGTGGTGCAAAAATGGAGGGAGTGTTGTGTGCGTTTGTGAGGAAGACCAGTGCTAGGAGCAGGCGTTGTATTTATACAACACATTTTCAAAATGGCGGCAACTTCCTGTTTTGGTGTCGGAGGACCTAAATTCACCTATATCACACTTCTTACAGCTAATGGTAAGTGAAAATACAAAAATAATTTTTTAGCATATAGTAACATATATTGCGTACATTTCCCGCAGCGAACGAGTTATAATCAAACTAACCTAAAATATTACCAATAAGCAAATTGTTCTCAGAACTATTTCAGCTCATATTAACATATTCATACTATTTTAAATGATGTTTTATCTTATTTTATAACAAAATCCAATTTTGACGAAACTCACTAAAAACAAAAATTAATTTTAAATTAATAAATTCTTAGAGATTTTTGAATATTTGTTTACAGTTAAAAATAAGCTGTCTATAATACTATAGACTAAAACATATACACATGAATACGATTGGCAACAAGATTTGAGAGAGATCAATACAACTGATATTGTAATATATCTTAACTTCTAAAGTGGTATATCATCTGATTCCAGTTTTAACAATTCATTTAAATTATAATACCTAAGTATATAACTAACCCTTCCCGGGCTATGGACGGATATATCCGTCATACTTCATTTCTGTTCTGGGCTGAAAACGGATATATCCGTCTTGTAAATTTTCTTTTCCGGGATGAAGGCGGATATATTCGTCCAAGAATACACAATATTATAAGTCATATACATTACGATAATAAATATCATATTGCCTTATAAACAGATAATTTAGTTTTTGCAGTTAGGTTTTTGCAGGAAGCAAATAAAACAACGAAACGACTTAGATTGACGGAAATATCCGTCCTCCGCCCGCAAAAATACTCAAGATTATCGGCAATATTCATATTTCTTGATTGTCATTCCGGGCGGCGGGCGGATATATCCGTCTTCTCAAATTTCATTTTCCTTGTAACATGTGTAAAAAAAATATTTCAGCACTAAAATCACTTTTTTTATAACATATGAATTATTCTGAACGAATTAATAACATAGCATAACAACTTTATATGCTGACTTTGGCTTGAAAATTACGCCCCAGCCCGCCATTTAATTTAGCTCTGGAAGGGTTGACAAGAAAATGTTGAAGGGCATTAGGGCCTAGAACGGGAAACAGGTTACTGGAACGAGAATAAGCCCATAACTGTTTTTTTGGGATGGACCCATCTTCTTCCAAATATCTGTTCAATAACTCCTGTAGTTTATTGGACTTATTGAATATGGACTTAAAAACATATAAAATATTCGGTATTATAATCACAATAGCTACTTAGACAAACTGAGCTTTAAATAACTTGTTACAAGGGCTTACATGCTATAGCCAATGATTTACTACCGTACCGTTATTTTAAATAGTTTAGTATATCATTGTAGAGTAGTACAGCAGTGTTTCCTCCGTTCTGTGATAAAATATAATTAGCTGACTAAACGCTCATTATAACAAATATGGTGCATGCTGCAATGAAATATTAAGTAACCTGTACCCTTAAGATCGACTTTATAGCAGTGCCGGACAAAGGGGCATAACCCTAATGACGTACTATGATTTAAAACAGCCAAAAGGATTCCTCCTTCACACGATAATAATAGGCAAAAATATTTCATTTCATTCAGTACAGTCTTTTTTTGTTAAGTGCAGAACACATCTGGCTTATAAGCAGACAGACGGATAAACAATTGTTTACATAAATTTAAATAGCCTATGTCCGTTGCATACAACATTTCTGTGCTCAAAGCGATGTAAAACATAAGTTATTTTATTTATATGTATAAATACATTCCTTACCTGTAAAATCTGGTGATGCTAATAACCTGTCCATAATATATTAAGAACTGCAATTCGAATCAAATTATTCCTCTTGTTAATCTTATGGGCTAAAAACAAACTTTGAGAGCTCGTGGGCTAAGCTCCGTGGTTGAGAGAGCATGGAAACCCCAAGAGGCAAATCTAGAGAGTAAGAACTTTCCATTGATACCAAATATGTAAATAAAATTATATTTTTAGGGGTCGAAAATCGCCGAACAAAAATCAATAAATTGTTTTAATAATATAGATGCTTTAAAAAAAGAATAAGTCGGTTTAATGCTATATTACAACTCAGGTAACCAATAATTCTCATATAAAAAGTAAGTAAATGTAAATTTGGCCACTTAGGTCTACTTTAAAGAATTTAAGTAATTATCCACACTACACAAACTTAGCTCCACTTAAGCTCTTTGCGCCCTGAGCTTGAGTAGTGGTTCAATCTATAAAAATCCCTACTAAAAATAAATGTTGTTTCAAAACAAAACATAATCTAGTTGCTGCAGATAAAAGGTCTGTTCCAAGTGCAGCATAATCAACAATGCTTTTTTTAAAGCAGAATGATGTAAGTTGTATTCTATTTTAAACAACTTTTTTATTAGCATATTATGTGTTGTTATTACTTACGGGATGTAATAAAAGAGTTCTCTCATTGGCCTGATGATGACTGGTGTGACTGGTCGAAATCGATAGCCTAGTACCATCTTTTATGTATGTTTACCGTCTGTATGTGAATCAGTATAAGTGTAAATATATCTTAAGTGTTGTAAGACGTCTTTTATTACATCCCGCATTCTATTTTCTACTCCATAAATCTGTATGTCTGGAGAGATTTGACTCTAGGAAGTTCCCAAATTTAAAAACAAATTACTGTATATTATTTCTCAATTTCTATGTCACTGTAGTTAGCGTCACATCATTGCAAGCTTCAGCGCCACGTACCTTTCCACTCCCCTCTCATCTTTTGCCTTGCAATGTTGCCGTTTGTTGTATCCTTGTTCTCTGTATTAAATATTTGTTTACAGGATTTGCTTCTCAATAGTAAGTAAACGACTTAGCAATTGCAACATAGGAATAAAACCCAAGCTTGTATATGATGCTGACTATAGATTTTTATTTGTCATATTTAAGCATACGTATATCTTTTTGTCTATAGTTAATTAGGTTTTTCGTAATTTAAAAATAGTGACAAAAATTGAGTAAGTAAAATTAATGTTTTCTTCTTACAATGTGAAGCTGGATTGTACTAAGCCCCTTTTTGAAAACTTTTGTAATTTAAAAATTTGAATAGTAAACTTGCTTCGCTGGTCCCTCGAGGTTTGCATTATCTGAGTTATATTCGTGTTAGGTGTTACAGAACTTGGCTTCACCTGAGGGATTCTGTAACTGTGAGTGCTGCATTCTGTGGTTAATGATCTAAACTATTTCCAATAGTGAACATCTTATTTAAGTGAATGTTCATAAGAATAAGAATAGTATGGAACTTTGAAAGCCCGGGGGACAGAGCCCTGTGGGAAATTCTTATAATCCCTTTTTAGTGCTTAGGTCTACCTAAGTTTGGTCTTCCTATTCATATAATTTTTTTCTAGGTGAAGAGATTTGGCTTAGGGGTTAATCAGTATTCAATAAACCAAAAAAGGTAAAAAAGAAAAGAAAGGTGTCTTGCAAAGTGTTATCAAAGTTCTATAGTATTGAAAAGTTTTCTCTCAAACAGACATATTTAACAAATTTGTTGTCACTTCTCCAAATGGAAATTTAATTTATAGTTCCATTGTACACAATCAAAACTAAAACATGAGCTAATCTAAAAGATTGTAACACAAAAAATTAAAGTTGCCAATTTAAAACTATAATAAATTCTCCAAATAGTTAAGTGGTTCATAATACTCACTTTGACATTGACGTTGAACACTTGAGTGAACTGTTCATCAGTCATTTTGAGAAGAAAAGCATCACGAGTGATGCCTGCAGAGTTGACCAGCAGCGTAGGAGGGCTTGCGAAGTGGGAAATCACCTTCTCTATGGTGCTCCTAACCTGGGAAGTGTCGCTGACATCCAGCTGCACTGACAAGTGGCCCTCGCCTGGTGCAAAACATGAATCACTTATTCTAAACATTCTACTGAGTTATCAAAATCCTGAATATGGTTAACTTAACGATGACATTCATTTATCTTGCATGTAGTTGAGAATATGCTTTTCTCGAAGAGATCTCTGACTTATTTCATGGGCTGGTACTTTATACTTACAACTGAATTAACACTTTCTTCATAAATCGGTATTTCAGGAGTAATTAAAGTGCGAATAATATAATACAATCTTCCTCTTTAATTAATATAAAACATTCTGAACCCACACCCATCTGCACTTGCCCACTTTGCTCCTCCCCCCCTATGTCAACAGCCCTGGGAACAGAGAATGGCATTACATAACTGTTTATTAATCTAGCAGAAGTTGCAAGAAATAAAAAACATGATGAGTCACACAGACTTTTTGATCAGTTGTTTATTGTTATTGTTGTATAGCAGACAGCTGTTTAATTTTTTAACCTAAATGGATTGTAAACCTACTAGTGGCTTAAGGGGGAAAACGCCCCTAACCTTGCTCCAATACCATACTCTGACTCATCAGTTTTTAACACTTGCCAGTTCGTAAACAAAGTAGACACTTAATCACATGTTTTGATGTACAGTAGACGCCCTCTAGTTCGGCTTCGGTTGGATCGGCCGCCGGATGGTCCGGCCGGTCCTGAGGGTGAGTCATATCCTTCACGTCGCCGCGCCGCGGGGTGAACGACATTCGACAGGATTTATCTTGAATGTTTAGTTTCCGGCCGTAGAAGTACAGTAAACTATTTATGTCAGTTTAGTTTACGGGCGAACTTGTAATTGGTCGGTCGCACTCACTTAACCTGTGACAAACTGTTTGGTTATAGTACTGTACAGTGAGATTGATTGATCTGTAATTTCGTGTGTGAGTGTTTTTTGCTGTTTAGTATGTAGGACTGTTTTCGGGAGTAAACGTTGTGAGTACAGTAAGTGTAAGTTGTACGTGTGCGAGTTAGCTTTGAGAAAAATGTTTAATGTTTATAGGTTATGAGACAAGTAATAAGTGTACAGTAATTTCCTCAAATAAATTTTAGCTTTGTTTTTACAGTACGTAATGTGTTTTTCTGTTTTATCCTTAGTACGGTATTGGTATTTACTTTTTAATATGTACTGCAAAAACGTATCTATGAGTGGCACAACATGACAATTCAACCAAGAGACGTCCAAATCTTCTCTTTGGTATGTACATAATGTTGTAAAAAGTTTAAACAACGTCTTTTGTTGATTTTTAAGCATAGTTAATGCATTTAATAGGGATATTTAAAATTTTGATAGTACATCCGGATAGTCTGGCCATTTTGAAGTTCGGCCGGTGGTCCGGTCCCGAGGTGGCCGAACTAGAGGGAGTCCACTGTAAACAAAGCAGACGTTTTTAAATTCCCATGCTTTTTTATGGGGGTATTTTACGTTACTTCTCATATGCCGGTAATTTTTGGGAAGTACTGCTATTTTTCCCGAGTCCCTGAGATCAAGACCTTTCATTTGAGCCATCTCTCATCATCCTGTGATTTGCCGAACTCCCACAATTTTGACTTAAAAATTTCGCTTACAGAATTATATAATATAAAGATTAGTGAGATGATGTAGTAAAAAAATCCGTAGCCATTTTCAATGACATTTGTGATACCATAACTACACTTCATAATCATTATGATTATGTTTTAAACTGGTATAAAAACACTCCAAACAAATATCAAGGAAGACCAATCACAATGCCTTTGACCTTATGAGAAAACCTAAATCTGATATCTAGCAAGTTCAAAGTTTCATCTATTCAGATTTGGCTACAAAATAAAATCGAATCTGGTCATGCCTAAAATAGCCTACATGACTATATTATAGGCAGAGTAGCTATAGCAAATTGTTTTGCTAGGTTCATTCAATGTTTTCTTGTCAAGGAAGTTGAAATGTGGGAATTAATTTAACCCATTGGCATAGACTCACAAGCTGGTTCCGTTCCTTGCTTGACATTTTTGTAACCATTGAATCGAAATAGAAAATTTGTGTTTTTTAAATGGATTAATGACATATTTTAGTTAAAATATTGTTTTCTTTCAGTTTAAAGAGTTGCATTGGCACATACAAACAGTAGACATAAGTAAAAAGTAGCAAAATCAGTGTTGACCAAGAATTTACTGATCTCGTCAACTTCCAGGCAAGCCTGCCACCATTTATTTTACATGACCCTCCCACCAACGTTGCCACAGACCGGTTAACTCATTGGGAGTTGCATGACTGGTCAGTTTTGGTTGTGTGCAGGAATCGAACCTACGAACTTCCTATCAACACCTGGCCAAGGTGTTTCCACGACTTAGCCGACTTGGCTATCACAACCAGTGGCCTAGCGGCGTAAATAGGTTTATAGTGTCCCAGGATAACCTTAAAACTGGTCTATACCAGTTTTGAGGCTGACATTGGGTACAGCAATGAAGTTGTCATTACATAAATGGTAAGTCTTTTGGCTGTCCATTATGACAAACTTCCCTTTCCCCTTTGGTCGCTCCATTTGCAGCAGCTGGGGACGGAAACTCCAGGTTTGGTCCCCAACCTGAGAATGTTTGGACCCTGGATGTTGCACATGGATACCCTGTCAGTTGAGTTGGCCAGTTGTTCCCGCTTGTGGAAGACATGCCTAGTAGCTATGCTGGGGTTTTCTAATCCAGCAACAATGAATGAATGAATAGATTTATAGTCAGTCTGTACCTCTAGCGGAGAGAACCGTAGTTGCCTGCAGTCATAAGTTACAGATTTTGCTACTAGAGTGCAGCACCAATCAAATCCCGTTGAAGGCTACTGCGAATAGAATAAAATTACTACCTTAATGGGTTAACGGAATGAATATCCATTAACTACAACTGCAATGTAAGGTTAAGAAAAAGACTTTTTAAAATATTTGAAGACGTTTGCAATGGAATTTACATACCACTGAGAAGAGAAAGTGTCTTCTCTGCAGATGGAAGATCAAAGTCAGAAACAACCACCCGAGCTCCTTCCCTGGCCATCAACTGGCAAGCTGCTCGGCCGATTCCACTTCCTCCTCCTGAAAAATAAAGTATGTAGGCTATCCTGAAAAGTATCAATTAATTAAAAGTTGTTCAAATTTGTTAACTGTTTAGTACTAAGCCAAATGGAACAAATTTTAAGTAATTTATACAAGGTCAAAGTGTGATGATTAGGCTTTTTTTAAAGGTTTTAAGGGTTAGTTTTAAAGGTTAGAAACCTTAAAAATGTTATTGAAATGCTGTTTCTATATATTAACACGTTGGCTACCGACAGTCCGGAATTCGGGTCGCCGGGAGTTCCCAGCAGACAAAACCTAATACACGAAACTCTCACCATAGTGCAAGTCCTTGTGACCAATTTTAACCCAGAGACCGAAATTTTTTTTCGGATTTTTATATGTTTTGAAGTATAATATATATATTTACTCATAAAAGTAGCAATAAAATATTATTTAAGTGCTATTTTAGCATTTTTATTGTGTCACGTATGTGTGACGTCGGTCTATAGTAAAATTGTATATGATATTTTTTGCGATAGACCGACTGTCTCACATGCGTGACATGTTTTCAAACCTCGGATGACTAAAAATTCACTAAAAAGTAAAGGACAATAGTTTTGATGTGTCACACAGTCAAAAATACCACAAGGAATGAGTAAGTAAACAAACGCTACAGGCATCATGTGGGCAGACAAGATGGCCAACTTTGAAAATCTGTAAAACAAATTGAGGTCGTACCCCGAGACCGAGTGCATACGTGTCACACATTCCTATAGACCGATATACAGGCTTCAGATCGATAGAGTGTACCGTATGGCCATGGCAAGTAATTTAACTGAACGGTGACTGCGTCCTGTTAACGTGTTGTCGGTCCACTGGATTTGGCCTGAGCGTCCCGTATACGTGTCATTGGTCCACTGGAATCAGCCTGAGCGTTACGTATATGTGACTCTGGTCTATTTTAAGGTTTTTTTTTACATTGCGTCACATATACATGACGATCGGTAGTCAACGTGTTACAATATTAAACTCAACAAAAAATAATATTTTAATTAATTAATATTTTAATTTAATTTTTATTTTAATTTTGTCTTTTAGCGAATTTCCCCTATAGGGAAGAAGCTATTACCGTAGGTGGCATGGTAAGACTGAAGCCCGAGACCATGATTACTTTTTGTTTTGAGGTTCCCTATAAAAAACACTATTCGTTCAAATTTATAAATATCTATATATACATGTGTGTGTCCGTTACCGCGATAACTTTTGAAAGAAGCGCCCGATTTTTATGAAATTTGGCACAAATGTGGAGAGTAACATTTATGACTTTAAGTTTGAAAACCAGATCGATCAGTCTATGGGAAGGGGGTTTTAGGGGGGTTTAAAGTTGTCCAAAAATCAGTTTTTTGAACTTTTACCCTAAAATTTTAAAAACACTAGATTTTGGTTATAGCCATTTTATAGAGCTTAAAAAAACAAACAATTTAGTATCTTGAATCATTAAGCTAGGTTTAGTGGTTGTGGAGAAAAGTAAAAAAATGTGTCCATAAAATTTCCCATGTTAATCTTATGGGAATACGGTTTTTAGATTTTCCTCAGATAATTTCACTAAAAACTTCACATATCTTTCTACCAATCAGTTAAGCTCTACCAAACAATCATTTTGGCGTGTTAATTATTGTTTTACATTCAACCGTTGCAGTGATATTCAAAGTGCTGAACACAGTATGTTGTCCAATGTTATCCTTATGGAGAATAAATAAAATGTTATATTTTGATTATTTATGTATGCATATTTATGAAACTTGGTATGTGGCTTCAACTAGTTGTGATATACTAATATTAGCACCAGAAAATGGTTTTTGTTGATTTTTCCTGGTAGCAGCAAACCTGCATACTCGGCCCTCATATTATATGGAGCTAGCTCCATTATATGGAGAGTAAGTAATGTTTTATATCTCCCTTAGTTATGAACCTAAATGAATAAAACTTGGTATGTAGCTTCACTTGGTTGAGTTATGTTGATAGTTGCAAAAAAACACATTTCTTATTTTCCTTGTTGTAGCAAACCTGCGTACTCAATTATAATGTTATTCTTATGGAGAATAAATAAAATGCTATATATTACTTATTAATGAATGCATTTTCGTGAAATTTGGTAAGTGGCTCTAGGTAGTAGTGATACCCAATATATATGCACTTGAAATTCGCTGAGTACGCAGGTCTTCTGCGACGGTGGTATATCATGATTTTGTTGGTGATCAATATAAAATTATTTAAGTGATTTATTAAAATTGATGGGGCTACTATCTGTAACGATAAGGCAATTTACAGATGGGGCTACTATCTGTAACGATAAGGCAATTTACAGATGGGGCTACTATCTGTAACGATAAGGCAATTTACAGATGGGGCTACTATCTGTAACGATAAGGCAATTTACAATGTTTCTAGAATCGATTTGCTCATGACCTAAAAACAATAACACAATGTCATTCCGGTCCACGTGAGTCAGGCTGTTGCATTGCTGGCTGCAGCTAGCACACCTGAACAAGCAAACATAGCTCCCAAGGCTGCAGTCAGACTCACCTGGAGTTCAAATAAAGATTTTGAGGAGGGATCTTCATTAGAGTACACATTGGCAGAATCATAGTGACAGTAAATTTGATTAGCTGTCATTCAGCTCGACATGTTTCCACAAACAGGTTTAAGTCAATTTTAAATCAATGGCTCATCGCCAATCCTTTTTATGGAATTGAGGAATTTATGGCATGTAAACAGTACATGACCTTTTAAGGTATGTAGGTCTTAGTTTTAAGAACTTTTTTTACCTTATTAGTTATAAGACCACTGCTGACTTGTCCTATCTCTGTTTTGTAACAGACTAATGGAAATAAAGATTACTGATTACTGATTACTGATTACTGATTATACTGTAACTAGCAGATGTCCCGTTCCCCACTCGGGAATCTCGCAGGCACAGAGTCAGATGTTTTGAACTGTTTACATTATAATCAGCTGTTTTACTAAAAAAATATAACTCCATAAGATTAAAATTGGAACTTTAAGAGCCAATGAGGCCGAGCCCTGAAGTTGGATGCTTTTCAAAACCCCAAAAGGCAAAGAGCTTTTCATTGATATCAAATATGTATAGAAAATAAAATTTTAGGGGTCGAAAATCGCCGAACAAAAATCAAGAAATTCTTTAAATACTATTATCAAACAGATATAAGTCCCAGAAAGTTAGGAGTAACAGTAAAGTATACAAAACGTATCAAAACAGCTGATTAGATACGTAATGAAAACAAACTCCAACATACAACCTTATATCTTCCACTATTTACCTAAGCCCTCCTACCTCCCCTTAATTCTGGCACAAAAACATAATAGATTCACCACGAGTTCTGAAATAAATAGATATACTGGCTTATAACTATTTCTGTGTAATTTCTTGTGAGACGGTAAGTCGGTAATATTACACAGAGTCGGTGTAACTACAGAGAAGCACTGAGGAGATGGGATGAGTTCACATTCTCAAGTAGCTCATCCTTCATTGATCATCTCATTGATACAGGTGGGAAATCAAACAAATCATGGGGCTAGTCACTGACATGGACATATGAAAAAGCACCTGCTACGCTTGGAAATCTTCATCAGAGACCCAGCATCCAGGAGGTGCGGGCAGACTGAAGAGACTGTAGATAATCTGTTGTTTGTACTAAGCTGATTGAAGTTAGAGCTGACACTCTTTTGAGGCACTAAAGAAAACAGAGACAGAATATTCACATGTCAAACAAAGACAATTATTTGAGTAATCAACAAATTCTACTAAGCCTATTCAAATCACACTGCAGGTAGGCTTTCATTGCACTAGGGCGCTAACTGTTTGTAGGATGGTTATTTAATAAAAGTACTAGGCTTGAAAATCAAAATGGCACCAAGAAGACTGATGATGAGTGAGAAAATTGTTGTTGTTTGTGCTGCATTCTGTGACGAAACTGGATGACATTTTATAACTAAGTAACATAGACATTTATATAATCACATGACCAAATAAAATCATCGTTTACTATAGATAAATATTAAACACTGTCTTCTAAGGCGAATGTACAATACCCTGAGGGAATTTGAGTCATTTCCTGAATTTTACACATATATAAATAAACAGGATAAATAAAATACGTCTTACAACACTATAAAAAGTATATTTACACTTATACTGTACTTACATACAAGACGGTAAAATAAACACAAAAGATGGTACAAGGTTGCTGCTGTAAGTACAGTATAAGTGTAAATATACTTTATAGTGTTGTAAGACTATTTTATTTATCCTGTTTAGTTATAACAACACATATAATGATAATAAAGAAATTATATATAAATAAACATTTGGTAACCGATATATTGGAGTTTGTCACGATAACACCTTTAAATTTCATACGACAGATTTTCTATTTAGTTACATGACTTACAAAGTTAGCGTTTCAAACATAGATACTGTTAAAAATCGCTTATCCCTAGATTTTTTTATTAAGGATTAGTTAAGCTAATAGTTTTTAGAATTGTGGGAGTTGTGTTCCAAATTAACCTAACAGAATTTAACCCAATTAGGCCTGACATAACCAACCAAACCTCTCCCGATATCATCATTAATATTAAAATACCCCCGTCGCAGCAAACCTGTGTACTTGGTGAAATTCCAATACATATACAGGGTGTCATAAGGTGTATCAAGCTGATAGCAGACAAACCACTTGACCTAGAAGGATGAAATAAAATTATTTCCCACTAAATCGACCCTAAGGAGTAACGTAAAAATTATGTTAACGTGTTTAAAATACAGTGTTCCAAAAACTGAGAGTCACTAGTTTGAATCTCGGAATTTTTAAATGTAAACATAAGTCATGTTGTACACTATCTGGCCCCTGGGCTTTCAAAGTTCCAAGGTTAATCTGATGGAAGAATAGAAATAAATGTAGGCCTAATTGAAAATTTATCATACTAAAAAACAGTAGAGAAGCAAGATCAGCTGTTGTAAGAAAACTTCTTCTGGAATGGCATTACATTATATAATCTAGGCTATATGAAACTGGGTATTCAGAAAAGACAAATATTTGCTCGAATTAGAGCATCTGGATTCGCTAGTTCCTCTTAATTGCCAAGCTGTATAAATTCTGCATGTCAACAAAGATGGAGGGTACTCTTGACAACCTTTAAATTCCATGGCTTTTTGAGCGTTATAAAGTGGAAAAGGTCTTAACGATTCTGGCATGACTAGTATATGTTCATGTGAACAAAATTAAGAGGACTCCTAGAGGATTCCTAGCTATTTTTGAGAGTTAACCTAGACACTATAAGTCTAAACCTAGCAAAAATAAACAGAGACAGAATATTAACATGTCAAACAAAGACAATTTGAGTAGGCCTAATCAACAAATCTTACTAAGCCTATTCAAATCACACTGCAGGTAGGCTTTCATCACACTAGGGTACTAACTGTTTGTAGGATGGTGCAATTTAATTGGCACTTGTTGTGTACCGTACCATTGAATTGTTCTTTCCTCGTGCACTTGCAAGTAGAGGGTGCAAGTAGGCCTAAATAATATGATTCCTAATCCAGAAGCATTGTAGTACCACCGTACTCCCTTCTGTTGCAGACATCTCCTACAAAGTCAAATTCACAGTTATACCAACCTCACAGTTAACTGTGAGGTTGTCCCATTATTCGTCAATGAATCGGTTGTCAGTTTGCTGTGACTTTCAGGTTAGGTAAGGTTAATGTAGGCCTAACACATTTCTACCTTCATTTCCAAGCCCTCTCCACTACTCCAAAACTCTTACCACTACACAACCCAGATAATTTTTGAAGTTTCATTACTTAACATAAAGGTTAGGACACTTATTGATTCTGGATTAGGAATCATATTATTTAGGCCTAATTGCACCTTATACTTGCAAGTGCACAAGGAAAGAACAATTCAATGGTACGGTACACAAGTGCCAATTAAATTGCAGCATTAATGAAACGTAAGTAATGTTTATAATTTAATTTAATGCAACAGGAACAAAAGACACATAAGGTCTAAAGTTACTCATTCAAATATATTTACACTTAGGACTACAATACGGTACATAGATAAATACATCACTGTACGATATTTTGAGTATAATTGATTGAATAATTTTGAATTAGAAAAATAAATCAATTACAAAAATACCTTGCAGTGGCAAGAGGTTTAGGTGGCAGGAGGACCTAACCTCCAAACATTATAAAAATGAAAGGGTGAGCCTACCGCTATAGACAACAAGTACTTTAAATTGGAATAAATGAAAAATGTATGGTTATATTTAACGCATTTATATTTTACTTAAAACGATAGTTTGGCCCTATATAACTCTAAAAATGATTAAAATTGCTAACCTGTGATAAGCGTTAATTTTCCACTTAACATGTTTCAGCTTAGAACAACTACCGTACTTTCAATATAGCCAAATATCGTATGAAAGTCCAAATAAAATTATCAAATACGTGTAACAAGCAAAGATAAGACCATATAAATGCTTGATTTTATTTCAATAGTAAGACTTCAGTTTTATAAATTACACATAACCTCATTCAAGATTACGCGGGGTAGGTAGTTATGTTTTTGCTGATAAGCTCAAGTGATGAGGTGAAGCTGGTGAAGGTGAAAGGTGAGGTAACGGAGGTGATAATAGAAGCAGGCCAGCAAAGAAAGGAGATGAGTTAGTGAGAAGATGGCTATATATCGTAATAGTCTAAAACACAAAAAGTCGTACTATGACTTAAAAGTTTTAACTGAAAGCAAATCAAAGTCTGGCACCTTAATCGCGTTCAAAAAATGGGTAAATCTATATATACAATGTTTATATATTTAATAAATAATCCAGTCCAGCATGTATAAAGGGAGAAGGGTTTGGGTTAAAGTCATCAAACAAAATGTGTCCTAACTAAAACGCATATGGGAAATCTATTAAAAATATGTTCATCAAAATGTATGTACAGAACGGGGACTATCTATTTTAATGACCAGGAGAAATCTTGACTGAGTGGGTACTTCCGGTCGACCGATTCGCTTCAAAATTGGTACTTTTGTTCTACCAACTAACCCGGACAATAATATAAAACAACCATTCCCCTATTATTTTGCTAAGGGGTACTTCGCTAGAAACACTCTACTGCCTGATTAGAAAAACCCGACTTACTGGGTACTTTCGGTCAACCGATTCCTTTCAAAATTGGTACTTTTGTTCAACCAACTAACCCGCACAATAATGTAAAACAACCATCCTCCTAAGATTCTGCTAAGGGGTACTTCGCTGGAAATATCCGGCTGACTGGTTATAAAAACCCGACTCGACTGAGTACTTCCAGTCGACAGATTCGCTTCAAAATTGGTTCTTTTGTTCAACCAACTAACCTGGACAATAATATAAAACAACCATCGCCCTAAGATTCTGCTAAGGGGTACTTTGCTAGAAACACCCTATACTGCCTGGTTAGAAAACCCGACTGACTGGGTACCTCCGGTCAACCGATTCGCTTCAAAATTGGTGCTTTTGTTCAACCAACTAACCCGGAAAATAATATAAAACAACCATCCCCCTAAGTTTCTGCTAAGGGGTACTTCGCTAGTAAAATCTGGCTGACTGGTTAGAAAACCCGACTAACTGGGTAATTCCGGTAGATTGATTCACTTTAAAATTGGTACTTTTGTTCTACCAACTATCCCGGACAATAATATAAAGCAACCATTCCCCTAAGTTTTTGCTAAGGGGTACTTCGCTAGAAACATCCTCCTGACTGGTTAGAAAACCCGACTGACTGGGTACTTCCGGTCTACCGATTCGCTTCAAAATTAGTACTTTTTTCCACCAACTAACCCGGAAAATAATATAAAACAACCATCACCCGAAGGATTTTCAAAAATGTTTTGTTTCTTATTTTTTTCCAAATAATCCTTTAGGTAATCAAACTTTAATTTTAATTATTTAAATTTAACTTTTATTATTGGTTCTTTTGATGGTAAACTCTTAGTTCCTTTGTGTTTCCAGCGGTACTGGTCACCTTTCCAGTTCTATTTTTTTCAGCAGTGTAATATACATATATTTGGCCTGGATGTGGTCTAGCGGGTCAGGTTCCATAACACTTAGACCCATTTACTGACGAGAGAATGGTATGATACTGCTGATTTTTAAGCCATGTATCACTCAATTGATATGGTCTATTGAGTTCTGACTTCACACATAATCAGAAATTCGCACGCAAATTATCCTTGGGAAATATTATACAAAATTAGTACAGAACGAAGCCTTTTAATCCATTAAGCATTTAGCTTACTCATTAATTCTAGGCAATGCGGATATAGAATAATCGAACTAGGTTATATATTCATTTTTTTGTTAACTATATATTATGCGAAATTATTCATCTTATAAATTGTTTACAATTAAATCGGCACTAAAAGTGAAGATCGATTTATTTAACATGAGAACAACCTGAATCTGAAAACGATAATATTTTATCTTCAAAGACGGAAAACTGTAAAATTGGCAAATAGAAGGAATGTTTAAAAATGTAAAACGTAACAAGTTTTTAATTTTAAAAATAGATGAGGAATAACATCCTGTTTTATGATGGCTGTATAGTTCGATTTTTTGTTTGTAATTTAACAAATATGCATAAACTCGAACTCCATCGATTGTACCATCGGTACTCGGGAACTTTGGGGAGTACCGGGCGAAACAGGAAGAAATTGAAACCAGTACAACGGTAGTTTAGTTATTCTATGTTTTCCATATCACCGGATTGTCCCGGAGATTATTGGGTTTTGAGGGGGGAAAACACAGCTCCGGGGAATTTCCGTAAAGTATGATAAATCTCCTCTTTTTGATTCATTCCTAAACTAGCTGGACCGACAGACGTTGTCTTGTCCTAATGTCATATAATTTGTTTTATGTCAAATACCCGTTAATTTTCAAGATGAGCTCGTTCGCTACGCTCACTCGCCTATTTTTATATAGTGCTAACTTCGGTATCGAAAAAAGATTTTGCGTTGTCATTCAAGTAGATTTGTTATTTCCGTAATGGACATATGTTTATGCCTTTCAAGTATGTTTAGATATAATCCTTGTTAACTGCTGTTTGGTGTAACTAACTGAACTTTGATCAGATCAATGGGAACTTTGAAGGCCAGTGGGTCAGAGGCCTTAGGTCGGATTAAAAAATTTATTTTTTAAAAAACCTTGTCCTAAAATTAACGAACACAAAAAAAATTATTCAATTTGGTACACTCATTCTTAAGTTATGGCGTGACCAAGGGAAATAGGGATTCATTTTGATATACAGTATTAAGAAATGCGTTGAGTAACGCAAATTTTATTTTGATATCTATTTACAAAGGAAAATGTATTTACGTTTGGAACTTTATCCTCATGCAACAATTGCCAAAAAATATAAAAAATATTTCTTTTTACATTTTCTACCGCAAAGAACTTCATAGCTGTATAAACTATTCTGTTTTCCTACTGTGGTAGAAAATATTCTATCAGCTGGGAATCTTAATCGTTATTAATTTGTTTATTTATATTTACTGCTAATAACATGTTTTCCATTCCCATCACTAAACTCAAACTATGTATCTTTTAATTAGTTGAATTGTGTGAAATGAAGCCTATATCTCAAAGGCAAACTCAGTTATATTCTTTAACACCTACTACTCTAGCCCAAGGTTCGTAGAGCTTTCAGACCAGGTGTGCTTACTTACATAAGAGTAATGTTTGCAGCAAAGATGTCTTACGAGGGCGTCCAGCTTATTCATAAATCAACAACATACCATAAAGTGTTGCCAACCTTAATGGTATAATAATGGGACAGCTATTTTTAAATTGTCACTGGACATGCAGAAATAACATTTAAACCCTTAATCGATTAATCTAGTAATACAAATAAATCAAAACAATATATTAGTTTCATAAAATAACAGCTTATCATAGAATGTAAGCAGTTAAACATGTTAATTCTAATTACACTGATGAGGAAAATATGGTACCCGTACGATAAATAAAAATATAGTGTTTCCAGCAACACTGCAGATTGGATTGGTGATCACGTGACCTTCCAGCTTGTTTTTACGAGGTCTCTTCCGGAAAAACCTTAAATGGATCGACTCAGCACACCTGGTCTGAAGCTCTACGAACCTTGACTCTAGCCGACCACTAAACATACAAAGTTAATTTTGTACCCACACTTCTTCTCCTCTTAAAAAATATAGCTTTCTTTTTGTCATCTCTTGTGTGTTTTTCAAAAATTTTACTTACATTTTATTTCGGAGGTTTAGGTTTAATGTTTTCGAATGTAGTCGGTATTCTACGACCTAAGAAAATCAATCTTTCCTGTTGTTGTTTGAGGTGAGTTTCTCCTCACAAACATACAATTTGAAGCGCTAATGTACACACGTGTACGGCGGCGCGGTGAATTTTGAGATCCTCCGTCGCAAAAATCTGCGAACCGGTTCCAAGCGAAATTTTACTGAAATTAAACCATAAAAGGATAGAATATCTCAATTAAATCTAGTACTCTACTTAATTTGATCATAGATAACATATTTACAGATATATTTTAAAGGTGAGTGGATGACACCGAAGTTATGAAACATGTTATTTTCGTGTAGTTTATAAGAATATAAAAGTAAATACCTAGTTTTACTCTATAGTACGGGGGGGCCGAGCCATGCTCGGTGTTTGATTCCGCAGAAGAGGCATTGCATTTTTTTATTTCAAATACTCGTTCATTTTCAATTTGAGCTCGTTTGCTACGCTCACTCGCCTACCGAAAAAAGACTTTGAGTTGTCATTCAGCAAGTAGTTTTTTATTTCCATTATGAGAGTTGCCATTCAAGTAGGTTTTTTATTTCCATAATGATAAACAGCTGTTTACAATATTTTTATTTATAGAAGCTGATTTAATGATTTAATTTTTGTTATTCATATTAACCGGTGTTTTGATTTTAAACTCCATAAGCCCAATGTTAAAATGTTCAATTTTCAAATGAGTTGTTTAGAAAAATACGAGTTTTCCTGAGGTAGAGTGGTTAGGTTTACCAATCGATTTTCTCGAGATAAATTTTGCAAACAAACAGACATAGCTCGTATTAGAGTATAGGATAACAGTAACAAAAAACTGTCTGAAAACCTTCTTTAGGGTAGTTATTAAAAACTAGTCAAAACTTTTCCCCTACTTGGAAAGCCTATATTCATAAACTTGGAAGATTTTAGGAATGGATAGGTATGTTTTTACAATATTTAGTAGAAAATATTTTATTTACCGATTTTACACATCGAGCTTCTATGGAAAAAAACTATTTTGGCGAATTTCCCCTATAGGGAAGAAGCTATTACCGTAGTCGGCATGGTAAGACCTAGGCCCGGGACCATGATAACTTTTCGTTTTGAAGTCCCCAGACCCCAAAAACACCATTCGTTCTAAACTGTATATATATATTATAGTATTACATGTCATTCATTCATCATTTAGTAATAATTTTCCTATTATGTGTTATTTTATATTTAAGTTTCCCTATAAATGTACTAATTAATTAATTTCCCCTAAATGTGTTATTTGTGTTAATTGCCCTATGTCCATGCCTAATAATAATAATCATTATCATCACTCCTCAGAAAGCCATTCCCCTCTATATATTTAATGTTTATTTATCTGTGCAATTGTATAATAATATGTATTTCATCAATTTAATCACCAATAATTATTCATAGCCTATCTCCATATAATAGCCTACTCACTTAATTTAATATGTTTGTTAATAATAATATTTTAGATATAATTTATGTGAGAGGATTGCAATAACATTAAAATTTAATATAATATACTTTTCAAAAATAGTCCTTAAGGAATCTAAATTACAGTGACCAGTGTTAACAATTGTGTGACCATGTGCTTCTCAACAATGGACCATGCTTCCAGACCTCATCTCTACTAGATCTTTCTTCTTGCTCCAGATGCCATAGTGTTAAGACCTAGAATCTGTGAAGGACACAGTTCCTATTTTAAATTTCCCAGTATGGCCTAAGTTTTGCATCGCTTAGTGCTCATTTTATTAGGGACTTACTGCTCAATTAATACCATCTTTAAATTCACTCCTTTTTATTTGATTTTCCCCAAAAACTGGTATTTGAGCGAAGAACATTTGTAAGCAGATTGGTAAACTCCTTCCATTGTATTCTATTTAGGGACTGGAAAGAATACAGACATTTAAATAGAACAAGCCTAATGTTCTGAAAGTTAAAGTAACCTCAAGAGAGTATTTTATATTGAACTATCTTTCCAAATTTAATTTTGAGTATTTTAACCATTCATAAAGTCAGTGAAACCATTGGACTCTCCTTTTGGACAACAACCAAAATTTCCATTGTTGTAATTTTTCAACACATCAGCTTAATTGGACTTAATATTCTTTCAAATATCATCCCAACGTTATTCAAGTCAGCACGATACTTCCCCCTGAGAAAAAGAGCCCTCATTTGTAAAGAAACCCCATTTAGAACCCAAAATATGAACATTTAGTTTTAGGCCTACAAGTATGTTTGTCATTTACCTTCTAGGCTAGGCCACACATTGTAACTGTTCCCCCTGAGTTGTATATTATTGTAAATCCCTTTAATTGAGAACCTTTTTGAAACATAATTTTACTAATAGATAAATAAATATTGTATTGTTCCTCTGTAACTTTGTATTTTATTCAAATAGTTAAAGAAATCTTAGAAATTGTACACCTACCTTTTGTTGACATCCAGAGTAAATACAAAACACATTCTACTCACTACAATAAAGTAAAGAAGACCACAAGTACAAGTATATTTATTAACAAGTCAAAGAAGATCATTTGTGAGCTATATTTAAATAGCCTAGGGAATTTTGTAAGTAATAACACTGATTTTTGTAAAGAGGAGCTAGGCTTAGCACATGGCAGCCATTGCCCTCAGATCCCGATAGCATCACTGTTTATATCCACTTTTCCTGAGCACATCCGAGCAAACAATTAGTTAAAAGTTAGCAATTTAGAATTATAATTCAGTAAAAGTAATTAGAAGATCAATAAGAATTTGGCGCCCAACGTATAGGCTAGAACAATAAGAATTTGGCGACCCAACGTACTGGCTTGAATAACAGTTGATAAACATTGCAATCCTCAACTAGAGTAAGCCTAGAATAAGACCATATTTAATATTAAGTTCCCGTAATTGTTTCCCTCCCCACCAATAATAACAGTGTATAAAGGTACCGCATATTTAACTATCTCGCATATTATAATAAAACGAACACACGATGGCCGAAAACAAGTACAATCTACGGAAAACACGAAACTACCCCGCAGCAGACGCCGATTCGAGCGACGATGAAACCAGCAGCCGCCATGTTGCGCAGAACGAAGACGAAACTGTCAAGACCAAAGACCGCCAAACCTACACCGACCCCATCAGCCAATCAGAGAACGTCGATTTCGTAACCTCTACGCGAGATTTCTCTCTCAGCCTGCCCTTAGACGCTAACTCTGCTTTCTCAACACCAGAACGAAATATCGCCAGCCGACCGACCCGAACGCTGACGGACACACCCGAAGGCTCCCGAACTGGATTCATTGATCAGAATGAACGAGGACGTATCACTAGCTCATTGAACGAGTCGACGCTCATTCATTCCTCGCGCTCGATGACTGATGCACACACAGACGATGCAACTAGCAGATCAAATGTTACAAACCCGATTACACCGACACCTGTAATCGATATAAATATGCTAGTGACCCTTATGACTAATTTGGGAAACAAAATTGAACAAAATAACATCGACTTAAGTGCTAAAATCGAACTAAATAATGCCGAATTAAAATCCGAAATACGTGAAACTAAATCTGAAATACAAGAAACTAAATCTGGAATCCAGACGATTAATGCAAATTTCCAACAACAAATAAATCAAACCAAGACCGAATTGACCAAAATCATCCACGATAAGACCAACGAAACTCAGCAGGAAATTCAAGCCTGTCGAAATGCCTTCGAATCCCAGATACAAGAAACAAGAGAAAACCAAATCGAAATTCGATCAGAGATTAATGCCATCAAAATGACCCAAAATGCCCAATCTGAAGAAACTGCCAAATTAACTGACAAATTGATACTTAGAATTGAAAATTCACAAACTCAAATGAGACAATTCGTGCTGGACAGTATCTCACAACAACAAATCGCCGCCGAATTTGAAAATAAACAATATCAGGAAAATATTATATCTACCGTCAAAACCCATCTGGAAGAGCACAAGCAAAATTTTGATCTGAAAATAGAAGTAATTAAATAAGTAAAAAAAAAAAACAATTAGAAAATCAATAAGAATATATATATATTTATATGTGTGTGTGTGTGTGTGTGTCCGTGAGCACGATAACTCTCGTAAAAATTATCCGATTTTGATGAAATTTTGTATAAACGTGTAAAGCAGCATTTATGACTTTAAGTTCGAAAACCAGACGGATCGACCTACCCTAAGGGGTATTTTAGGGTGGTTTTGTACCCCAAAAATGGGTTTTTTGAGCTTTTTACATATAATTTTTGAAAAAGTCAAATGTTAGTTTTTCTGTTGGAATCAGCTTAAAAAGACGCACAATTTGGTATTTTGATCATTGCTCTACGTTAAATGGGTGCAGAGATATTGAAAGTTCTAAACACAGTACGTTGTCCAATGTTATTCTTATGGAGAATAAGAAAAATTGTATATCTTGCTTATTTATCAACTTATCCTGATAAAACTTGGTTTATTGCTTCATATCGTTGTGGTCTATTGATATTTGCACTAAAAAATATTTTTTGGCTGATAGTTCCCGTAGCAGCAAACCTGCGTACTCATCTCCCATGTTATTCTTATGGAGAATAAGTAACGTGTTATCTCCCTTAATTATGAACATAAATTAATACAATTTGGTATGTGGCTTTACCTTCTTGAGTTATATTGATATATGTATAAAACCCCATTTTTTGTTTCCTTGCTTCAGCAACCCTGCATACTCAGCCGCCATGTTGTTCTTATGGAGAATAATTAAAATGTCATAAATCGTTTATTTTTGAACGTATGTTGATGAAACTTGGTATGTGGCTTTATGTGGTATTAAGAAACACACACATATATATATATATATATATATATATATATATATATATATATATATATATATGTGCATCAGAAATTCGCTGAGTACGCAGGTTTGCTGTTACGGGATTTTTTCATAATATTGTGCTGAAAATAGCCATTACCGACGTATACATACAACTCGGATAGTAACTGTTTCAGGTAATGTTAAAAAGTGTCCCAAAAATTGTCCATATACTTATCAGATGATTTTTTGAAAAGAAATTAAACTCAAACTTATGTTCAAAATATACTATTGGCTTTCTTGTGTCATTTCGCAGTGGGATGAAAAGTATGGTTACAACTCGTTCCAAAAGTGTTTTTTCTGGTGCTTGATGAAATTATTCCCTCGTGAGGGGAAGCGGGACACTCCCTGTCCCGTGTTCGGCTATGCACACACGTGAAAATCAATATTTCTTCAACTTCAATAATGCACCAGAAGCCACTTTCAGTTCTTGTTTTAAAATATACTAAACAACCTCTTAATTGTTTTGAAACAGGCACTTTGGACACACGTATATTATTTTGCGTTTCAATTAAGATACTACAACCAAAAGTATATATAATTTTTAGGTAATTAGGTAACATTGAAATCATTAGTAAATTTTGAAAGTAGTGACCCTGGGCTCAGAAGAGTTACTGGTAGTTGCTCTCTGTCTCCTAGGCAACAGCACGAATCGAGTTCGGAAAGTTATAAATGTGATGTATGTGGTACGTGTCTTCATTTTTCCCGAAATTGAAAAACACTGGCAACTAGGCGTACCTTCCCTCAGCTGAAAAATAGTTTTATTTATATTATTTAATTTTAAAATGTATGATGGTTACCTAAATTGAAAGTAAAAATAATTAGAAAGACAAAGAATAATAACACACAGAGTTTAAAATATTTTTATAAATTATTATAAATGGGCTGATAATAGCTTTTAGTTTCAGTTAATATAAGTAGAGGGAACGATTGACAGCAAACGAGTGTTTTGAGGTAGTTCTTAGTTTAAATGTTTACAATCAAACGTGTTATTTTGTAGGCCTATACGACTCATTTAAAACTCATATTATATTAACCCATAGTATTATATTACAAGTTACAAGTTTAAACAATATTTATATTAATTTAATGCTTATCTCTTTATTAAATTAATACTATTATACATTACTAAAGTATTAAAATAAGACTAATACCAAAGTATACATAGTTCTACAAAAATATTTTCTAATTAAATTATTGATAATATTTGATCTTTATATGCTAAAAACAACTATATATTGATTCAGGATGGAGTAAAGTATACTAAAACAAAATTTTGCTTTGTTACTTTGACTCTGAACTATAATAAGTTGGTCAAGTGAACTTAAACAATCGGTTTGGGCTATTGTA
Source organism: Allygus modestus (assembly GCA_963675035.1). Classification (NCBI taxonomy): domain Eukaryota; kingdom Metazoa; phylum Arthropoda; class Insecta; order Hemiptera; family Cicadellidae; genus Allygus; species Allygus modestus. The sequence goes on along the minus strand of OY776115.1, from coordinate 45,202,280 downwards.
GATAAATTCCATGATTCTACATTACCATGATATTTTTGAAATGTGTTTTTTTTTAGTAACCTCTAAAAGCCATTCCTAGTGGAAACACATAGGGGTGCACGTTAAATGACCAAAACATTGAATAGGCATAGGATAATGTCAAACTCAGAAAGCTGTGTCGAAAGTTACAAGTTATGACATATCGGAATATTGGGTACATGTTAATATTTGTACATAGCTGGTCTTTACTTTGTGACGAGGTCAACATAAGACATCTTAAAATATAATTAAAAGCAAAATTATCAAAAAAGAAATACCAAAAGCAAACAAATAGTTTCAATATTAACCCAAATAATTGATGGCTTATTTACTAGCTTTTAAGTTGGTCAATAACTCAGACCAACAGCTGTTCAGCTGATTACTTACTGCAATATTTTGACATTGCTAGCCATAGACAAATTTAAACGTATTTTGGATTAAGTTTTTTATGTGTTCCCCTTTTAACATTTACAAGAGTGACGCCAGATATTGCCATTTTGGAAAAATATTCACTCTGCAAAATTCTCTTACAATATATACACGTTGTAAAACATTTGTTTAAATGATTTTTTAAATCATAATAATTAAATCATATATATTTATATTATTTAAATCATATATATATATCAAATCAATAATTAAATCATAATTTGGCAATTATGTAAAATTAGCATAACAATTTAATAACTTGAACCTTTCAATATTCGGAGAGCCTTTTAAAAAATAATTATTATAGTGAATAACACATTTATTAAGTGGTTTTTAGGATAAGCCTATCCACCATCGAACTCTTGGTAATATGTTTGATTAGGACTAATTTAGGCTAATACTCTTTCAACAAGAACTCATTACCATTCTGCTATAAAATGATTTAAAATCATATTCTTTATCTAATAACTAGCAGTTACCCGGCGCGCGTTGCTGCTCCACGCTAGTAGTCATGCCGCGCGCTTGAGCCCCAACATAGGGTCTTATGGAGAATAGATTAACATGGACTCTTATGGAGAATAGATTAACATGGACTCTTACGGAGAATAGAATAACATGGGCTCTTATGAGGAATGGAATTAGGGTGTAATTGCCTCCCTCTGTGGCTCTTTTGCTACCCTCTGTGGTTGATTATTTATCTTTTGCATCTCTCTGTGTTTAATTATCTACAGTTTTTGGTAATTAATTGATCCTCGTGTCCTTCTGTTGTTAATCATCTAGCCTTCTGTGGTAATTATTTAACCCTCGTGTCCTTCTGTTGTTAATCATCTAACCTTCTGTGGTAATTATTTAACCCACGTGTCCTTCTGTTGTTAATCATCTAGCCTTCTGTGGTAATTATTTGACCCTCGTGTCCTTCTGTTGGTAATCATCTAACCCTCTGTACATCTAACCTCCACATCCTTCACCCCCTTCTGCGTATCTATCTACAGTTCCTGTTCTTTCAGCTGGTGGGTGTAACATTTTAAGTAACCTGACTGACTGGTATGTTGATTCGCGCCCTTCTGTTGTTAATCATCTAGCCTTCAGTGGTAATTATCTGACCCTCGTGTCCTTCTGCTGTTAATCATCTAACCTTCTGTACATCTAACCACAACATCCTCAACATAGTCTCTGTCAGCAAACTCGTTGTAACTAGTTGTTACCTGTGGGCTCTGTGATTGAAAGAGACATAGCCCCCACCACAATACCTGCTATCTTGCCGCGCATTTTCTCTCTCTCTTTGCTCCCGGCTCCCGTTGCGATCGGACGTGTCTCTCCATTCGTTGCGTTTTGCAAAGATAAAACTTGAGCGTTTGCTCCCCATGGAGGCTTCACTTTTCCTAACCTCACTTTTTGCTTTGTATGTTACATAACCTCACTTTTAATTTGTTTTATTCTGTGTAACATAACCTCACTTTGTATTATAGTAATCTTGCGTGTCGTGTGATTTTAGCGTTATCTGACTTGCTAGTGTACAATAACATCAGTTTCTTGTTTGTTCTGGCTAAAGTAATGTTGTGTTGACTAACATAACCTCACACCCAGTAACCTCAGTTTCTTGTGTCAAGAGTTGTGTCGTACTTGTATTTGTTGACTGACATAACCTTACATCTGTAACCTTTGAGAGTTACCATAATCTCACTTCCTTGTTCTTTTATGGAGTAACTTCACCATTTCGTTTTACTTGGTAGTGTTGTGTTTGTATGTGTTGGCTAACATAACAGTAACCTTTGAGAGTCACAAAAGCCTTATTTTCTTGTAAGAGTAGTTTTGTGCGTTGTATTTAATTGTTTGATTTGGCTAGATTAGTGCTGTGTTGACTAACATAACCTCACACCCAGTAACCTCAGTTTCTTGTTTGATTTGGCTATAGTAGTGTTGTGCTGACTAACCTAACCCCACCCAGTAACCTTTGAGAGTTACCATAAGCTCAGTTTCTTGTTTGACCTAGCTAGAGTAGTGTTTTGCATTGTATTTAATTGTCTGGTCTGGTTAGAGTAGTGTTTGTATGTGCTGACTAACATGCCGGTAACAGTAATCCCACTTCCTTGTGTCAAGAGTTGTGTCGTACTTGTATGTGTTGACTGACAGTAATATCAATTTCTGTCCTTGTTCTTTATTAAGTAACTTCACCATTTTGTTTTACTTGGTAGTGACGTACTTGTATATGCTGACTAACATAACCTCAATCTCAACCATTTGCCTACCATAACCTAATATAACATAACCTCACTTTTTGCTTTGTATTTTACATAACCTCACTTTGTATTATAGTAATCTTGCGTGTCCTGTGATTTTTAGCATTATCTGACTTGCTAAAGTAACCTACTTTTTCTAACCTCACCCATTACACTCCAAAATGTATAACCTTACTGTATTATATTAATTTTCCGTGCATGGTGTACTTCATTTTATTGTCTTGGCTAGATTAGTGTTGTGTTTATATTTAATTGTTTGATTTGGTAGTTTACAGTAAAGAAAGTAAACATACCCTCACTTCCTCGTGGCTAAAGTAGTGTTGTGTTGACTAACATAACCTCCAGTAACCTGATTTTTTGCCCTGGTTCTTTTGTACAGTAAATTCACCACAGCAACCTCACTTTCTATTCTTGTTCTTTTATGCAGATTTGGTTGGAGCAGTTTTTGTATGTATTGATTAACATAACCTCACTTTTCCTAACCTCACATCCTTGTGTCAAGAGTAGTGTTGTGTTTGTATGTGCTGCTTAACAGTAATCTCACTTTTCTTTAATGCAGTTTTGGTTAGAGTGGTGTTTGCTACCTTCATTAGAGTTAACCTGTAGTTCTGGATTGACTTGCGTAGTCTGTGTGTTAGTGTTTTTCTGACTTGCGTAGTAATACAGAGGTACTGTGCTCTTTTGTAGATCCTCTGTACCTGTTCTTTTAGAGAACCTGATCGGTGACTTTAAAGTATCAGTTCCAAGTGTTACAGTTACATCATATATCTTGTTCATTTAATATCGATGAAGACTGCCACAAAGTAACAGTTCCAAAAAGTAACCGTTCCAATAAAGTAACAGGTCCAACACTACCCACTCCCACTCCCACAGTTTTCAAGGTAACAGGTCCAAAAGTATCAGTTTCAGTAGATCAAACAGTGAAAAAGTAACAGGTCCACTCTCTATATATATCTCTTGCAACAAGCTCTAGTTCTTCAGTCTGATTTCAGTCGTGACGCTGATCAGACGTGTTTTGTGCTGATCTTGCGTAAGTGTTCTCTTGCACAGATTATTATTGATTCTGCGTAATTCAGTTATATCCGTGTGAGTTTGACTCTGTTCGGGGTACTTGCTGTTTTAAGCGTTAACACAGTTTAGCTTGTTTTCAGTATTCAATTCTCTGTTGAAGGATGGATGTTTCTAAAAAGGACCTTCAAAACCCGGTAAATTTAATTAGTAAAGATGAAACCTACGTTAATCACTTTAGACTTTACGGGACTAACACTGTTTTCAAATTCACTAAACCTCCCAAGGGTATCTCTGAGTTTGATTGGATTCGTAAAGGTTTTAATCAAATTGTAGAGACATCCAAAGCCAACGTTGCACCCACTGATTATCTAGGGTTTAAATTACAGTCTATAAATCTAAAAAGTGCTGAACCGGGATACGTATCGTTGAGACCGGTCTCTGAAGTTAGCGGTGATGTTCTCTGGGATATTTTCGGGGGCATAATTCAAAGCAATGCGCAATCTATAACCTCTAGTGACACGTTTAGAGTTGATGTTACAAGGATTAACGTACCAGTAGGTAAAGGAAGGGCAAGACCCGACTTTTACAATACCTTTGATGAAGAATCTAAAGCGAGACGGGGAATTGTAGTAATTATTAATAAAGACAATTTATGTTTGGCTAGAGCGTTGGTAGTAGGCAAAGCGTATGCGAAAAACGATCCCCAGTACAAAGCAATACGTCAGGACAAGGGAAAAAGACAAACTTTCAGAGCTAATAAGCTCATAGCAAAAGCCCGTGTAGAAATGCCCGAGGAGGGTGCAGGAATCCCTGAGCTTGAAAAATTCCAGTCCCATCTTAAAAAATACAAAATTACCGTCTACAACTACGACAAAAAAGGCCGGGATGTTTACTTTGAAGGAGGTAATGGAGACGCTAAATTAAAAATTAACCTTCTTTTTCACAACGGTCATTATAATGTAATTACAAACTTAACTGCTGCGTTTGTTTGCAATTTCTTTTGTGAAGCCTGTCATATTCCCTACAGCAACAGACATGAGCATCGGTGCTCTAACAGATGCTTGTCCTGTCATACCATCTCCCCGCCCTGTAAACTAGAACACGGAGGCATCACATGCCGTTTTTGCAACCGCTCCTTCAAAAATGAGCGGTGTTTAGTAGCTCATCAAGGGCAAATTTGTAAAACTGTAAAACTCTGCCGTGACTGTAAGAAAATGATTTATCCAAAAAGACGTAAGACAGCTCATGTATGCGGAGAAGTTTTCTGTAAGCCCTGTGAGGCGTTCAAAGACCCAGCGCATCAGTGTTTCATGAGGGTAGATAGGAGAACACCGAAAGACCGTGATTTTTTGTTTATTTTCTTTGACTTGGAAACAAGGCAAGACGAGTCACTTCCCTCAGACCCACAACAGAAAGTTCATAAAGTAAACTTGTGTGTATCACAACAGTACTGCTTTAAATGTATTAATGGGGATGAGTGTGAAACTTGCTCGGAACGGCAAAGGGTATTTGAAAAAGAACCGGTAAAACACTTCATGAACTATATCATGGGAATTCGAAAGAAATTTAAAGATGTCTGTGTAATTGCCCACAACGGGCAAGGTTTTGACTTCCAATTCATACTACAGTATATTATGGAAGAAACTAAATTTACACCAAAAATAACTCCTCGGGGAACTAAAGCTATATTGATTGAAGTAGCCAACGTAAGGTTTGTGGACTCACTTAGCTATTTTCCCATGGCCCTCGCTGCACTCCCTAAGGCTTTTGATCTACCTCCCGAGAAAAAGAAGGGCTACTTTCCCCACCTCTTCAACACCTTGGCGAACCAAAATTATGTAGGCCCTATGCCCGACAAAAAATACTACTGTCCGGAATCAATGTTTGAGAAACCACACAAGGCCTTTGAAGAATGGTATGATGAACAGGTGGCGAGTAACTATGTCTTTGACTTTCAAAAGGAAATCTTAGAGTATTGCATCTCTGACGTAGAGATTTTAGCTCAGGCATGTATTAAATTTAGAGCTTTACTTCTTCAAGAATGTAACGTAGATCCTTTTCTCGAGGCTATAACAATCGCCAGTGCATGTAACTTGGCCTTCCGCCGTAACTTCTTAAAAGAAAATACTATTGGACTAATACCAAAATCAGGGTACCGACTTGCAGACAATCAGTCAGCCGTTGCTTTACAGTGGTTAACATGGGAGGAGGAGAAACGTGGAGTAAAGATTCAACATGCGGGCCGGGGCAGAGAAGCTAAAATTAATGGACTAAAAGTAGATGGGTTTGACGGGGAACGAATTTATGAGTTCCACGGGTGCTACTGGCACGGCTGCCCAAAATGTTATCAATACAGCAGAGAAGAACCTCTGCCGGATGATCCCTCAGACAGCCTGCATCTCCGTTACGAGAGAACCAAGTCCAAAATGGTAAAATTTAATAGCTATGAAGTTGTAGAGATGTGGGAGTGTGAGTTTAGAGCTTTGAAGAAAGACAAAAAACTAAATCACTTGAACAAACTATCCATTCTAAACACACTTCCGCTTAATCCTAGGGATTCCTTCTTTGGAGGCAGGACAGGCAATACTAAAACATATCATAAATGTGAAGAGGGAGAAACGATACAGTATGTCGATGTCTGTTCCCTTTATCCGTTTGTGAATAAATATTGTAAGTATCCCGTGGGTCATCCTACTGTTTACGTTGGAAATGAGTGCCGAGAGAGAGGCCTTGAAGTAGAGGGCTTGTTGAAATGCAAAATTCTACCTCCTTACAACCTGTACCATCCCGTACTCCCCGCTAAAATGAATAATAAATTGATGTTTGTTTTGTGTAGAACTTGCGGTGAGACTTTAAACCAAGGGGAATGTTTTCATGAGAGTGAGGAAAGAGCGTTAGTTGGGACCTGGACTATGGATGAAATCAGGAAAGCTGTAGAAAAAGGCTATGTGATCTTGGACATGTATGAGTTGTGGGAGTATGAAGTCGCCACATACGAGAAAGATGGGCTTTTTACCGATTTTATTAATAAATTCTTGAAAGTAAAGCAGGAAGCCTCAGGCTATCCTAACTGGTGTAAAACAGAGGAAGATAAAGACAAGTATGTTTCTGATTTCTTTGAGCGTGAGGGTATTCAGATGGAGAAAGACAAAATTGCTAAAAATGGAGGACTCAGGTCAGTAGCTAAATTAATGTTAAATTCATTCTGGGGCAAGTTTGGTCAGCGAGAAAACATGACAAAAACTGAAATCGTGAGAGACTCTAAAGAATTATTCAACTCGTTAACTCAACCAGGAAAGGAAGTAAAGTTTGTTGAAGTAATTAACCAAGAGGTTTTATTAGTTAATTGGCAGAATGTTGATGATGCCGGTGAGGCTCTAAAAACTGTAAATGTTGTAATTGCGGCCTACACCACTGCTCATGCCAGGCTTAAACTGTATGAACATCTAGATGCCCTTGGAGGACAGGTCTTGTATTATGACACGGACTCGTGTATTTATCTATACAGGGAAGGATTGTACAGAGTCCCTACGGGAGATTACCTCGGGGAAATGACGGACGAATTGGCAAGTGAGTACGGGCCCGGCTCTTATATCTTAGAGTTTGTTTCTGGGGGACCAAAGACCTACGCATACCTTGTCTGGTCAGCCAAAAAGCAAAAGCTAGAAAATGTATGTAAAATCAAGGGCCTCACCCTCAATATGAAGACTTCCGAAACATTAAATTTTGAACAGTTAAAAAAGATGGTCCTTAGTGAAGCAGCTGAAATTTTAGAAATTGAAGAAAACAGAATCAGGAGAACAAAGAGACGAGAAGTCGTTACAGTAAGTGAAATTAAAAAGTTTAAAATCACAGGGCCCAAGAGAAGATTTAATGATGATCACGACACCCTGCCTTTCGGCTTTAAAAAACAAAGAGTTGCTTAATAGAGCTGTCACTCACACGGGTACTGAGCGTATATACCTCTAAACATCAGCTCTATTAACTCATTCTGTTCTGAGACGCGGTAGTGAACGGACGTGTCTGTGTCTGTTACTGTTTTATCTTGTTTGTCTCTTCTTGTAGAATGTCTGCTGAAAATAATACACTCCCTATTCAAGGGGTGTTTTTGAAGTTTATATCTAAAAGGAAGTTAAATGAAAATTCAAAGTTTCGCATTAAATCCTCAGAGTATGAGTTCTTTCTTACTGGGCCAATAAACGTATCGGAATGGCCTTTAGTGTTTTCGGAGTACATAGTAGATAAAATAACGGAGAACTCCTCATCAAACACCTACATTGGAGTATCAATAAAGTACGGTGATATCTCAGGAAATATACCATTCTTTCCTTTAGGGAATCTAACACCAACAGTCTTTGATGATCACTTTGAAAACATATTTTGTAACGTTAAGAAACTATCTGGTGTTTTACGTCTTGAAGTAACACTTGTCTCAATTCCGTGTTGCTACCTTCGATAAAGGTAGAACCTTTCCCTAAAGGGCAATGTTACTCTTGTAAATACCAAATGTCACTAGTACAGTTCATCATTCTGCTTCAAGTCGCGGTACTGATCAGACGTTCTTCTGCGCTCCTTTTGCCTGTACTATTGAGTAAATTGTGACATGGCTGCCAAATTCTATACATTCAATAATAAACCGGTATTGGTTCTGTTTGATAGTGAAGGAAAGCCGTGGTTTAAAGCTAGAGACGTAGCTACTGCTCTAAAGCATGTTAATGGCTGGAGTGCAGTTCGGAAACATGTAGATAGCAGTGATAAATTAACTGTTGGAAGTTTTTCCGACGCTCAAAAACAGGGCGTCGGGCCGATTGAGAAAACAACGGTTTTCATAAATGAAGCCGGATTATGTTCTTTGATGTTAAAATCAACTACTCCTGAAGCAAGACTGTTAGTAAGAGGTCTGTTGCCGGAGAAGTTTTACCTTACTTACACAAATATGAAAGATGAAAGTTCACTTTAAACGTAATTTTTCTTTAAAATCACAAGTTCCCACTGTATGAATGTGTGTGTGAATGAAGGTCCCTGGCGTGGGTGACGAAAAGCCCCGTAAACCTGAATGAAGGTCACTGGCGCGGGTGACAAAAAGCCCCATAAACCTGAATGTGTGATGAAGGGCTTAGTAGATTGAGGCGCCGGGCTAACACCCCGGCTACTCCTTCGAAAAACCCGGTGTGAATGAAGGACTTTGTACATTGAGGAGCCTGGCCAACACCTAGGCTACTCCTTGGAACGGTCCGGTGGGTAAAAAAAAGTATAAAAGTAAAATACAAAAAAAGAGAATAAAAGTAAAAATAAAATAAAAATATATAAAACGGAGGAGACAACTATTTTGTTTTTTGGAAGGTCTCCACGAGTCATGGCGGTGGAGGGGCCATGACTTTACTAAACATTCTCTGTTTATCTTAGTAAATGTAGAGTTTAAAGGTGTTAAAAAGAACGGACTTTGTCTTAGTAAACGACCGCCTTCCTCATACACAATGAACGGATTGACAGAGAATACAAAAAATATATAAAAAGGAGGTAGCATTTTTGCTATGGAGTGGCTACCACAGTGAGAGGCGATGGTCGGGGCCTCTCACCCCAGAGGTTAGGCCTCCAGGGGAAGCTCTGGGTAACCAAAAAGAACGCGCCGACGCTCCTACGGCCTAGCCTAAAGGCTTACCGTGGTGTGGAAACGCGAGCGTTCAAAATTATTTCATTGGGGTTAGCTTTCTTGCCTGTCCATTTCTGCTAGTGTTCTGCTAGTATTCTCTCCTTTAAGTTACTGTTAGTAGAGGTTTTCCAAAATAATCCTGCTACCATAAGTATAAAGTTCCAAATATTCCTCAACGTAGAGTTTTTAAAGCAACTAATTACACCAAAAAGTCACATCTGAACTCTAAAATGTGTAATCTCTGTACCTTTTTAACTTTACAAAATACCCTACTGTCTCTTTTTACACAGTAGTTTTAATTCATAATCAGAGGGCCATGCATGTAGATAGGTCTATCCCATAGACCATCTACAAATGTAATTTTTATTAAAGGGGTGCAGGCAATGTAGTGATACTGACCAAATTAATAGGAAAAATCTAACTCCACCATTACGGTGGGGTTTGAAAGTAATACCATTACCACACCATATCCTACCCTGCCATTCCTCCCAATACCATATTCTACCCTACTATACCTCCCAATACCCTATCATACCATACCATACAATACTATACCATACCATACCCTACCCTACCATACCTCACCAAAGCCAAAACATCCTATACTAAAGTCACCATATCCTAACACCCCACCCAAATACCATACAATAACATACCCTACCCGACCATACCTCAACAAAGCCAAAACATCCTATACCAAAGTCACCATATCCTAGCACCCCACCCAAATACCATACAATAACATGACATACCACACCCTACCATGCCTCCCAATACCCTACCATGTCATACCATACCATACAATATCAATACCCTACCATAGCTCCCAACACCCACACCACATCAAACCATCAAATCCCATACCATACCATTACCCTGCCATACCCTACCCTACCATTCCTCCCAATACCATATTCTACCCCACCATACCTCCCAATGCCCTATCATACCATACCATACAATACAATACCCTTACCACACCATACCATACCCTACCATACCTCACCAAAACCATAACATCCTATACCAAAGCCACAATACCAATATCCCTACCAAAGTCACCATATCCTTACACCCCACCCAAATACCATACAATAACATGACATACCAAACCAATACCCCATCATACCATACCCTACCATACCATACCTCCCAATACCATATTCTACCCTACCATACAATATCAACACCATACCATACAATACAATACCACACCATACCGTACCATACAATACCCTGCCATACCATAGTAATGTTATAGAAAGGTTACGGGAATTGCTCACCCTTGCTGGTTTTCATACTTTCCTTAACAGTTGGGGTACAAAATGTAACCAAAATACCTTCAGTTTATTTTATTAAAGAGAGTCCCAATTCCAAACCCATGGAGTGAGGGTATAGTTTTCTTACCTGTCCATTTCTGATAGTGTTTACAAGCCTCTTCTCTCCTTTAAGTTATTAGAGGTTTCTAAACAATTAAATGCATAGAAAGTTTCCCAAAGTAATTCTTTAGTAACACTTAATTTACAGGCATACACAACAGCTACAATTATTCACTCATGAAGCTAAAATCCAGTTAATCTCCCAATGCCTCAAGACAATGTCCCTAAATAACAGCTAAAACCCAGATAAAGCTTGATGCTCCTAAATAACAGCTAAAAAGTCAACAAACTTTATTAACAATTACTTTTCTTCATACATCATAGCAGCTAAAAATATCCATAGGGTCATTTTAGCAAAGGGGGGTGTATTGACCCCTTCAGTACCTTCACGTTAAACAGTCAGTCAAAGTATAATTTATTTTGTGTTGGTTCGTCACTAATTTTCTTGTATGTGAGTTTGTTTCAATTACATATATTTTACAGTAGTATGGTTTAAGAGTAGCTGAGATCTTGGATGATGTAGAGAAAACAGTGCTAGAAGGTCGGGGTAAGGCACTGACCCTTTTAAACTATCAATCAAACACAGTTTACACCAATAAACCAGGCCTTTACTATATTTAACATAAAAACATAAGCTAAAACTTTCTAACATCCTGAAAAACTAGTACGACAGAGCTTGAGATATGGTCCTGTCCATTTTTGTGATGTTTCTTCTTTACAGAGTTTAAATTGTAGCATGGGTTAATAAGTACCAACAAATCTCAAGATATTACCTTTTAAAGTATAGCAACTGTCTTGATACTTACCCACAGTACAGAGTTTAGGTTTTGGTAAGATGTAGTGGAGGTTAACAGGTACGTAAATTCCAAGTTTCATGTAAACCGGCCCAACCGTTCTCAATAAATTACATTTCAAAGTATAGCTCCTGCAATTGTTTTGATGCTTACCTGCAGTACAAGGTTTAGGTTTTGGTAAGATGTAGCGGGGGTTAACAAGTACATACATACCAAGTTTAATGAGAATCAGCCAAACCATTCTCAAAATAATACGTTTTAAAGTTTTACACCCTCCATCATCCCTTAAACAACCCTTTCCTACCCTCAAACAACATTGAAAGTTAGAGGAGGTTAACAAATACCCGCATACCAAGTTTCATTAAAATAAGCCCAACGGTTCTTAAGATATTGATTTTTAAAGTATGGCTCCTTCAATTATTTTGATACTTTCCCACAGTACAGGGTTTAGGTTTTTGTAAGATGTAGTGGAGGTTAACAGGTACCCACATACCAAATTTAATTCATATCGGCCCAACCGTTCTTGAGATATTTAATTTTGAAAATTTGCCCCTTCATTTTTTGAGATGCAACCCGCAAGTGCTAACAGAAGTGATCAGTAGTAGTCCAGGCTATGATCCAGCCGTAACATGGGTTTCTTATGAGAAAACGTGTAGCCAACCTAAATGAATTGCAAAACAAAAAACATGACATACACACCAGTGGTACCAACTTAAGAAAACAAAATACCTGTTGGCTACTTACGTCACGCTAACGTGACCAACCGAAAATTACGTCACGCTAAAGCATGGGTAGTGTAAGAACAAATGAACATATATAAAAGAACAAAACATGTTAGCCTTCATAGCCTGGACTACTACTGATCACTTCTGTTAGCACTTGCGTGTGGATATTTTTAGCTGTTATGATGTATGAAGAAAAGTAATTGTTAATAAAGTTTGTTGACTTTTTAGCTGTTATTTAGGAGCATCAAGCTTTATCTGGGTTTTAGCTGTTATTTAGGGACATTGTCTTGAGGCATTGGGAGATTAACTGGATTTTAGCTTCATGAGTGAATAATTGTAGCTGTTGTGTATGCCTGTAAATTAAGTGTTACTAAAGAATTACTTTGGGAAACTTTCTATGCATTTAATTGTTTAGAAACCTCTAATAACTTAAAGGAGAGAAGAGGCTTGTAAACACTATCAGAAATGGACAGGTAAGAAAACTATACCCTCACTCCATGGGTTTGGAATTGGGACTCTCTTTAATAAAATAAACTGAAGGTATTTTGGTTACATTTTGTACCCCAACTGTTAAGGAAAGTATGAAAACCAGCAAGGGTGAGCAATTCCCGTAACCTTTCTATAACATTACTATGGTATGGCAGGGTATTGTATGGTACGGTATGGTGTGGTATTGTATTGTATGGTATGGTGTTGATATTGTATGGTAGGGTAGAATATGGTATTGGGAGGTATGGTATGGTAGGGTATGGTATGATGGGGTATTGGTTTGGTATGTCATGTTATTGTATGGTATTTGGGTGGGGTGTAAGGATATGGTGACTTTGGTAGGGATATTGGTATTGTGGCTTTGGTATAGGATGTTATGGTTTTGGTGAGGTATGGTAGGGTATGATATGGTGTGGTAAGGGTATTGTATTGTATGGTATGTTATGATAGGGCATTGGGAGGTATGGTGGGGTAGAATATGGTATTGGGAGGAATGGTAGGGTAGGGTATGGCAGGGTAATGGTATGGTATGGGATTTGATGGTTTGATATGGTGTGGGTGTTGGGAGCCATGGTAGGGTATTGATATTGTATGGTATGGTATGACATGGTAGGGTATTGGGAGGCATGGTAGGGTGTGGTATGTCATGTTATTGTATGGTATTTGGGTGGGGTGCTAGGATATGGTGACTTTGGTATAGGATGTTTTGGCTTTGTTGAGGTATGGTCGGGTAGGGTATGTTATTGTATGGTATTTGGGTGGGGTGTTAGGATATGGTGACTTTAGTATAGGATGTTTTGGCTTTGGTGAGGTATGGTAGGGTAGGGTATGGTATGGTATAGTATTGTATGGTATGGTATGATAGGGTATTGGGAGGTATAGTAGGGTAGAATATGGTATTGGGAGGAATGGCAGGGTAGGATATGGTGTGGTAATGGTATTACTTTCAAACCCCACCGTAATGGTGGAGTTAGATTTTTCCTATTAATTTGGTCAGTATCACTACATTGCCTGCACCCCTTTAATAAAAATTACATTTGTAGATGGTCTATGGGATAGACCTATCTACATGCATGGCCCTCTGATTATGAATTAAAACTACTGTGTAAAAAGAGACAGTAGGGTATTTTGTAAAGTTAAAAAGGTACAGAGATTACACATTTTAGAGTTCAGATGTGACTTTTTGGTGTAATTAGTTGCTTTAAAAACTCTACGTTGAGGAATATTTGGAACTTTATACTTATGGTAGCAGGATTATTTTGGAAAACCTCTACTAACAGTAACTTAAAGGAGAGAATACTAGCAGAACACTAGCAGAAATGGACAGGCAAGAAAGCTAACCCCAATGAAATAATTTTGAACGCTCGCGTTTCCACACCACGGTAAGCCTTTAGGCTAGGCCGTAGGAGCGTCGGCGCGTTCTTTTTGGTTACCCAGAGCTTCCCCTGGAGGCCTAACCTCTGGGGTGAGAGGCCCCGACCATCGCCTCTCACTGTGGTAGCCACTCCATAGCAAAAATGCTACCTCCTTTTTATATATTTTTTGTATTCTCTGTCAATCCGTTCATTGTGTATGAGGAAGGCGGTCGTTTACTAAGACAAAGTCCGTTCTTTTTAACACCTTTAAACTCTACATTTACTAAGATAAACAGAGAATGTTTAGTAAAGTCATGGCCCCTCCACCGCCATGACTCGTGGAGACCTTCTAAAAAACAAAATAGTTGTCTCCTCCGTTTTATATATTTTTATTTTATTTTTACTTTTATTCTCTTTTTTTGTATTTTACTTTTATACTTTTTTTTACCCACCGGACCGTTCCAAGGAGTAGCCTAGGTGTTGGCCAGGCTCCTCAATGTACAAAGTCCTTCATTCACACCGGGTTTTTCGAAGGAGTAGCCGGGGTGTTAGCCCGGCGCCTCAATCTACTAAGCCCTTCATCACACATTCAGGTTTATGGGGCTTTTTGTCACCCGCGCCAGTGACCTTCATTCAGGTTTACGGGGCTTTTCGTCACCCACGCCAGGGACCTTCATTCACACACACATTCATACAGTGGGAACTTGTGATTTTAAAGAAAAATTACGTTTAAAGTGAACTTTCATCTTTCATATTTGTGTAAGTAAGGTAAAACTTCTCCGGCAACAGACCTCTTACTAACAGTCTTGCTTCAGGAGTAGTTGATTTTAACATCAAAGAACATAATCCGGCTTCATTTATGAAAACCGTTGTTTTCTCAATCGGCCCGACGCCCTGTTTTTGAGCGTCGGAAAAACTTCCAACAGTTAATTTATCACTGCTATCTACATGTTTCCGAACTGCACTCCAGCCATTAACATGCTTTAGAGCAGTAGCTACGTCTCTAGCTTTAAACCACGGCTTTCCTTCACTATCAAACAGAACCAATACCGGTTTATTATTGAATGTATAGAATTTGGCAGCCATGTCACAATTTACTCAATAGTACAGGCAAAAGGAGCGCAGAAGAACGTCTGATCAGTACCGCGACTTGAAGCAGAATGATGAACTGTACTAGTGACATTTGGTATTTACAAGAGTAACATTGCCCTTTAGGGAAAGGTTCTACCTTTATCGAAGGTAGCAACACGGAATTGAGACAAGTGTTACTTCAAGACGTAAAACACCAGATAGTTTCTTAACGTTACAAAATATGTTTTCAAAGTGATCATCAAAGACTGTTGGTGTTAGATTCCCTAAAGGAAAGAATGGTATATTTCCTGAGATATCACCGTACTTTATTGATACTCCAATGTAGGTGTTTGATGAGGAGTTCTCCGTTATTTTATCT
Organism: Allygus modestus; assembly: GCA_963675035.1. Classification (NCBI taxonomy): domain Eukaryota; kingdom Metazoa; phylum Arthropoda; class Insecta; order Hemiptera; family Cicadellidae; genus Allygus; species Allygus modestus. The sequence goes on along the minus strand of OY776115.1, from coordinate 45,186,737 downwards.
ACTATGTACTCCGAAAACACTAAAGGCCATTCCGATACGTTTATTGGCCCAGTAAGAAAGAACTCATACTCTGAGGATTTAATGCGAAACTTTGAATTTTCATTTAACTTCCTTTTAGATATAAACTTCAAAAACACCCCTTGAATAGGGAGTGTATTATTTTCAGCAGACATTCTACAAGAAGAGACAAACAAGATAAAACAGTAACAGACACAGACACGTCCGTTCACTACCGCGTCTCAGAACAGAATGAGTTAATAGAGCTGATGTTTAGAGGTATATACGCTCAGTACCCGTGTGAGTGACAGCTCTATTAAGCAACTCTTTGTTTTTTAAAGCCGAAAGGCAGGGTGTCGTGATCATCATTAAATCTTCTCTTGGGCCCTGTGATTTTAAACTTTTTAATTTCACTTACTGTAACGACTTCTCGTCTCTTTGTTCTCCTGATTCTGTTTTCTTCAATTTCTAAAATTTCAGCTGCTTCACTAAGGACCATCTTTTTTAACTGTTCAAAATTTAATGTTTCGGAAGTCTTCATATTGAGGGTGAGGCCCTTGATTTTACATACATTTTCTAGCTTTTGCTTTTTGGCTGACCAGACAAGGTATGCGTAGGTCTTTGGTCCCCCAGAAACAAACTCTAAGATATAAGAGCCGGGCCCGTACTCACTTGCCAATTCGTCCGTCATTTCCCCGAGGTAATCTCCCGTAGGGACTCTGTACAATCCTTCCCTGTATAGATAAATACACGAGTCCGTGTCATAATACAAGACCTGTCCTCCAAGGGCATCTAGATGTTCATACAGTTTAAGCCTGGCATGAGCAGTGGTGTAGGCCGCAATTACAACATTTACAGTTTTTAGAGCCTCACCGGCATCATCAACATTCTGCCAATTAACTAATAAAACCTCTTGGTTAATTACTTCAACAAACTTTACTTCCTTTCCTGGTTGAGTTAACGAGTTGAATAATTCTTTAGAGCCTCTCACGATTTCAGTTTTTGTCATGTTTTCTCGCTGACCAAACTTGCCCCAGAATGAATTTAACATTAATTTAGCTACTGACCTGAGTCCTCCATTTTTAGCAATTTTGTCTTTCTCCATCTGAATACCCTCACGCTCAAAGAAATCAGAAACATACTTGTCTTTATCTTCCTCTGTTTTACACCAGTTAGGATAGCCTGAGGCTTCCTGCTTTACTTTCAAGAATTTATTAATAAAATCGGTAAAAAGCCCATCTTTCTCGTATGTGGCGACTTCATACTCCCACAACTCATACATGTCCAAGATCACATAGCCTTTTTCTACAGCTTTCCTGATTTCATCCATAGTCCAGGTCCCAACTAACGCTCTTTCCTCACTCTCATGAAAACATTCCCCTTGGTTTAAAGTCTCACCGCAAGTTCTACACAAAACAAACATCAATTTATTATTCATTTTAGCGGGGAGTACGGGATGGTACAGGTTGTAAGGAGGTAGAATTTTGCATTTCAACAAGCCCTCTACTTCAAGGCCTCTCTCTCGGTACTCATTTCCAACGTAAACAGTAGGATGACCCACGGGATACTTACAATATTTATTCACAAACGGATAAAGGGAACAGACATCGACATACTGTATCGTTTCTCCCTCTTCACATTTATGATATGTTTTAGTATTGCCTGTCCTGCCTCCAAAGAAGGAATCCCTAGGATTAAGCGGAAGTGTGTTTAGAATGGATAGTTTGTTCAAGTGATTTAGTTTTTTGTCTTTCTTCAAAGCTCTAAACTCACACTCCCACATCTCTACAACTTCATAGCTATTAAATTTTACCATTTTGGACTTGGTTCTCTCGTAACGGAGATGCAGGCTGTCTGAGGGATCATCCGGCAGAGGTTCTTCTCTGCTGTATTGATAACATTTTGGGCAGCCGTGCCAGTAGCACCCGTGGAACTCATAAATTCGTTCCCCGTCAAACCCATCTACTTTTAGTCCATTAATTTTAGCTTCTCTGCCCCGGCCCGCATGTTGAATCTTTACTCCACGTTTCTCCTCCTCCCATGTTAACCACTGTAAAGCAACGGCTGACTGATTGTCTGCAAGTCGGTACCCTGATTTTGGTATTAGTCCAATAGTATTTTCTTTTAAGAAGTTACGGCGGAAGGCCAAGTTACATGCACTGGCGATTGTTATAGCCTCGAGAAAAGGATCTACGTTACATTCTTGAAGAAGTAAAGCTCTAAATTTAATACATGCCTGAGCTAAAATCTCTACGTCAGAGATGCAATACTCTAAGATTTCCTTTTGAAAGTCAAAGACATAGTTACTCGCCACCTGTTCATCATACCATTCTTCAAAGGCCTTGTGTGGTTTCTCAAACATTGATTCCGGACAGTAGTATTTTTTGTCGGGCATAGGGCCTACATAATTTTGGTTCGCCAAGGTGTTGAAGAGGTGGGGAAAGTAGCCCTTCTTTTTCTCGGGAGGTAGATCAAAAGCCTTAGGGAGTGCAGCGAGGGCCATGGGAAAATAGCTAAGTGAGTCCACAAACCTTACGTTGGCTACTTCAATCAATATAGCTTTAGTTCCCCGAGGAGTTATTTTTGGTGTAAATTTAGTTTCTTCCATAATATACTGTAGTATGAATTGGAAGTCAAAACCTTGCCCGTTGTGGGCAATTACACAGACATCTTTAAATTTCTTTCGAATTCCCATGATATAGTTCATGAAGTGTTTTACCGGTTCTTTTTCAAATACCCTTTGCCGTTCCGAGCAAGTTTCACACTCATCCCCATTAATACATTTAAAGCAGTACTGTTGTGATACACACAAGTTTACTTTATGAACTTTCTGTTGTGGGTCTGAGGGAAGTGACTCGTCTTGCCTTGTTTCCAAGTCAAAGAAAATAAACAAAAAATCACGGTCTTTCGGTGTTCTCCTATCTACCCTCATGAAACACTGATGCGCTGGGTCTTTGAACGCCTCACAGGGCTTACAGAAAACTTCTCCGCATACATGAGCTGTCTTACGTCTTTTTGGATAAATCATTTTCTTACAGTCACGGCAGAGTTTTACAGTTTTACAAATTTGCCCTTGATGAGCTACTAAACACCGCTCATTTTTGAAGGAGCGGTTGCAAAAACGGCATGTGATGCCTCCGTGTTCTAGTTTACAGGGCGGGGAGATGGTATGACAGGACAAGCATCTGTTAGAGCACCGATGCTCATGTCTGTTGCTGTAGGGAATATGACAGGCTTCACAAAAGAAATTGCAAACAAACGCAGCAGTTAAGTTTGTAATTACATTATAATGACCGTTGTGAAAAAGAAGGTTAATTTTTAATTTAGCGTCTCCATTACCTCCTTCAAAGTAAACATCCCGGCCTTTTTTGTAGTAGTTGTAGACGGTAATTTTGTATTTTTTAAGATGGGACTGGAATTTTTCAAGCTCAGGGATTCCTGCACCCTCCTCGGGCATTTCTACACGGGCTTTTGCTATGAGCTTATTAGCTCTGAAAGTTTGTCTTTTTCCCTTGTCCTGACGTATTGCTTTGTACTGGGGATCGTTTTTCGCATACGCTTTGCCTACTACCAACGCTCTAGCCAAACATAAATTGTCTTTATTAATAATTACTACAATTCCCCGTCTCGCTTTAGATTCTTCATCAAAGGTATTGTAAAAGTCGGGTCTTGCCCTTCCTTTACCTACTGGTACGTTAATCCTTGTAACATCAACTCTAAACGTGTCACTAGAGGTTATAGATTGCGCATTGCTTTGAATTATGCCCCCGAAAATATCCCAGAGAACATCACCGCTAACTTCAGAGACCGGTCTCAACGATACGTATCCCGGTTCAGCACTTTTTAGATTTATAGACTGTAATTTAAACCCTAGATAATCAGTGGGTGCAACGTTGGCTTTGGATGTCTCTACAATTTGATTAAAACCTTTACGAATCCAATCAAACTCAGAGATACCCTTGGGAGGTTTAGTGAATTTGAAAACAGTGTTAGTCCCGTAAAGTCTAAAGTGATTAACGTAGGTTTCATCTTTACTAATTAAATTTACCGGGTTTTGAAGGTCCTTTTTAGAAACATCCATCCTTCAACAGAGAATTGAATACTGAAAACAAGCTAAACTGTGTTAACGCTTAAAACAGCAAGTACCCCGAACAGAGTCAAACTCACACGGATATAACTGAATTACGCAGAATCAATAATAATCTGTGCAAGAGAACACTTACGCAAGATCAGCATAAAACACGTCTGATCAGCGTCACGACTGAAATCAGACTGAAGAACTAGAGCTTGTTGCAAGAGATATATATAGAGAGTGGACCTGTTACTTTTTCACTGTTTGATCTACTGAAACTGATACTTTTGGACCTGTTACCTTGAAAACTGTGGGAGTGGGAGTGGGTAGTGTTGGACCTGTTACTTTATTGGAACGGTTACTTTTTGGAACTGTTACTTTGTGGCAGTCTTCATCGATATTAAATGAACAAGATATATGATGTAACTGTAACACTTGGAACTGATACTTTAAAGTCACCGATCAGGTTCTCTAAAAGAACAGGTACAGAGGATCTACAAAAGAGCACAGTACCTCTGTATTACTACGCAAGTCAGAAAAACACTAACACACAGACTACGCAAGTCAATCCAGAACTACAGGTTAACTCTAATGAAGGTAGCAAACACCACTCTAACCAAAACTGCATTAAAGAAAAGTGAGATTACTGTTAAGCAGCACATACAAACACAACACTACTCTTGACACAAGGATGTGAGGTTAGGAAAAGTGAGGTTATGTTAATCAATACATACAAAAACTGCTCCAACCAAATCTGCATAAAAGAACAAGAATAGAAAGTGAGGTTGCTGTGGTGAATTTACTGTACAAAAGAACCAGGGCAAAAAATCAGGTTACTGGAGGTTATGTTAGTCAACACAACACTACTTTAGCCACGAGGAAGTGAGGGTATGTTTACTTTCTTTACTGTAAACTACCAAATCAAACAATTAAATATAAACACAACACTAATCTATCCAAGACAATAAAATGAAGTACACCATGCACGGAAAATTAATATAATACAGTAAGGTTATACATTTTGGAGTGTAATGGGTGAGGTTAGAAAAAGTAGGTTACTTTAGCAAGTCAGATAATGCTAAAAACCACAGGACACGCAAGATTACTATAATACAAAGTGAGGTTATGTAAAATACAAAGCAAAAAGTGAGGTTATGTTATATTAGGTTATGGTAGGCAAATGGTTGAGATTGAGGTTATGTTAGTCAGCATATACAAGTACGTCACTACCAAGTAAAACAAAATGGTGAAGTTACTTAATAAAGAACAAGGACAGAAAGTGATATTACTGTCAGTCAACACATACAAGTACGACACAACTCTTGACACAAGGAAGTGGGATTACTGTTACCGGCATGTTAGTCAGCACATACAAACACTACTCTAACCAGACCAGACAATTAAATACAATGCAAAACACTACTCTAGCTAGGTCAAACAAGAAACTGAGCTTATGGTAACTCTCAAAGGTTACTGGGTGGGGTTAGGTTAGTCAGCACAACACTACTATAGCCAAATAAAACAAGAAATTGAGGTTACTGGGTGTGAGGTTATGTTAGTCAACACAGCACTAATCTAGCCAAATCAAACAATTAAATACAACGCACAAAACTACTCTTACAAGAAAATAAGGCTTTTGTGACTCTCAAAGGTTACTGTTATGTTAGCCAACACATACAAACACAACACTACCAAGTAAAACGAAATGGTGAAGTTACTCCATAAAAGAACAAGGAAGTGAGATTATGGTAACTCTCAAAGGTTACAGATGTAAGGTTATGTCAGTCAACAAATACAAGTACGACACAACTCTTGACACAAGAAACTGAGGTTACTGGGTGTGAGGTTATGTTAGTCAACACAACATTACTTTAGCCAGAACAAACAAGAAACTGATGTTATTGTACACTAGCAAGTCAGATAACGCTAAAATCACACGACACGCAAGATTACTATAATACAAAGTGAGGTTATGTTACACAGAATAAAACAAATTAAAAGTGAGGTTATGTAAAATACAAAGCAAAAAGTGAGGTTAGGAAAAGTGAAGCCTCCATGGGGAGCAAACGCTCAAGTTTTATCTTTGCAAAACGCAACGAATGGAGAGACACGTCCGATCGCAACGGGAGCCGGGAGCAAAGAGAGAGAGAAAATGCGCGGCAAGATAGCAGGTATTGTGGTGGGGGCTATGTCTCTTTCAATCACAGAGCCCACAGGTAACAACTAGTTACAACGAGTTTGCTGACAGAGACTATGTTGAGGATGTTGTGGTTAGATGTACAGAAGGTTAGATGATTAACAGCAGAAGGACACGAGGGTCAGATAATTACCACTGAAGGCTAGATGATTAACAACAGAAGGACGCGAATCAACATACCAGCCAGTCAGGTTACTTAAAATGTTACACCCACCAGCTGAAAGAACAGGAACTGTAGATAGATACGCAGAAGGGGGTGAAGGATGTGGAGGTTAGATGTACAGAGGGTTAGATGATTACCAACAGAAGGACACGAGGGTCAAATAATTACCACAGAAGGCTAGATGATTAACAACAGAAGGACACGTGGGTTAAATAATTACCACAGAAGGTTAGATGATTAACAACAGAAGGACACGAGGGTTAAATAATTACCACAGAAGGCTAGATGATTAACAACAGAAGGACACGAGGATCAATTAATTACCAAAAACTGTATATAATTAAACACAGAGAGATGCTAAAGATAAATAATCAACCACAGAGGGTTGCAAAAGAGCCACAGAGGGAGGCAATTACACCCTAATTCCATTCCTCATAAGAGCCCATGTTATTCTATTCTCCGTAAGAGTCCATGTTAATCTATTCTCCATAAGAGTCCATGTTAATCTATTCTCCATAAGACCCTATGTTGGGGCTCAAGCGCGCGGCATGACTACTCACGCTTTTTTTGGTGGCATGTGGATAAAAAAAGAAATATTTTAAGTTAAAATAAAAAAGTTAATATAAATTTAAGTAACACAATTCATTCAAGTAACACAATTCAAAAGATAATAAACCAGCCAGTGTTTACATTTCTTTGTTTACATTGTGTTGTTTACATTTAAACAAATGACAGTTTAAAGAAACTTTGAATTTTTTTAATTACAGCTGTTAATTTTGTAAACACTAAATTTCTAAAACCTGACACTGCATCCTCTTATGCCCTCTGGGTCAGAGCCCTTTGGACAGATTTCCACCAAACTTCACACAAACCATCCTTGAATAATGCTTAATAATGCCTGAAAGTTTCATTACAATCTGTCGAGCGGTTTCGGAGTCCATAGGCTACATACATACATACATATATATATATATATATATATATATATATATATATATACACACTTCCTCTTTTATAGATATAGATAAAATACCTCCGTCGCAGCAAACCTGCATACTCAGCGAATTTCCAATGGAGATATAATGTCTTAATACTATATAAAAGGCCACTTACCAAGTTTCATAAAAATATATTCACAAATAAGTGATACTAGCAGCTTCCCGGCGCGCGTTGCTGCGCCCAAATTAAGTTGTTTACTAATTACAGCTGTTAATTTTGTAAACACTAAATTTCTAAAACCTGACACTGCACCCTTGTATGCCCTCTGGGTCGGAGCCCTTTAGACAGATTTGCACCAAACTTCACACAAACCATCCTTGAATAATGCTTAATAATGCCTGAAAGTTTCAGTACAATCTGTTGAGCGGTTTCATAGGCTACATACATATATACATACATACTTCCTCTTTTATAGATATAGATACACAATTTTAATTATTCTCCATAAGAATAACATTGGGGCTGAGTACGCAGGTTTGCTGCAACAAGGAACACAAAAATGGATTTTTATGCCAATATCAATATAACTCAACTAGGTGATGTCGTTTACCAGTTTTATTCATTTATGTTCATAATTAAGGGAGACAGAGCATTTAATTATTCTCCATAAGAATAACATGGGAGCTGAGTACGCAGGTTTGCTGCTACGGGAGCCTACGGAAAACAATTTTTTTGAGCAAATATCAATAGACCACAACGAGATGAAGCCAAGTTTCATACCAAGTTTCATCAGTATACGTTCATAAATAAGCGAGATATAAAATTTTTCTTTTCCTCCATAAGAATAACATTAGACAACGTACTGTGTTTAGCACTTTCAATATCTCGGTAACCAATTGACATAGAGGAATGTTCGAAATACCAAATTGTGTGTTTTTTAAGCTGAATCCAATGGTAAAAACTAAAATTTGACTATTTCAAAAATTATATGTAAAAAACTCAAAAAACACATTTTTGGGGTACAAAACTCCCCCAAAATACCCCTTTGGATGGAGCGATCTGGCTGGTTTTCAAACTTAAAGTCATAAATGTTGTCTTACACGTTTATACCAAGTTTCATCAAAATCCGATCATTTTTATGAGAGTTATCGTGCTCATGGACACACACACACACACACACACACACACACACACACACACACCCACACACACACACACACACACACACACACACACACACACATATATATACACAGTTTCGAACGAATGGTGTTTATGGGGTCTGGGGACCTCAAAACGACAAATTATCATGGTCCCGGGCCTAGGTCTTACCATGCCGACTCCGGTAATAGCTTCTTCCCTATAGGGGAAATTCGCTAAAACATAGTAAAATTTCTCATTTATATAAAATTTTCTCTAATTAAGAGATAGCCCCCGAATTATCCTTTGAGACCCTGAGATGAGATCTTTGAAATCAAAATAGCAAAAAAGAAACCCGCGCGGTACAACTTTAAAATCCTTTATATAGTGTGTAGTGGCGACATGTATGAACTAACCAACTAACTAACTAACATGTATGAACCACCTATTCAGAGTAAACTACTGAATGTAGAGTGGCCAGGCTAGTGGCAATAGATTTCCCTTAGCCCAAGGATGATGAAAAAAATACGATATTATAAATTTACTCAACAGTGTTTTTGCCAATTGAAAATACAAGTTTTCAATTGGCAAAAACACTGTTTTTAGGCCTTTTTCCGCCATCCCCATGTATAAGGTATGTGTTACCACGTATTCAGAGTAAACTACTAATAGTAGAAAGGCTAGGTTGGTGTCAAAAGATTTCCCTTAGGCCCAGGACGGTGACAAAAATACGATATCCTACATTTATTTAGTTATAAGTTTGTAAATGGAAAAAATAAATGTTTTTTTGGGCCACATTTTATTTGAAATCATTTTGTTTACCGAGCCATGTGTTCCCTACTTTGCATCCAAATTCAATACAACAGCTGAGTTAAGTTAAGGTTGTTTTTGTAAACAAAGCAGACAACTATTCTTTGTCAAATTTAGGTTTTTGGATTGAAATTTACAAGCAATAAGGAACAAATGTTCTTTGATAAATGGGAAGTACCTGGGGGCCGAGCTTTGCTCGGAGGAAGGCCAGTCAGTTTGTTTAGACGACTTGGAGTAATATTTCACCACTTCCCCCCACTGATAATCAGATGTGTATAACTCATTTGCCTCTTTTATACATTTTTAAGGTCACTCCAGTTGTTATTTATATAGCTCAATGTCCCTTTGATTTTTTTTACTACTCTATATATGCAATCTTCACTCAAATCTTTTAATCTCTGCTCTCAGGATACCACATGTTAATAATCTTAAACAATGTGATATTACTTTGACAGTTCCCTGGTTGAATATGAACAGCTGTTACAATTCTTTTGTTTTGATTTGAAACTCCTTAAGCCCAATGTTAATTTTTTTTACTTTTCATTTTAGTTTTTTACATTATTTGATTTTTCCTGGGGATGAGGCCTGTCTAGGACTTATTTTTATCCCAGAAATTAGTTATTTTGAACATTTGAAGGAAATCGTTTTAGCCGTTTTTGAGATCCGTGTCGCAAGCAAGCAAGCAAGCAAGCAAACCTTACTCATATTAGAGTATAGGATAGAGTTTATAATAGTGCATAAAAGTGTCTGCAAAGTTCTATTTAGATTGTGTTCCATATTTTATATTTATATTTTTCAGGTTTTTTATTTTTAATCTTGCGGGAAAATTTTGTTTTATTGCAGAAAATGGAAGCAGAAGTAGATTATTTCCCTTTGATAAATCCTGGATCTCAGAAAATATGAGAGCAGGGCGGTATTCTAGCGGTTAACAGCTGGAATTTTAGTGGTTTAGGTAGTTTTTTATAGTTTTGTATAAAACAATCAAAAGCTTTTTGTAAACAACGATGATAGCCGTTATTCTCCCTAAAGTGCTATTTGTATAAACAAATAAAAAAACACAAATACAGTTAAAATAAGAGGGGTTATGTCATGTTTATGGTAAACATTTGAATGTAAAATAAAAAAAAATCAGTGTTTCAAGTTAAGACAAGGTTTGTGAAATTAAGACAATTGATTTGGTATTCAGTAAACTATATTATTTTAGTTACATATTTTTGAAGTAAAAAATTACAATTCAGTTTTTTATCTGAAAATTTAGTTTGATTTTGATTTTATTTGCTATATTGGATAAAATTGGGTGAAATTGTATGAGAATCTTGTTAGAAATTGAAATACAAGTGATAAGAAAACTAAGGACTATGGACCAATCCTATTAGCATTGAATATAAGTTATACATATTTATCAGTACAGTTTAGCTAATTATATATTTTTGTTGGTCTGTCTTTAGATAGTTTGTGTGTTAGCAGGCGAAATACAATTAAATGTCGGTAAATGTAGACTGTATTTATCAAAAAGATGTAAATAAATATAGAGCTCTCGTCTATAGTGTTAAGAACTGAAGCAGAGGATATTTTTACAGTGAGTTGGTCCAAGTTTTCTCTCGCATATATACTTGTTTTTACTACTTTTTGTTCCGTTTTCTATCCTTTTTTGTGTGAATTGTATAGTTTAATTACCATTTGTGTGTTTTTCAGTATTATTTTACTCTAATACGACGCTTAATCATTGTAAAATGCGTTAAAACTTCCTTGTTCAAACGTAAACATAACCTTGTTAACATGTCATCTCGAATCAAAAAACAAACCACACCCAGCGCAGCCCTGTCAACCACTGACTGTCAAAACAAAGAGGATGAATTTATAACACCTAACAATCGAAAAATTGCAAATAATCAAGTTGTTCAACCGAAAAAATATGTTCTTGATGCTTCTGATCTGTGTAAGCAGAACAACTTTCGGATCCTCTTAGAGCACGACTATGCTGGTGTGAGCAATAGCACCGAACCAAATGAAGAAATGGATGACTGCAATAACTATGATACTCCTAAGCCAGAGAAGCTCCTCCCTATATTCATACACGACGTAAATAACCACCAAGAAATAATAAAAGACATAAAGCAAGTTGTGAAAAGCGATTTTTCTACTGAACTCAAGGGTACATCTCTGAAAGTTAATTTACAAAACATTGATGATTTCCGAAAGTTGACAGCGTTTTATGACCAATCAAACGTGAAATACCACACTTTCCAGACACGTCACGATAAGAAACTCGATGTAGTAATACGGAACGTCCCTTGCTCTCTTTCAGATGCTGAAATAAAAACAGAACTAATTTCTCATGGGTTCCCAGTTCTAAATGTTGTTCGCTTGCTCAACAAAGATAAAATTTCCATTCCTCTGTGCGCTGTGTCCTTAGAAAACAACGAAAAAACTGTTGAAATCTTCAAACTAGATAAACTTTTCTTTACTATTGTACGAGTAGAACATAAGAGAAAATCAAGAGAAATACCACAGTGCACTCGTTGTCAACGCTTCGGACACACCAAAAACTTTTGCAAACTAGACCCTAGGTGCGTTAAATGCACAGGGCAACATCATTTTTCATTATGTCCAAATAAAAAGACCGACATCCCTACCTATGTCAATTGTGGCGAAACCCATACAGCAAACTACAGAGGTTGTAAGTTTTACCAGGACATCAAGGAAAAGACGTTGAAGAAGACCAATCATCGTACGAACTCGAGTGCCTCTAACCAAAATATCCAACATTCTCAAGAAATGCCTATTTCAGCTCAGGAACAATCGACCAATGCTCCTCAACATCGCAACAGTTATCGTCTAGGCTCCCACGGTGGAAGATCATATGCTCAAGCTGTTACAAATTGTATACCCTCACAACGTGTCGACCATGGGACTTCATCTGCGGTTGAAGAAAATCCTTCTCAAAATAATGATCCATTGTTTTTGAATTTGGAAAAAATTGTTATTGATCTGGTGAAATCGCTAATGCCAACATTGAAAACAGTTTTAACTAATGTAATCAAAACTTTGTTGCAAAATGGCTCAATTTAATCAAATTACTATACAAAATTTAACAATCCTTAATTGGAATGCAGACGGTTTAAAGCAAAAGAAGAATATTTTTGCATCATTTTTAGTTAGGCATAATGTAGATATTGCTTGTGTTACTGAGACTCATTTTATACCTAATGAACCTTTTAAAATTCCTGGTTATAACATTTACAGAGAAGACAGAAATGTACCCAACGCAGCCAGTGGTGTTGCACTGTTTATAAAAAGAAGCGTTAATCACCATAGTATACTTTTACCACGACTTCTCTGTATTGAAGCTGTTGGTCTCAAACTTAGTTTACGAAATGGGCAATTTGTGAAAGTTATTTCTGTATACAAATCACCAAACCGACGACTCTGCCAGCAAGATTTATTAAACCTATTTCATGGTGACGATGCTATTCTCGTTTTAGGCGATTTAAATTGTAAAAATCAATTTTGGGGTTGCCGGGTAAACAACCCAAATGGAGTCCGCCTTCTTAATTTTATTAATGAATCTAATTTGAGTATATCGGCCCCTACTGAACCTACACATTATCCTTGGCAAAACAATTTTCAACCTGACATACTTGACATCACTATTCATAAGAATTTGACTCCTCCAATTTTTCAGCAAGTGTTAAGTGAACTTGACTCCGATCACCTCCCCGTTCTTGTGAACTTTTTTCTACAACCTGTGTTCTCCTCTCATCTACCAAGACTTATTAATGGTAAAGTAGACTGGGAAACGTTCAGAATTGAGCTTGATCATTGCCTAAGTATCCCAAAACACTTGTTCTCAGTGGATGGAATTAATATTGCTGTTGAGGAATTCACTGAATGTTTGAAAATATCAACAAAAAATGCAATTGTTAAGAAATTTGGTTCAAAATCAAATGATTTTCTCCATCCTCCAATCAGAATCTTACGTTTAATTAGAGATAAAAATAGAATTAGACGTCAGTGGCAAAGGAATAGGCATCCCCATTTGAAGAGACAGTTGAATGAACTGACCCGTAGAGTAAGACGTGAACTTGATACATACCGTATAAATTCATATAGATCGTATGTTTCTGATACTGTCCCTGGCGATTCAAATATGTGGCAAGCAACAAAAAGACTTCTGCGGTCTCCAACCATTATTCCCCCACTTTTACAAAACAATCAGATTTTTGAAAGTGATGTTCAAAAAGGTAATGTTTTTGCTGATCATTTTGAAAATGAATTTAAACCTAATGAAGTTCATGACCATGAAACGAACATAATCGTGGAGGATTTCCAGAGTGCTACTCCCAGTACTGTCGAACAACCTATTAGGTACACATCACCATCCGAAATAAGTAACTTCATTAAAATGTTACCGAGCAAAAAAGCTCCTGGCCATGATCTGATTCCTAATGTTGTTTTAAAGAACCTGACTCGTAAAGCACTATCAATACTTGCATCAATATTCAATGCATGCATTTCTTTAGGTTATTTTCCCAAGGCCTGGAAGCATGCTGAAATAACTGTTTTCCATAAACCAAATAAACCTAAACATTCCCCAAGTAGCTACCGACCAATCAGCCTCCTTTCTTCAATCTCGAAGTTACTAGAAAAGGTGATTCATAAAAGAGTATTACATTTCTTGGACTCCACCAATACTATCCCCCCTCACCAATTTGGATTCCGATCCAAAAATTCCACGACTCATCAGATACTACGAATCAGTGAAACAATAAATCGCGGATTTGAAAATAAACTTCACTCCACTACTGCGTTCTTGGACGTTGCGCAAGCATTCGACAAAGTTTGGCATAATGGACTATTACATAAATTATACCAGTTTGGTTTCCCTCTCCATCTAAGAACTATTTTGAAATCATTCTTAACCAATCGAACCTTTTCGGTCAAAATAAATTCTACGTTATCCACAAGTCGCCCAGTACGAGCAGGCGTTCCTCAAGGCTCGATATTGGAGCCTATTCTTTTTAACATTTTCATGTCTGACATGCCAGATCTACCCCAAAGTACACTTGCTCTTTACGCCGACGACACCGCAATCATCTCTCAAAATGCTGATATTAATGAAGCAGTAATGTTATTGCAAACAAGTGTAACAACGGTGAACGATTGGTTTAAAAAGTGGAGAATCTCACTGAACCCTACAAAGTGTGAAACTAAGATTTTTTCCCTTAGAAAATATGATGTTCCCCCGGAAATTCGTATCGACAACACACTAGTTCACTGGAATCCTGATGACCAAGGCATCAAATATTTAGGCGTCTATCTGGATAAAAGGTTAACATGGAACTTGCATGTGAACACAAAATTAGCCCAAGCATATGCACGGTTAACAATTTTATTTCCATTGATAAATAAAAAGTCAACTTTAAAATCTTCGTGCACACTCCTCATCTATAAAACAATTCTTCGCCCCTTGATCATGTACGCATGTCCAGTGTGGGGGACGTGCATTTCTCATGGAAAACTAAACAAAATTCAAATTTTACAAAATAAAATTTTAAGGATTGCCGTAAACAGTCCATGGTTCATCAGAAACAGTCACCTTCACGAAGAACTGGGAATCGACACAGTAGAACACTTTATAAGAAAAAGTACAAGAAAGTTTCTGTCAAATCTACACCATGTTCCTGGAGCCGTTACATTCAACTTAGGAATACCAACCTTGGGGAGGCGTTTAAAAGCAAGGCTTCCTCAGGATTCTTTTGAGATAACCCAAGTAGCATAAAACTTGTTTAAAAACAATTTCAAAATATTTTAAAATTGTTTAAAAATTGTTTTAATATTAGTCAAACTTGGTATTTTTTCCATTATTAAAACAAGTTTCAAACAACTTTAAAATGTTAAAGACATAATTTTAAAATATTTCAAAATTGTTGTGAAATTGTTTTAATAAAAGTCAAACTTGGTATTTTTCCCAATATTAAAACAAGTTTTAAAACAATTTTAAAATGTTTCAAAATTGTTGTGAAATTGTTTTAATAGAAGTCAAACTTGGTATTTTTCCCAATATTAAAACAAGTTTTAAAATGTTAAAGAAATTGTTTTAAAATGTTTCAAAATTGTTGTGAAATTGTTTTAATAGAAGTCAAACTTGGTATTTTTCCCAATATTAAAACAAGTTTTAAACAACTTTAAAATGTTAAAGAAATTGTTTTAAAATATTTCAAAATTGTTGTGAAACTGTTTTAATATAAGTCAAACCTGGTATTGTTTTCAATATTAAAACAATTTTAAATTATTTCAAAATGATGATTTATTCTTAAATTATCTGTGCAAAATTAACAAGCTGACTTTTAAAAATAGTTTAAAATTAGTTTACAAAATTTAAATTTAAACTGTTTTTCTTATATATTTTAATTCATTAAAACTTGTTTGTAAAATATTTATACATTAAGAATTCTGGATAAAAAATATATCCAATTAAAATTTTAAACGTTTTATTGAAAAATATAAATTGTAACAATTATTAAATCTATAATATCAGTCTTAATCCTCTTTCAAAATTATCTTCCACTAATTAGGTTTCTTCCTCGCCACTGATGTGTTCAGCATGGATTGTTCTGCAACAAATATGTGTGGTATAGTAAATAAATCTAAAATATAACGACAATCACAGTTTTTAACAATGGTTTTTGTCCGCACATCTCAACCAAGCATCGTAACTATCTGTAATTCAATGCTTACATCAATGACCCATGAACTAATGAAAACCCATAACCAAAGAATAACAATGTTTGTACTTTAATTTCTAACTTTAAGCCTGTACATTCTACGTATTAATATATTTGGAAAAACTAGTCACAGAAAATACAGCGGCATATGGACTTTGAATCTCTTACTGCTTGCCGCAACATCAATTATCGTTTGTGACGTCCATTTTTGGCTTTCTTTCATCGAAAAGCTACTATATCAGATTATAAAAAAATGTTAAGTTGAAACACATTCACACGGATAATAAAAATGGTGATGGCTGTTAGATCCTAAACTTTTTATGAATAATATCCATTATTGGGGGGGAAGGGGGGAGTAAATCCCTTTAGGGAGCATTGTATATCCAGTAATGGAATAATATCATAATCATCCACTGTTTTAGCCCCTGAGCTGTGCGTATTATGTATTATCCCAGAGTTTTGAAAATTAGTAGGATTGTTTATTACCCCCTTCTGCACATCATACTTAAAGTCCACGAGCGAGGATGGTGAGCGGGTGGTGGGGAAGCCTCTTATGGGGAAATTTTATGGTGAAATTTGGAAATTCCATGATTTTTGTTCACATTTCCTTATTTATTAGTTTTAGCCAATTGTCCTAGATAAATAATTGGAGATAATTAAATTTCCTATTTTGTCATAGGATTAACGGTTAAAAACTTATAGGCTTTACAAGCTGTAGAAATTACCAGCCACAAGGCTTTTTGGATGTTTCTCCTTATTCTCGGTAAATATACCTTCAACCTGGGCACAACCACAACAGAAGCATATGGAAGAGTTTGTGAATGAGAAATTTCTCTATAACATACCCAAACTCAGACAAGACAAGACAATAGGAACACTTAAAATTCCATTAAAAATGATGGTGGCTGAAATATGGTGCTTAAGTACAAAATATAGTAGCTCTTTATAGTATAGTCTTTAGCAACCATTGGATAAGCTACTAAGGAGTATTTTTTATCGTGTAGGCTTCCACGGTCCGAAGATACAGTCATGAAGTTAATTTCCGGGTTAGTCCGGTAGATGTCGAAGAAGTTGGTGGCCGATGTTTCGGATATAATTACAATATCACTGGCGACGTGAATTAGTAGCGAAAGTGTACTAAACACTCACTAATTGACTGGCACACTCGTCCGACTCTTCCGCTTATATAGGTGCCGCGGCCGTAGGTTGTAAACAGACCTGATCTCGGTCGTCGACTACCGACTATTTTACATGCCTTTAAGAAACAAGAATTAATTTAAAACTCAAATTGATACTAGAAATGATAGGAATAGAAAACAACAAAAATATTAAAAACGCTGTTTTAGCATATTTAAGAGGTAAAACTGATAGAATTGGCACAGTACTTAAAAAAAATAAACCACAACAATATTCAAACCTTACAAGAAAACAAAACAGTTTCTTCGGCCTGTCAAGGATAAAATTCATTTGCAGACACAAGGGGTTTATCATATAGAGTGCAGCTGTGGAATGAGTTACATTACAGAAAGCCGCAGAGTAATTTCTACTAGACTAAAAGAACACATAAGGAACACCAAGAATGGAGATACCGAGATGTCAGCCATAGCTAAACATTCGTATGAGATTAAACATCTAGGCCTAATAAACTCTGAGAATATTAAAGTACTAGCAGCGATTGAAGACAACTATAAACAAAAAATACGTTAGGTCTGTTTACAACCTACGGCCGTGGCACGTAAGCGGGACTATATAAGCAGGATAGTCGGACGAGCGCACCAGTCAATGAGTGAGCGTTTAGTAGGTTTTCGCTAATAATTCACGTCGCCCTGACGATGTATATTGTAATATATCCGAAACGTCGGCCAAAAACTTCGTCGACATCTACACGGACCAACCAGGAAATGAACTTCATAAATACTAAGGAATATGTTTAATCTATGATAATACTGACCTAATCATAACATTTAATCCACATGAATCTCAAAAAATCTAAACAAAACAAGAGAATTGTCTGTAGGCCTATTTTAATTAGATATGTTTTGGTATTTTTTGTTATTTTGATGTTTCATACACCAGAGAAGCCGGAAAACACCTTATTAGCTTAATTTCTGATTGTCTCCAGGTGACTTTTATATATACTGTACCCGAATTGTTTAAAAGGAGTTGATTGATTTACATATTTTTCACTGTAATGCAGGCCATTTCAAATCACCCAATATAAATAAAATTTGTCGCTCAACATTTTTTATTTTCCTGATTTTTCTATCAAGAGTTCTTTATAGGTAGATAAACACAAAACACAGTACCTATGAAAAAATGTATAGGTCTATACCATAATTTTGTTTGGCAGCCATTTTTAAAATGGTGGTTGAGCAAATTTTCATAAAAAACATGGTTTGCGGAAAGTTTAATTGCCAAGCCATTTTAAAAGATATCAGAATAATTCAAAAACCACTCTGTTCAGCATACAATGGACTTCAAGTACACATTACTTTAATTATTCTTTAATACTAGAGAGTTAGTCAAACTCTCTCTGTAAAAGATTTGAAAAAAGTCGTCAACCGTTACTTTTTAAAACCATAAAACTTTATGAAGGAAAAGGGACTCACTGATAATTTTTTATTTCTGTGTTGAATACTTTTAGGACTATGTGCAGTATAAATTTTAGTCCTGAGATGCACTCCTTTTACTTTCTCCCCCTATACATAGTATATGGAGAAAGTATTGTTTTCGTAAAAATTGTCGAATTTGAGTTGTTAGTGGAAATATTCGTTTTGGTGCTCCCTGAACCCAAAAAAGTGTTTTTTACGTGGTGTGTGTGTGTGTGTGTGTGTGTGTGTGTGTGTGTGTGTGTGTGTGTGTGTGTGTGTGTGTGTGTGTGTGTGTGTGTGTGTGTGTGTGTGTGTCTGTGTGGATGTGTACAGAGGTAGAGCCCCCTAACCTATGGGCCGATTTTTATGAAATTTTTGTATGTTGGTACTAATCCACGATATCTCCAGGCGTTTTTTTTTTTTTCATTTTTGGAATTTTTGATTTTTAAGGGTAATTATCCCCCAAAAACTGCCAAAAAACATGAAAAATCCATATTTCTCAAAAACGGCTCTAACGATTTTGATTAAACTTTAGTGGTTTGTAGAACTTTAGGTTTCCAACAAAATTACACCACCCGAATTTCTGGAAAACTTCGGGTTCAGAAATTACAGGACTTAAAACATCCAAAATTCAGTTTTTTTGGATTTTTCATAAAAAATCATAAATGTTAAAAAAAGATTACTATTCACCATTAAAAAGAGCTCAAAAAACTAAATAAATTGGTATTTTAAATTACTATTCTACGATTGCTAGTTGAGGAGAAAATTGAAATTTTCATTTAGCGGTAAACGCAGTACGTTGTCCAATGTTATTCTTATGGGGAATACAAAAATAACTATTTCTCTCTTATTTACCGATCAATTTCATTAAAATTTGATATGCAGGTCAAGTTAGCATTGAACAACAGATGATGTTCGAAATGTGTTGCTATTTAACCCTGGGGGGGCAAGGGGGCATTTCCCCTCTCAAAACCACTGTGTGTAGCAACGGACTCTATATAGTGCCTCCCAAAAAGGGATTTGGGTGGATATTTCTGAAAATAACTATTTTAGAAAATTTTCTGTACATTTATCTATACTTCATATTCTATATTTAGTAAATAACAAATGTTTTTGTCATTAAAGTTTGGCTTAAAGGGAGAAAGTATGTAACAGTTTCCTGATACCGTTTATTTACTGTAGCTTTTCAAAAATGGACGAAAACAAAAAATGTAAGTTTTCTTACAATACCGGTACCGGTATCTGAAAAGGGACTGAATGAAATAAAGTGAAAAATGTTACTGAATGTTCTTTACACAAATAGGAATACCTCATAAAAAAATTATGACTGAGACTCAAATATATTTTACTCATGATATAATCAAGCCGTTGTGTGCTAACTTGTCAGTGAACTGTCGTGTACAAATGCAGCGTTTTTACTGAAATTCATTGCTTTATTTCTCAAAATATGGTTAGGTCTCAGTCATAATTTTTGTATGAGATATTCCTATTTGTGTGAAGAACATTCAGTAAAATTTTAATATTAAAAAAAATAAAATTATCATCATTGCACAGTGGTAAGACTATTAGGCCTACTCAAAATAAACATATAGGATACTTTTATAATCCTGACTCCCCCACTGCCATGACTTAAAATTTAAACCCCTTCTCAAAATACGGTACCTTTCAAATTGATCGATGCTGGGCAGTCATTATCCAACGGTAAGCTCCTGGGTCTGTCAGGCTTACTTGTTGTGACGAGTGAAAGTGTTCCGATATAAGTTTCATCTGAAATAGATAAACAAGTGGTAATTAACTGTACATTTATCCGGATGTTTAAAATGTTGAGGTTTCTGTTGGTAGATTCAAATGTGCCTAAGCCTACATTATATATAGTTATTAGGTACACATACATATATATACATATTGTTAGTACCGTACTATGTGTAACTTAAGAATTCCTCAACAAAAAAGCTTATCTTTAAAAAATAGTTTGAAGTTTTAAAAGTTATTTCACAAAATAGTTGTGTTTTAGGTGTATAAATATAAAGTAAGTTACTGTATTATAACACTCTATTTATGTATTAAACTTAGATATTATTAGTATTTGAATAACGGGTATGGATTCATAAGTGGTTTGATTATTTTCAACCCATATTTTTTGGTACCGGTACTATAAATATTTTATCCGAATGCGACGTTACTATCGAAACAATGTTTAAAAATGGCAATTGCTACATTAGTTAGCCTTTATCAATAATGAATTTTCAGCAGTTAAAAGCTGTTAGGCCTATAGTTTTAACAGAAATATATGCAACAGCACGCTGTGCTGTTAAAATAAGGTTATGTTAGTCGTGTAACATACTTAACACTTTTAACCTAACCACCTAAGCGCCCTGTACAACAAGTGGTAGCCCACACAAATCAATAATATTTTATCATTTGCTGTACTCTTACCTTTTACTCTTAGGAAAAAACATCGATACATAAGAAATAGGTAGGGATATAGAAAAAAATAGTGGCTTGAAACTCATTCTAATGTAGTTTTAATACAGAATAAAAACAGTGTTGAAAATAATTTAACCGCTTAATTAATACCAATTAAAAACCCTACCATAATTAACCCTTCGATGTATTCATTCATAACTGTTGTAACCACACAAAAATGATATGTAACTAGTAACCTATTTTAACTACGTACCGGTAGGCAGTCCTAGTTGTAAGTTAGTAACTTAAGTGTTAAGGTAGTGAAAGAAACCTGAATAATTGCACTTCAAAGCATGGACTGATTATGGATTAACCAAAATTAATTGCTACCTGCATGTTCTTTGAGTTTTAAAGTAACTTAGGCCTATATACAATTTTACAAATATCTCTGACTTGTAGTAAATAGGCCAAGTTATTTGATTCTTAATTATGAATATGGGCATATTTAGCTTCAAATAACTTTATTCAATTAAGTTTGTGACTGCCGTGTGAAATTAGGAAATAAGAACAAGTTGGAAAGCTTTAAAATAGTTGTAAAGTTAACTAACCATAACCTAGCCATGGTTTAAGCCAAAGAAAAGTGAACTAATGCAGGGTCCAGTTGAATATTGACAATAAAAATAAGTATTAAAACTAATTATAACTATTATAAAACTGTTTACTGTATTTACCTTTATCCATCGTTATGAACACTTCCAAAACAGATTTCTTGAGTACTTTCATATCGGCCGAAAGAACATAAACAACAAAAAACAACAAATCTAGAAAATAAAGGCAAAATGGCGGCGAGTTAGTTGACAGTTGAACAATACGTTTCATAAACGTCCGCTGTCACGTGATCTGTGGGGAGCGCGACGAGCGCTGTTTAACTGAAAGTGCTTTCAATTGTAACACACTCCTATTCAAACTTGTTTAATATAAGTTTTTTAACTTTTATTTTAATGTATATATAATCAAGTTTAAAATCGCAATTAAGTCGTATTAAAATAAGGGTAATATAAGTCGTTTAACTGTTTGTTGAAATTGTTTCAAAACAACTTTTTATAATTGATATAAACACGTTTTAAAACAAGTTTAATAATGCAACTATTTTAACTATTAAAGAAATTTTTTTCAATTCAACTTTACAATTGTTAAAAACTCTTATTACAAAAAAGTTTAATATGAGTCTTCTAACTATTACAGAAATTGTTTCAAATCAACTTTACAATTGTTATAAACTCGTATTGAAACAAGTTTAATATAAGTATTTTAACTGTTATTGAAATTGTTTCAAAACAACTTTAAAATTATTATAAAGTTGTATTAAAAAAAGTTTAATAAAAGTCTTTTGGCTGTTTTTGAAATTGTTTCAAAACAACTTTAAAATTATTATAAAGTTGTATTAAAACAAGTTTAATATAATTCTTTTAACTGTTTTTGAAATTGTATCAAAAAAACTTTAAAATTATTATAAAGTTGTATTAAAATAAGTTTAATATAAGTCTTTTAACGGTTTTTGAAATTGTTTCAAAACAACTTTAAAATTATTATAAAGTTGTATTAAAACAAGTTTAATATAAGTCTTTTAACTGATATTAAAATTGTTTCAAAACCACATTAAAACTGTTATAAACTAATATTAAAATTTATTTTAATATCAGACATTACAACTGATATCAAAACAATTTTAAAGTTGTTTTGAGTTTGTATTAAAGTTGTTTTAATATAAAACTTATATCAAAATATATTGAAATTGTTTTAAAACAATTTTAGGACCGTTTTCAACAATTTTTATGCTACTTGGGAAAGGGTGATTTGGTTTAAGAACACTATCAATTTATGTTCGAGTTTTTATTTACATATATTTCTGTATTTAGTTTATCATTCTAACTAACGAGTTTTAAATAAGTTCCTGGGTGTCTTCAAACGAAGCGAGCCTAATATTGTTATTTTGCCTCTCTGTTATAATTTCTGTGAATAATGTAAAGTATACATTGAACCAGAATAAAATTGTTTAAAAAAAAAAAAAAAGAACTGAAGCCTCACTGGAGGATATTTTTGTAAACAAATGATCTGGCCACAGAGTAATAAAGATTAACATAACTTGTGATGAGAGGATTTGATTGGTTAAACATATTGTTGTCATTTTATAGTACAAAATCCCCCTTAAAATAGAGCGACTTGTCTGGTTCTCGAACTCATGAAAATAGATGCTGCTTTACATGTTTAAAAAAAACTTCATCAAGATTGGACCATTTTTACGAAAGTTATCGTGCCTACAGACATATATACTGTATAAGAATTTGAACGAATGGTGTTTTCGGCATCTGGGGGCCTCAAAACAAAAAGTTATCATGGTCCCGGGCCTAGGTCTTACCATGCCGACTACGGTAATAGCTTCTTACCTATAGGGGAAATTCGCTAAAACGTGTGTAATGGTAGTTAAGTCATTAATATCTCAACAAAATTTAACCAAAACAAATGTCTACTCTCCATGAATATTCCCAGTGAAACTGAGATCGCCAATTCTAGCATAAAAACTAAAGAGAAATGAGGAACGAATAATAACCGATCACTATTCTTGAATTGATATAGTTTACCGTTTGAACGAGGTCATTTCAGAGCCCTATTTATCCGAGTGCACACATTATGTTGCAGTGCCAAACACAACGTGTTTACATTGCGCAGTCAAAGCTGGGAGCTGTTTGGTCAGTGAACGTTTCGCCTAATGGTAAATATAGAGGTTCGAGTAACGTATTGAATGGTTAATTGGTTCTAGATCGATATTGAAATTGAAAAAAATATCACATTATACAAGATTCAACCGCATGCAGACCAACACTTCACTGATGGTATGAATATTGGGTATAATAATTACAACACTGATTATTGTTGCAAGATGTACAGTATAGTTTGGGTATTGAAAAAAAATTTTCTGACTATATGAATATCGGAATAAAAATAAGAAAATATTGTATTGGTTGTGAAATCTTAAAATAGGGCAGAAAATAAAATTTGAAAATAATAACAATTGTTAAATTATATACACAAAACCAGATAATATAAAGTATTAACAATTATTCTAAAGTTTCTTCCACTACATATTTAACATAAATTAGAACAATTACTAACGTAAAGACTACTGAAGTTATAGATTGTATAATTACTTTTTCAAAAGTGTTAGTTTTGTTTAAGAGATTTTAACTTTCGTAAATTGAGTTGACTACTATATAATTTGTGTATATAATTTAACAATTTTTATTATTTTCAAATTTTATTTTCTGCCCACTTACAACAAATAAAAAATTGTCGGCATGATCTACCTTCGTTAATTAAGTTCAGAAAAAACCAATAAAGGATCTCCCATCACAGAGCTAAATCGAGGGTGCGAAACCATTGGAGTCCAGCCTCACTTGTTCCATGCAAGCCGGCCAACCCTTCAGGGAAAGCGCTCAGAGGGCAGTCATTAACTATGTGGTCCATAGTTAAGTACTAAATTAATAAAACAAACGGAGTCGGCAATGTTTCGTTAATTCATTTTCATATTTAGAAATTAGGTGGTAATCTGTGGCTCACCACAAGTAACTATTAACACCATTGTCTATAGATACTGAAGAATATGTAACCAACACTAACACTGACATCAACAACGCTTTCAATCAAAAATCATGCTCAACATCCTGGTGGTTGCATAGTGTGTGAAAAAGAAAGTATTACACCGATATACATGTACTTATACAGATCGAGAAGAATTATCCCCTTTTAGCAACAGTTGTTAAGCAAAACTAGGCGTATAACTAAACCATTTGGCCATGATTCAACTTATGGACAATAGTAATTCGGCGAAGAGATTGAAGAGACGCTTTTTGGACCTACCATATGGTGTCGTTGATTATACTTGAATTTCAGTTGGAAACAAATGATTATACAGTACGAGTAAAGAGACTGTTCGGGATAATGAGTTTTAGGTGATTACAAAATATATTTAATTTGAATTTGTTTGAATACATTTTATTATTTTTAGCGAATATCCCCTATAGGGAAGAAGCTATTACCATAGTCGGTATGGTAAGACCTATGCCCGGGACCATGATAACTTTTCGTTTTGAGGTCCCCAGACCCCAAAACACCATTCGTTAAAAACTGAATATATATATAATATATTTATATATAATTCTGTAAGCAACATTTTTAAATCAAAATTGTGTGTGTTTGGCAAGACACAGGATGATGGGAGACGGCTCAAATTAAAGGACTCTATCCCGGAGACTCGGGAAAAATATAAATATTTCTAACAAGCTACCTGAAAACGAGAAATAACGTAAAACATCCCCCATAAGAAAAGCATGGGGATTAAAAACGTCTGCTTTATTTACAGTTGAGCATGTGATTAAGTTTCTTCTTTGTTTACGAAGTAACATGTGTTCCTATTTATCTTGTTTTATTTTCTTTAGCATGTAAAGAGTAAAAGCATTGACTATAAAATATTCAATGGTAAAAGAGTCAGATGAGGCAGACTATTGGAGCAAGGTTAGTAGGGGCTTTGGCCCCTTCAAACCACTAGTATATATATATATATATATATATATATATATATATATATATATATATATATATATATATATATGTCCATGAGTGTGATAACTCTCGTAAAAAAGGTTTGATTTTAATGAATTTTTTGCAAACGTGTAAAAAAAACATTTATGACTTAAAGTTCGAAAACCAGACGGGTCGACCCATCCGAAGGGGTATTTTGGGGAGATGTTGTACCCTAAAAATGGGTTTTTTGAAGTCTTTACAAGTTATAGTTTTAAAAGTCAAATGTTATTTTTCACCATTGTATTCAACTCAAAAACACACAATTTGGTGTTTTGATTATTTCTCTATGTCAATTGGTTACCGAGATATTGAAAGTGTTAAACACCAATATGTTGTCCAATGTTATTGTTATGGAGAATAAGAATAATTTTATATCTAGCTTATTTATGCACGTATCCTAATGAAACTTGGTATACAGCTTCATATAGTTGTGGTCCATTGATAGTTGCATAAAAAAGACAATTTTGGACGATGATTCCCGTAGCAGCAAACCTGCGTAAGCAGCCCCCATGTTATTCTTACGGAGAAAAAGTAAAATATTATGTCTCCATTAATTATGAACATAAATTAATACAATTTGGTATGTGGCAAGTTAACCTTGTTGAGTTTTATTGATATTTTTGCATAAAAACCAAAATTTTGTATTCCTTGTTTCAGCAAACCTACTTACCCAGCCCCCATGTTATTCTCACAGAGAATAATTACAATGTTATATATCGCTTATTAATGAATGAATATTGATGAATCTTGTATGTCGCTTCACCTAGTTGAATTATATTGATATTTGCCTAAAAACCAACTGTTTGTGTTCCTTGTTCCAGCGAACCTACGAACTCATCCACAATGTTATTCTTATGGAGAGTAATTAAAATTGTATATATTGCTGATTTGTGAATATGTTATTATGGAGCTTGGTAAGCGGCTTTAGTGGTATTAAAGGCATTCTATATACATTGTAAATTTGCTGAGTATACATGTTTGCTGCAACGGGAGCATTTTTATATTGTTATTCAAAGTTCCAATATTTTGAAAATATACATTTACTAAAATTAATACATGTTACACCAATAAGTTCCTTTATAGCAGCAGGACTAAATTGTAATGCTTATTTTATAAAAATAAATTCACAAATTATTTATGTATTACATACTTATGCCAACCCAATACAAATTTTCTATCTGAATCTTGATTCATAAAACCCCAAAGATAAATATTTGCCATGATAACAAAAGTTGTTTAATAGTTTACTATGCATTATTTCATAATTTTATGCTCTATGAAACAGGTTTGTAAAATGTTTTAATTCCGCTGCCTACTTCAGATTTGACTGAAACTCTTGCAAACTGTAGTTACTTACGTAACTAACTGGTTTTGAGTTAGTTGTGGTTGTGCAATTTTAATTAAAGCAATTTACCATATGTTCCACCTAAGTAATATGCTAATAGCAGCGGTTTATGAGACAAAGGGCAGGTATTGTTGTACTCACACGGTTTCATAAGCTACAGGTTTTTGTGAAGCGAATTTTTATATTACGGTTTTACAATCAACAAAATAATTTTGATTTTACTATCACAATGAATCGGGCATGGCTTTTGATAGCAACGTCACTGGTAAGTTATCTGAAAATAAAAGGCAGACTAAAATAATCGTTCACTTTTTTTATAAATTATCCTATTATGTGCCATTACAAGTAGTATGAAATGGTATTAAGCAAATGTCCTATGGCATAGTGTGTTTATTTATTATTTATTAGCTAGACCCGCAGAGTGAAACTTAAGTTAAGCCCGGGACCACGATAAAAGTTTCTAACGCGACTATCTGATCACGTCATGGGGGTTATATATCTGAAACTTTATATGTAAATTTTTGGTGTGATTTAATTAAAATTTAGTAGGGACAGTCCTTTCTATAATCAGTTGGACAATAACTTTGGGCAAAACCATCGGAAAACCTTAAGGCTCCGGTCTACCCTAAAGAAAAAGCTGCGTCGCCAATTTAAAATACATTGTTAGATAGGGAAAAGGAGCGGTTTGGAAGTCCGTAGGATTTACTGTTTGCGGCTATGATAATTATGTCGTCAATATACTATAAACGGAATTTTTGGAAGAAAGTTAATTTTACTTATGTTATTTTTAGAATTTCAAAATAATGTTCAACTCTTAAGTTGTTGTAGTTTGAAAAAAGCTCATTTTTGAACATTTAAAAGGACTTGTAAATGCAACTCAGATAAATAAAAACGAGTTTGCACGCAGCACGCCATCCATGGGCGGATTTAGGTCAAAATATTTGGGGGTGCCAGCTATCCTAAAGTATGAGTCATTGTATGCTCGAATTCAAACACTAAAATCCTATTTAAATGGCCCGTTTTAAGGCCCACGTAGGCCCTAGCTGTTTCATTTATTATAACAAAAAAAACAACATTTTATTAGTATAGCTTATTTTAGTTGAGAAAACTGTGTTTCTACTTCGGAATTTTATTACGAAAACCGCCCTAGAATATTGATTTTAATCGCTGCTAGAAAAGCATTTTGAAAATCTTTAAAGAGCATTTATTTGTTTTTAAAGAAGATCGTTGGTTAATCTATTTTTAACCATCAAGACAATTTGATTTGATAACTAATTACAGTACAAAAGAACTAAGGAATATAAAAATGGTCATAACAAATTAAATTAAAAGTAACATTATTTTAATGATACAGTACTGTGAAAACTTTAACGAGAAAAAAGTACAACAAAAGATTGTTTTGTTTGTGAGTTAGATAGTGATTACTGTATAACAAAAGTCTTTTTATTCTTCATACTTATTAATGTCTCTTTACCAATTAGGCTTACCTTATATTCGTCGACCTTTTGAAAGATACAAGTCTGCAAGTTTATCATAGTCATGTCCTTTACTATATCACTTTCTGAGCACAGCATCATTAGGTCCACCAGCCCCGTTCTTCGTTCATTGTCGAACGCAGCCAGTTGTTTATTCTCCGCATTGCTGAGAATGTCCTTTCGCATGTCGCACTGATGGAAGGCAAGGTAAAAGCAACGCACATCATTTTGTGCAAGTTAGGGTACGTTGAAGCACTGATTGTTTCGATTAAAACAGGAACGAGTTTTTTCAATGATGAAGTTTCCAAATTTATCACCATATTGTCAGCGTCCTTCTTTTCTTGTACAACAAGATTAGCTAGGTTCATTTCTGATTTCAAACTTCTTATATTGACATTTTTTGCCATATCGTAAGTGTCTATGAAGAACATACTTTTGTCTATATTCAATCGCAAAAACTGTTCAGATGATGTCGCCAGTTTCAAGCTGTCTTCTGTAAATCTTCTCTTCATCTCATTCAACAGCAAGTCCATAACCGGATAGTAAAAGTTTGTCCTGAAGCTTGATGCTTTATCTGATGCCACCGACCCTTTTCCATTGAAGTTTGTGCTTTGAATGTTGTCAGCGAGACTGTGCCCAACAGGTGTAATAACGACGTAGCTGTCAAGCCTGCTAGACAGTACCCTACGCCGTTTACAGCTTTCGGGAAGGCTTACATCAGTGGCTGTGGATGTACTATAATCACTGTCCTCAGATGGAGTTGGTACGTCGTTAGTTTTTGCAAACTGAATTACCTTCTTCCAAATCTGGTTCCATTTCTCCTCGGTTCTCCAGCCTTCCATAATCTGTATTGCTCCTTTAATGGATGACGAGCAAGAAGCGATGCTGCTGTTCTCTTTCTGTAAGGCCTTGCTCAGCACATTCACATGGGTCAAAATTTCGGAGGAAACCAAAAGGCAGACAATTAACTCTAAACTCAAGATTGAAGCAAGTATGCCTTTTGCTTCAGGTGCCCTCGCATGCCGCAAATCAGAGGCAAAACTTTTCAAAACCTCTATTATAGGCTTGAAAAGGTCTTCAACAACAGAAACAGCAGTTGCCCTACATGACCACCTCGTATCAGATTGTTTGACAACAGTTTGAATGTGTTTTTTCTTGTCATTGGTTTCAACTTTTAATTTATTTTGCAAATCTATAAACATAGCATTTGAATCAGGACTAGAAAACAATTTGAATAGCGCTTGCATTGTAGAAAAAAGTTACAAGACAGATCGTTACTGTTGCATGCAGCTACTAAAACTAAGTTTAGTTTATGCGCCATACAGTGTATATAATTGGCGTATGGATGGGACCTTTTAACGATTGCTTCGATACCATTGTTGACTCCTGAAATTACTGATGCTCCATCATAGGACTGTCCAACCAAAATAGCTGAGATTCCCATACTACTTAAAGAATCTAAAATAATTTGAGACAGACTGTCAGCATCCCGTGCGAGTGAAACATCTTTCATATAAATTAACCTTTCTTAAATTTCATTACGGAAAAAATACCGAATACGGATACAAAGTTGCTGAGTTTTATGGAATCTTGCTTCGTCAACTAAAATAGCATAGAGTTCAGCAGTACTAACTTCTATCACAATTTGTCTCAGAACTTCCTCAGAAATAATATGGATTATTTCATTTTGCGTGTTGGAACCAGTTAAATTGAAGTATTGCTCATATTTCAACTTAAAAGAGGGATTGTATTTACTGAATAATTCACTAAGTTCTAAAAAGTTACCTTTGTTTTCCGAGTTGACCGACTCGTCATGCCTCTTAAAGCTAAACCTTGGCGAGCCAGATAGAGCAATATGTCAATGATTTTTTAAAATACTCCTTTTCAATTATTTGCCTTTTATGGCCTTCAGATACTTGCGCAAGAATATTTTCAGAGGGCGCTTTATAATTTAACCATTTAGACATGCTAAATTTTTGTGTATCACACTCGGAATGCTTATCTAATTTTGCTGCTATTTTCCTCCAATTGTTCATTCCCTTTTTGGTATATGTATCCTCTTTCCCGCTTGTTTTAGAAGAGAACATTCTGCATGGAAAGCAAAAAACAGCGTCTTTCCTTATACTATATTCTAACCATTCGTAGCTGTCATAATATTTGCTATTGAAAAAACGGGGTTTATCAGAAAATTCTGTTACGGGAAACTGCGGCAAAATAGGCCTGCATGGGCCGGAAGCAAGACTTCCCAAATAACTTTCTTCAACAGGTGTAGTAGGCCTATCCGTATCAAGCTGAAGCTCACCTGATAGGTTATCATTCGGCTTCAAGTGTTTTGAGGTTGAACCTTGACTTGTAGACGGAACTGATGCACAGGCTTTTGAAAGATTTTGTACTTTCTTTATCTCATTTGGTATTAAAAAAAAACGATCATATATCTCGGCCACTCCCCCCGCCTCGCACTGGTTTACTAAAACTCATGATATTTCGCTTATAAATTATGCACTAGTTAACTACTTGTAATAACAACTATTAAAATAAAAAGTACTACACACTGCACGAACTTATAACCAAACCGTACTGGCCACTGACTGAGCACTGAGTAACGAACGATGCTACACCTGTAGAATCCAATGAATTACAAAAAAATAAAAATAATTATTTCGTGGATGTGCATCATATTCCGAGAAATCAAGTCACCACAGGTAAAGGATGAGAGGGGGAGGGGGAGGGAGAGAGAGAGCGCGCGTGAGAGCAGGGCATCGAGGTTTTAAGTCTTTGGAGCAGGGTCGGTACTCGCCCTCGCCGGAAACCGGAAACGTCGTGGTGTCGCACACACACGCGCGCGATTTGTTACAAATTAAATATAGTTTAATTTTCTTTTAAATAGATGTTTCGATTACGCGACTTACGTCTTACTTGTTAAAAAAGTTGATTGTCCTAAACAATTTTTGATCCAAAACAAAAACATTACAAAAATATGATTCAAATTTTTTTTAAATCATCAAAAATCAGTGGGTGCCAGGCACCCCCGTAAATCCGCCCATGCAGCACGCTGACGTGAGGGAAGTGAATTTCCACATGAAAACTATAAAAACTTAAAATCAGTTAAAAAACATACAATTATTCTAATTTTTATTCAAATCTGAAAATATTGATTTTGGCTGTTCTGATGCTCCTGGTTCTATTTACCTGCAATGTTGGGAATACAATTTTGCGCATTATAAGGTTAGGAGAAGGTCCAGTCAGGCTTTAAAGTAGGCTTGAGGTTGTTGGGATGATAAAAGTACACCAACAAATGAATAACAGGCTTTTCTATTGTAAAACCCCCATAAGTTAACGCACTGTGTTTGGTCAATACACATTTTCTTTAATAACTTGGTAAATATAAATGCTAGAATGACGAGAGAGGGCTTAAAAGTTTCGCCACACTCATTCCCATCTTTTTACAGTCGTTAATTTCACATCCGGGACTTTTATGACGCTTTTTGGGCCCAAAAACTCGAAATTTGAAAGATTAATCCCTAAAAAAGGGGTTTAGAGTTTTCCGATTGTTTTGCCCAACGAACTTGTCCAACTGATTATGGAAAGGAACGCCCCTACCAAATTTGAAGTAAATCGGACAAATAATATGACCGCTAGAATGCATACACACATATATAAAAATAAATATATATAAAATTTTGACCGAACCCCCAAAACATGTTCAGGGGGTCACGTTAGGAACTTGTATGGTGGTCCCGGGCTTAAGTTTCACCTTGCGGGTCATGCTAATAGTTCACTTTCCATAGGAAATTCACTAAAAATAAAAAATAGGTATATTTTTCTTTTTATTATTATACTTTATCTTTAATTAAAGGGTTTATGAAGAGCTGTAAAGAGTATTCCTGCAAACCCTTTCCTAGAGCTGCGCGGAAGGGGTAGACCCCCTTAACCCCATTTTTTTGGGATTTAAAATTTCACATTTTGAGTCGTTGGGTTCAAAAAGGGCCAACAAAGCTCCGAATGTAAATGCATTTTAAGTTATAGAACATAAAAAGCCAAAACATTTAACTCATTGTTCTAGCACAAATATTTGGAAAGCGGGAGTCTTCTTTCTATCATACCACGCAAAACCCCTAATGTAACAGATTTGAATGACAAAATCTGTGGATAATATTCGTTTGATGGGATAAAATTCTAACTATAATGACGAAGAACATAAAAAGAGAACTACAATGAATTTAAACTAGGCTAGCGAGCGAAGCCACCTAATAACGAGTGACGTTAGTGAGGTTAAACTAACGATATCATAAACTTTTTGTGATCGTGTGCTAGATTTTCCCGGGTAACGTTACTGTGTTAACTTAACTTCAAGTAATACACAAAGCTGTCTATAACTGTATTAAGTTGAATTACTAAGTATATAGTAATTTCACACGAAGCTAAATCGCCTCCCCTTTTAATCCTGCGGATCACAGGACTTATGCGCAACCGCAACCACACAAGTCCTTGAGTCAAATTCAGTACCTAATACCAATGCAGGGTGAATTTGCAATGTTATAATTAAATTTTGTGCACGAAATTACGTGATTGTTGTTGTAAAATTTGTAAAAGGTCTGAAAGTGGGCGATTTATCACTACTATTGTAAAAATGCGATGGTGTCTGTCTGTGTATTGTTACATCACGCCAAAACCACTGGACCAATTCTGCTGACATTTTGCACAAATGTAGTCTATGTACCCAGGAATTTCATAGGTCTATTGCCGTTTAAAAATGTCCTCAGGGCTCTGCCCTACGGGACATCCAAGTGCCCATGATATTCATATGGAGGAGAGTTTTATTTTGTTAAATAGCTGTTCCCGCAGGCTTCGCCCCGCAAATAATTTATAATACCCCCGTCGCAGCAAACCTGCATACTCAGCGAATTTCCAATGAATATATAACATAACACATTAACACTTAACAGGATTCATAAGAAATATATTCACAAACAAGCGATATTACAAATATTAATTATTCTCCATAAGAAAAACATTGGGAATGAGTACGCAGGTTTGCTGCAACAAGGAACACAAAATAATGGGTTTGTATGCAAATATCATTAGAACTCTAAGTAAAGTCACATACCAAGTTTCATTCATATACATTTATAAGTAAGCGATATATAACATTTTAATTATTCTCCATAAGAATAACATGGGGACCGATTACCTAGGTTTGCTGCTATGGGAACCATATGTGAAAATTTTGTATTTTGTGCAAACATCGGTAAACCCCAACCAGATAAAGCCATATACCAAATTTTATCAGTATTTTATGTTCATAAATAAGCGAGATATACAATTTTTCTTTTTCACCATAAGAATAACATTAGACAACGTACTGTGTTTAGCACTTTCAATGTCTCAGGAACCAATTGACGTAGAGCAATGATAAAAATACCAAATTGTTTGTTTGTTTTAAGCAGAATTAAATGGTAAAAAATAAAATTTGATTTAAATAAAAATTACATGTGGAAACCCCAAAAAACCCATTTTTGGGATACAAAACCCCCCAAAAACCCCCCTTTGGATGGTGCGATTCGTCTGGTTTTCGAACTCGTTCAAATAAATGGTGCTTTACACATTTGTACCAAATTTCATTAAGATCGGACCTTTTTTACGAGAGTTATCGTGCTTACGGACACACATATATATATAAATAAATAAATAAATATATATATATATACATACATATATAAAAATTTGAACGAATGGTGTTTTTGGCATCTGGGGACCTCAAAATGAAAAGTTATCATGGTCTCGGGCTTAAGTCTTACCATGAGACCTACGGTAATAGCTTCTTCCCTATAGGGGAAATTCGCTAAAAACTATGACAGTTGTGTGTGCTGCATTCTGTGGTTAGCCTGTGGAACTACTACGAATCAAGATCAGCTGATTGTATTTTCCTTAGCTCAAACAAAAATGAATGTCCATAAGAAATACATGGGAACTTTGTCGGGATCTCTGGCGGAGCCCTAAGGTCAGATCGGGATGAAAACCATTTAGTTTCCCTATTTTATGCCTAAAGAATCAGTGTACAAAATTTCAGCTCTCTACCTACATGGGAAGGTGGAGACTTAGTGATGAGTGAATCAGTCAGCCTGGGCTTTGCCTTTTGTAGACATAGATGTCACATGTGTGTTTTCCTAATTCAATTAATTTAAATAAACAGCTGTTATAAGGAGTATTGGTATTATCTAACTATAGACTGTCATTGTTTTGTTTACAATTTTACTACTCTGAATTTTCACCCCGTTGCAAAGCACGGGCATAGCAGATAGTTGTTGATAAAAGGAGAAACTTATTGGCAAAAGTTGATTACAAAAACATAATGCAATGAAGTAAAATAACAATAATAATATGTATTTCCTCTTTATATGGCATGCGTGGTCCCAGTGAATAAATATGTTTAAAACCTGTGTACGCAGTAGGGCGGTTGGGGTGGACACTCAAAGCCTTGGATGCTTTGAGTGGATAAGCGACTGGAGACGTTACATGCTTTGCCGTACCAATTGCGATGTCCTCGGCTTTGAAACAGACTGTACCCCTTTCGCTTGGTTGCTCTGATTTGACCAAATAGCAGTTATATTAGGGTTGAATATTTTAAACCACAATTTGTAATGTAAGAAGAGTGAGGAGAGAGGAAAGGTTAATGACATTACACCAGTTTTCCTGTTCGTCTCAATATTGTTAAAAAATATATAGCCTACTAATGATATGATTCACGTAACTTATTATAGTATAATTATCCTCATTGAATTAATGTTTAGTTATCTGTGAGTAATGTAAAAATGTTTCATTGTTATATTACTGCTGCTGACTCTGTGTAAAATTAATTAAATTGTTCTCCTTCCCTAGTAAAAATGGCGTCTCATTCAAAGTTAAAACTAATAACCCTTCCAAATCTTTTAAAAACTTAAGACCATTTTCAGGTTATGGGTCCCAGAATAATTTAAAATAACTTAAAACAGTATAATTAACTATTGGGAGTAAAAGTAATACTAGGAAGTACCTAAGTCATTAAAAGTAAGAGTGAAAATGAGTGCCGGTAGCGATGGTGACGTGTTGAACGTGGGGAACTGAGAGACGCCGACTCTTTTAATATGTGGGATTTTGAAATAAAAATCGTAATCAAAGCCAGAAACCTTATGGACATAGTAGATGGAACAGAATCTCTGGAAAATCAAGGTGAAGATGCAAAGAAGGTAAAATTATGGAAGTCTTTAGATGTCAAAGCCCAACATATCATTTTAATGACCTTAGAACAATCAGTAAAAATGCACATTGTTACCTGTGAGACATCTAAACAAATGTATGCCACACTAAAAACAATATTTCAAAGGGATACATCCCAGCAAAAATGTTCTTTGCTGCAAGAGTTCTACAACTACAAATACGACCAACAAAAGGACATAATGTCAAACATAACCTACATTCAGAACCTATCATTCAAACTCAACAGGCTGGACCAGAAAGTGGACGACTTGATGCTGATCACGAAAATACTGAGTATTCTACCAGAACATTACAAACATTTCTCAAGTGCGTGGGACTCTACAAACTCCGAGGACAAGACCCTGGACAATCTAAAGGCGAGGCTGATGCAGGAAGAAACAAAGACCATGGGTGATTGTGAGCAAGTAGCTTTCAAAACTAAACCTCAAGGTAGGCCTAGAATAGTAAATGTTATCAATGCAAAGAAGCAGGTCATATTCGTGAAAACTGTCCTAACAATAAACATAAATTTTGTATTTTTTGTAAGAAAACTAATCATACGGAAAGGGAATGTTTTTTGAAAAATAAGCAATCAAAGTCTAAAGTGTATTGTAATATTTGTAAGAAAAATAACCACACTGAAAAAGATTGTTTTTTCCGTAACAAGCCTAATAAACAAAACTATCAATGTAAAACATCTTTTCTAATGATCCATGAAAATATATCATCAAACCGAGTAGGCCTAGGTTATGAAACTGGAAAATGTGAAACTGTTAAGTCTAGTGTAAATCTATGTAAACCTAATGATATTGCTAAAACTAAATATTTTATTGTAGACAGTGGTTGCACTCCTAATCACATGACAAACGATTTTTCAATCATTGAAAATGTAAAATCATGTAGTAAAAATATATTTGTTGCTAAGAAAGATCAAACCATGCAACAGACAGCTATAGGTCAGTTTGACTCTGAGCAATTACCTTAACAAATGTTTCCTATGTTCCTGAGTTGAGTAACAATCTTACGTCAGTAAATGCAATAACTGAAAACGGTGGTGAGGTATTGTTCACCAAAAACAAAGTACAAGTTTTAAAAAATCATTCTGTAGTCTTAGAAGGTTGTAAAAATAAAAGTGGCCTATATGTAGTTCAGCTAACCGATAGTGAAAATGCTAAGGAAATAGCTGCTGTTAGCAAAATTGATCAAAATGATTGTAAACCTAACCTTAAAACTAATGTACATGTAGACTGTAGGCCTAGTAAAAATCAGATCTGTGATGCTAAGTCAAGTGTTAAAAGTAGGATACTTAATGAAGTTTCTCAAGAATGGCATAGAAAGTTAGGTCATATTAGTTTTTCGTACTTAAAAAAGTTAACAAAAATAAGTAATGGTATGCCAGCTGATCTTACCATATGTGAGGATGAATTTTGTGACATTTGTTGTAAGGCTAAGCAAGTAAGAAATCCTTTTAATACATCTCGAGAAAAAGCTTCGAGACCTTTGCAACTTATCCATTCGGATCTCTGTGGTCCCATTGATCCCTTGACTTATGATGGTAAAAAATATTTGTTAACTGTAATAGATGATTACACTCACTTTTGTAAAGTGTACCTATTGAAATCTAAAAATGAAGTGTTCTCATATTTAAAAGAGTATGTAAATGAAGCCGAAGCTCATTTTAATTGTAAAATCTCTAAACTAAGATGCGACAATGGTGGTGAATACATCGCCAGCGGTCTGAAACAATATTGTAAATTAAAAGGAATTGTCATTGACTACACGATACCATATTCTCCCCAGCTTAATGGAACTGCGGAAAGAATGAACCGTACGTTGATGGAAAAGGCTAGAGCGTTGATTTTTGATTCAAATTTGCATAAAGAAATGTGGGGCGAAGCTATTTTAACATCTGCATACTTAATTAACAGAAGTCCTACTGCTAATTTAGACACAACACCTGCTGAAAAGTGGTATGGCAGAAAACCAGATCTCTCTAGACTTCAGATTTTCGGGTCAGTAGCCTATTCAAAGGTTTTAGGTAATTTAAAGAAGTTAGAGGCCAGAAGTAAAGAGGCTATTTTTGTAGGATACACATTGAACGGATACCGATTGTGGGATCCAGTAATAAGAAAAATCTTTGTTTCACGAGATGTGATATTTAATAATCCTAACCCTGTAAGGAACGTAAAACAAATGCAAGAAATAGTGATTGACAATCAGAATGTAAAAATCAATGCTGATGAAAATGAAAATAATCGACCTGACGACAACCTAGATGCTCCAGGAAACAGAGATGAAGACCAAATGGAAGTAAGACTCGAAGATGATCAGATATTTACAGACCTAGAAGAAACACATGAACAAATTAGGCCTAATATAAATGATGAAATGGAACAAGAACGGCGCTATGGTTTGCGACCAAGAACAAATATTAAACGTCCTGCGAGATATGAAGAAAATTTCCAAAACGGCCAAGTGATGTTGACTTATGATGAGTGTATGACAGGCAATGATAAAAACAAATGGCAACTAGCAATACAAAAAGAAAAAGATTCATTAGAAAAGAATCATACATGGGAAATAGTTGATGAAAACCAAATAAATGCAGAAAAGAAATCCTAAGCAGTAGATGGGTGTTTAAAGTAAAAGACGATGGAACTTATAAAGCTCGACTCGTTATTCGACGCTGTGAACAGAAAAATGGTTTAGATTTTAGAGATACCTTCAGTCCAGTAATAGAAAGTGCTTCCCTGAGAATCCTGTTCTCATTGGCTGCACAAGAAAACCTGCACATTCAAACATTTGATGTGAAAACTGCTTTCCTGTATGGAGAAATTGAAGATGACATCTATATGAAAATACCAGAAGGATTTGAAGAGAAAGGAAAAATCTGCAAACTTAATAAAGCTCTTTATGGCTTAAAACAAGCTCCAAACAAAAAACTAACATCAATAAAAAATAACATCAATTCTTAAAAGTGAAGGTCTAAAACATTTTAAAACGGACCTGTGCCTTTTCAAAGATACAAAGAATGAACTATACTTAGCGATTCACGTTGATGACGTTGACGTTGATGGAATGGGAAAAGACCCTAACAAACTAAAACCCTGCTAGAAAAACTTGAGGAAAATTTTGAGATGACAAGCAACAAAAATCCATCTGTGTAGCCTATATTGGAATGGAAATAACTAGGAAAAGCGAAGGTATTTATCTAACACAGAAAAACTATGCTAATCAAGTACTGAACAACTTCAACATGATAGACTGCAAACCTGTATCTACTCCTATTATAAATGAAGAAAAGACTACTGAAGTTGAAGGTAAAAAAATAAATTTTCCTTACAGAGAAGCTGTAGGAAGCTTACTTTATATGACAAATAAAACCAGGCCAGATATGTCATTTGCAGTAAATTTTGAAAACCGTTTCATGGAAAATCCAGAGAAGAAAGACATACAAAATGTAAAAAGAACGCTAAGATACCTGAAAGGAACAGTAAATAAAGGAATATTTTTCCCTTCAGCGCAATCTGAAGAAGTAACAATTCAAGCGTATTGCGATTCAGACTATGCAGGAGATGTAAAAGACAGGAAAAGTACCAGTGGATATGTTCTAATGCTCGGACATTCACCTATTGTATGGATTTCTAAAAAACAACCAATTATTTCTCTTTCAACAGCTGAAGCTGAGTACATATCTGCAGCAGAATGTTGCAAATAAATAAAGTACATCAAAACTCTAATCACAGAACTAACGGACAAGTCTATGAAAACCACCCTACATGTAGACAATCAAAGTGCTATAAAGCTAATAGTCAGGTCAGATGAACAGAAAAAGTAAACACATCGATGTTAGATTCCATTATGTAAGCGAACAATTTCATGAAGGATTATTCGATTTAAAGTACTGCTGTTCGGAGAATCAGTTGGCCGATGTGTTTACTAAACCCTTGTCAAGCACAAAATTTGAAAAATTTTCAAATATATTAATGAAAAATGTGTAAAGTAATAAGTACACTTTCTAAATGAAATAGCCTATTAAGTTTCTTACTGTCAGTAATATGTGACTAAGCCTATATATAGCCCATTTCAAAGTTAGGCATTTTGTCTGGTACAATCTTCATTGTCATTGTTAATTGATGTTATAGTTATAATTTAATTACTTTAGAAGTTATAATAATTTGGTTTGTTTGTCATTGAATATTTTATAAAAATGCTTATGTTATGTTAATAATATGTTATGTGAGTTTAATTGTTCAATTCAATTTAATATTATGTGTAGCCTAATAGTTGAAACATTAAAAAAAACATTTTTACATTAAGGGGGTGTGTTAAAATATATATAGCCTACTAATGATATGATTCACCATGTAACTTATTATAGTATAATTATCCTCATTGAATTAATATTTAGTTATTTGTGAGTAATGTAAAAATGTTTCATTGTTATATTACTGCTGCTGACTCTGTGTAAAATTAATTAAATTGTTCTCCTTCCCTAGTAAAAATGGCGTCTCATTCAAAGTTAAAACTAATACCGCTTCCAAATCTTTTAAAAACTTAAAAACATTTTCAAATATATGTATATTTTCTTCCCTCATCTATCTTTTTATGGTCATACAACATTTTACTTGAAGAGTTTCAAAACATTTCCTTCATCACAGTAGGAAAACATTAGTGTTAAACAAACACTATAGTTTAAATATATACACTACAAAACGCGAAATAACTCCGTGTGATATTTTAGATGATCACCAAGATGGCGGCCGGCGAAGGCGAAAATAATGTTGGAACTACTGTCATTTCGAATCGTCAGAGCATCGGCAGTGAGGGCACAGTTTTGAACAACCCCACCATACTGCATCGCAAGCTACGGGGGTCGTTCAAAGGGAGTAAGTACAATAGTTTCGTCATAGATAAAGGGGGCGTGGCCTGGTATTGTGACTCTGCATGAATAGTTCATAAATCTTCATAATACAATTATTCCGTGTAATATTTAAGGCGTTGGTTCGTTTTTCAAGGTTTAATTGCTAAATGCAATTGAAAGCTATACAGATTCTACCCTTCTTGCGAGCATATTTGAAATTCAGAAATACTTCTTATTTCAGAAATCGACTTGGACGTGAGTAGCGGGCCATTATTCAATGTGGAAGTGTTGAGATACACCAAAAACAACAAACAACGCGAGGTGGAAGTCACAGTGGAAAGGGATGGGGTCAAAGATACACTCAAGATCCCATGCGTAAATTGCGGAGAAAGCAAAATCTACAACAAAAATAAATTGGTCGTGTACGATAGTAATAACGTTTTCGGTATCTTGGGAAAGAAGGGGAAAAATCTGGTGGTGATGAGGAATGGAGAATGCGTTGAAAGAAAACGAACTGTGAAAGTGTCGTATGACAGTGGTAAACTGAAACAAGCCAAATGTGAAGATGCGATCCAAGAGATGAAGGACCCGGAAGCAGGTCTGTTCAGATATTTGCTGCGAATGCTATCGCACTTAGTTCCAGCAGGATTTCACAAGAAAGAGACAAAGCCTTCTCAAGAAACAGACAAAGCTGAATGAGATTCATCATATTGTGCATTGAAGTGAATAAATGTAATCTTCTTTTGACAAAACTACAATAATTTACCCTTCTTTGGACGCTCTTGGACGTAGTGTAAGACCACGCTAGTTAGTAGTGGTCAGTTTAATAACAGACAATTTTCCTATTAAACTAAAATAGGAGACATTACTAGAGAGTATGATGCTTGAACTTGAAAATTTCATAGTTTGTGAATAATCAAATACAAAATTACTGTAGTTCACAATAATTCTTCCCTCACGGACTGTGTCAAATGCTTGTTTACCAATAGCAAACACAATGTTTTAATTGCAAACATATTCGTTCTACAATTTTTTAAAACTAAATAAGTAAAAATTTTAGAATTTTCCAAAGGTTATATTTATCACAAATTATCGTTTTTGAAGTAGGGCGTTGTAAATAAAACATGATTTCTTAACTAAATTAAATTACTCGGAACTTATACAATGCATATTTTAATGGTATTACAATCAACTATTGTTGTTAGTTTCGACAGTTATTTATTCTAAAGTAAAATATTTTTGCATTACCAAACAAATCAGTTTTTAATTAATCTTGATTGGTTACCAGAAAATAAAAACACTTTAATTAATAAAAAATGACATATTTCGATCCTCTGTCGAGGTTCATCGTCAGTCATATACTAGAAAGGTAAATATAAACAAATATTGACAAATGGATAAAAAACATCTGATAAATTAAATAATATGAGATAGGTTAAAAGGTAATAAATAATTTGTCGATATATATAACATAAAATCATAAAAATATTTTTCATCTATACGTTTGGTTTAGTATTTTTA
The DNA here is from genome assembly GCA_963675035.1 of Allygus modestus. Lineage (NCBI taxonomy): Eukaryota > Metazoa > Arthropoda > Insecta > Hemiptera > Cicadellidae > Allygus > Allygus modestus. Next base: position 45,144,612 of record OY776115.1, on the reverse strand, counting down.
TCTCATACCGTCAATAATTAAACCAGTTTTTATTAAAGTTTTCATTAACGACGAAAATATAGATGTTTTTTTTCGCCAGAATCAAATATTTTTAATTTACTTCTAACTGCTGTGCTTTTTTGATTGCCAGTTTTATCAGTTTAAAATACAGTTATAGGGAGTTAAATATTTTGTATGTGTATAAACATTTTATACAGTCTATAATATCTAAAATATGAGTCAATGTTATATTTAATATGTAACGCAACGAGAACATGAACAAATATTAAGTGATAATCTGATCAAAACAAACTTACCCCAAAAGATTAACGTGGGTACTTTAAAGTCCAATTTTGCGAAGGCCTTAGAAGAATATGATGGTTTGGATGCAAAATGACATCTACCCATAATTAACTATAATTGAAAAAATATAATCATGCAAAAAACTGGATGGAACTGGCCTAAGATATTTTAATTTTTAAATTTATATGATGATTGATATTTTAAAAAGTTCACATAATTAATCAAATCGTTGTAAATATAATTTGAATTTAAATTTTGATTTGTCAATGACTTCTTATACATGATTGTTATTCATTTGTAAACAAATCCTTAAAAATAAATTATACTAAATCTCATGTAAACACATTACGTTTCTTTATAGTATTTGTAGTTCTAATACTACAACATGAAAATAAATTCTGGAAGCATAAATACAGAGAAGCCTTTAGCTTCAACGACCTTCTTGTCAGTTTCATCACGCGCTTCTCGTCCTTATTAGTTTGCAAACTGGACAAAAAGCTTTCATTCATGACCCTAAATTAGGTCTAACAAGCATTTCATATTACTGTACTAAGTTTAGCTTTCAACCAGATTATTTCTATCAATACCGCAATAAAAGGCTCAAAACAAAATAGTGTTGTAAAAGTCAAGTCATAAAAACAATTTTATTAATCTGTTTTGATTTATGATTTTAAACAAACTGTTATCCTTCGAATAGCTTGTCTGAGGTCCAAAACATACAGTATATATGAAATTACTGTTTTTATAAAATAAAATAATTTGATCATTGGATAGTTTGGTAGGTCATTCAAACAAATTATGCAGGTGCCGCTTGAAGATCCATCATCACCTTACTTATTATTTCCCCAATGGGTTTTTCTAGTGAACTTAATTTTTTGCATGGTCAATTTGTTTAATTTATGTGTCAAAGTGAAGGGATTTTCCTCTAGATGATTCGAAAGTATGTTTTTCTCGGATCTCAAGACTCCGCCCCATTGGCTCTCTATATTCATATGTTATGGATATGGAAAAAGGATTTAATCATGGTAATTATTATCCTTAAATCACATGAGCTTTATTTTATTTTATTTAGTTTAAATTAATAGGCTAAAATTAAGCCACGTCCCACAACACTACACAATATATTTACACTTACACTGTACTTACATACAAGACGGTAAATATACAAAAATATGGTACAAGGCGATCGATTTCAACCAGTCATACGGGTCATCATCATCATGCATTCGCTGATTGTGCCTGATGATGACCGGTGTGACTGGTTGAAATCGATCGCCTTGTACCATCTTTTTATATATTTACTGTCTTGTTTGTAAGTACAGTATAAGAGTAAATACATTGTGTAGTGTTGTGAGACGTAGTTTTATTTTATCCTGTTAATTGTAACAACACGTAGTAACAACTACTCTATAAAATATTTAGTTTAAATACAAACAGTTGCTGAATTGTGTTGTTTACATTTAGTTTCTACTGAATTGGATTGAATATGTCTGCAAGATCAGACCTCAAGAGAAGGCGGCTGCTCTGATTACTGCCCCTCTGCAAGACTTGCAAGACACCAGTGGGAAAAACGGGAAAATATAAATAAATTGGTCAAAGCGCCTTTCCACCTGAAAATATAAGTTGTGTAAGGGGTTTTTAATTTTATTTAATTGGTGAATCTTTTTGATTAGGGAAATGTTATGAAAACTGGTAAAACAAGAAAGTGGTGAAGTACTACTTTGAGAAACAAGATGAAAATCATTACTAAAATATTTTAGTCTTACAAAACGTCCTGGAGTTTAGAGCGCTTTTCGTTGGTCGACGAGGCTTCGGGCCCTACCATCCAATTTTAAATGTGGATATATCCATCAATCAATTCAATCAATTTTAATTAAAAAGTGGATACATCTCAAAGGCAGGTTGCACTTCCTTACCTTCTGTCAACTGGGAGCCAAAACAATATCTGTCTCACCTCAATAAGGATATTGGATCTGATGAAACATTTAGGAAAAGGATGATATGAAAAAGAGTAATCTATTTTCTGATTTATCAAAGATAATTAACTAAATGTCGTGTGCACGATTAGAATATTTCAAATTGTATAGGTTGCACGTAGGTCGCTGACGTCAGAGGAGCTATTCCACATAAAACAAACCAATTTGGTGTAGTACAAATCTTTGAGCTAATTTTCGTGAATTTTCCCAAAGGAGGAGAAGCTACCACTGTAGCTACAAATCATAACATTACGTTATGACGTCTCCAAATGCCAAACGTTAAACGTAAAATTCGTTCAAATTTGCGTACAATTTTAAGTTATACCCATTTGGCATATCATACGAAAAATATGCGATTTACAAACTCATTAAGGGTTTTAAGTTACTTTCATGAACAAATTAAGGTAGGCTAAACAAGATAAAAATAGAAAAACGGTCAAAAATCAGAGAATTGGTAAAATAATCAAAATTCTTTTCATCTTTTAAATTAGTTAGGATTATCTTTATTAGTTCATACTAAGTATATATGTCACTAAAATCCATTTGTTATAACTTCCCTAAAATGAATGGTGAAAACAGAGGGGGCCAATATAAATGCAGAGTAGTTGATCGTTTACTTTAAGGAAGTTTTTGTCAGTAACATCACGTTTACGTCCTTTATAACGTTGTAAACTAGACGAAGGCTCGACACCTCCAGTGGTTGTACAGGTTTTCCGTTACAATTATTTTATTAATTAATATTCATATCATTTTTTAATATATCAAATGAGGTATTGCAATTAAATAAGCTTTCAATAATCAAATATAAATAAATAATAACTAATATAACAATATTTTAAATTACTAATAATAACGCTTTTGGCAGTTTCATTCTTACTTCTGTTTTTTATTTTAAATGTTGAATGTTCCTCTTAATTTTGAAATGTGTCGTCGTGTTTTAATAATATGACTTTGATATTATATTTTTAAATATTTTTCTATATTATAGCAGCATTTTGTGATATTAACTGTCTCTTCAAATTATTCTTAAATAATTCCAAATAAAACACTGTTTCTATAAATTTAAATTACATGGTTTATACATTTCTCTTTACATGACAGGTAAATCTCACAAAGTCTACCAATAACTATTAAAGATGGTCAATAAATAAATAATTAGTTCACCCGATGTTTACCACGTTGCCAGTTACTTGTTACTCAGCTGGTTGTATTTTAAGTTTTAAAATTAAATTTATATATATATATAGTTTATATTTATTATTATTTATTAATCAAAAATAAAGAACCAGATGCAGATTTTTATTGTGATAACCTTTTCTATGATATAAATTAGTAATTTCTCTCGCAATAAAATACAAAATAATTTATTTGTCATTGACGTTTTACATGTATTTGTAATTGACAAAATTATAAAGGTACTATAAGCTGATGCAAATAACAACTTAGCTGTGATAAATAGTCTTCAAAAAATAAAAAATAGGCAGTGCATAAAACTGGTAGTATTAGCATAGAATAAATAATACAGAGAAGGGCAGCCGCGGGTAAATAATCATGCGTCGTTTAGTTGGGGCCACCCGAGTTAGTTGGGTGGCCCCTACATAGAATGCGCCACGTCAATTAAGGGGGTCGGTAACGTAGTACACAATCCACTCCCTTCCTCCCCCTTCAACGACGCAACGACGCGACGCTGGCTGGGCTGTATTATTTATTCTATGGTATTAGGCTATAAGGCACATCTATAACTAAAACATCCACATTTGTAAAAGTGAAAATCTAACCTAACAGATAAATAAAATATAAGTGCCAATAAAAACATCGCTTCAATTTAGTTATACCGCACCAAATAATCTATTCTTTTATTATTAAGGTAAACTGCCATAAAATATCTCAATATCAACTAATAAAAAAGCACCTAGAAACCAACCGAGCATTGATACTGCTATATTACATACTGTTACTTATTTAACCTGGAACACAGAAAGGAACGGGTGAATAATAGTTGTAACAGTGACAGCTATCCAACGCTGGTGCGCATGCGCAACAGCTTCGGCATATCCTGCGCGTAGAAGGTCGTAAATTTATCAAGCACAATCTCGTACAAACTTAAAACTGTAAAGATACATGTTAGACGTAAATCTTTGTAGAGTTCTGACCCTCTCCCATGTGTTTTCACACAGTGGCAAAGTTAATTCAATAGCGTGTAATTTATACTTGATTTAAGTTCTTAAGAACTTTATTTAAATTACATAATTTGTATATATATATATATATACATATCTAACTTGTTGATAGTTCTAAAATAAAAGCTGCGTTTGATTTATCAGTTAACAATGTTGTAGATTAGTAACGGATATAACGAATTATAAATAAAAAGCGATACCTTTAAAATATATTTGTAACAATTTTTATAATAAAATAATTTCCTATCCAGTTAACTCATTTTCTCCAAAATTCGCAAAGGTTGCTTAGAATATTCTAGTTGCTCTTGAGGTTAGAAAAAAAATACTTAGGATTGGTAAACTACTGGTGGAAAAGAAGTTGCGTGAAACATACTTGGGAGGGGGTGTCCCATAAAATAAATTAGCACTCGTTCTCGCAACAAAAGGAATTCTTTTATTTTGTTTGCTGGGAAAAATAGTGTTGAGAAACACTAAAATGTTCGAATGACTTACACTACAGCTGCATTTGGACAGAATAGTTATCACTTAGACGATTCATTGCTTGAACAAATAATCTATAAATAAACTATATTTTACAAATCTACAAAAATTAGATTACTGTATTATTTTTAAAGTAATAACGTTGAAATACACATTGGAACAACGGTTAAATATGCAGCAGTGTTCAAATTAGTTTTATAGTCAGGGTACCACTTGATTCAGTTAATGAAAAACTACAGCAGTCCTGTTGTGTGGTTAGGAAGGTAGCTTAGAATATAAATTACCTTATCAGCCTTAGTAAAAATGTGATATTGAAGTGTATGAAAATGGAATTTAAAGCCCTCCAATGTAACGAAAAGTGAATGCTAAAGAATCGGTTTCGGATATTCCCAATGACAGTTACAAATTGTATCTAAATTGTTCTTCAATCGGGAGCTAGGAATATTTCCATGAATGAGATACATTTATCATCACACATAATTCAATATGCAACATGCGTTTCTTTTCTATATGGAGACTTCCATAAGTTAAAAGGAAAAACTATAAACTTTGATGATGTATGCGTTAGTTAAATACATGTTTTAGTACTACGAGTATATTAATAGTAAATTGTTTACCATTTTAATGTAATTAAATAAGGAAACACTGGTAATCATTTTACAAAACTAAGATGATATGTATTAAAATCGTAATTAATAACAGATCACAATAGTTACTAATTAGTAATTAATCTAAAAAATAAGATTTAATTCCTTGTCGCCATCAAACCACTAGTTTATAAGATTACTTGTTTTAGGACTATTTAGTCCATACAAACTAAATATTGTTAAAACCACATTTTAAAAGATGAAATAAAATAAAATATCTAAACCAAATTTCCCAGCATCTCAGTAATGTTATTGGTGTATGAAAAATGTTAGAAACTCAACCGAAAATAAAGTAACTTTTTGTAACGTTGCCAATATGTGCATAGTACTTCTAATTTATCGAAAGTTTAGAAAATCGTATAATCGTGCAGAATGAGTACATATACTGTAACAGGATTTTCAGAATAACCTGTGATGTTTCCATATTGCCACCGGTAGTGCTGTGTTGCTGCGTTTTTCCTTGCTGGACTGCCTGTTATGAATGAGTATACTTATATACGATAATGAGAATCTCGTAGGAAAAAGATTATAAATCACAGATACCCATTCACTAGTCTAACCGCAATGGGAACGGGATCGCGTCTGACTAAAACGCTTATTTCAGTTTTACTAGTGTAATTATTCCAGCAAAACTTCAATTAGTTTTATTGTTAATATTTCAACAATTATGGCATAAAACAATCTCATTAACCAGTTAATGCAGAACAATAATTTAAAATACTAGATTGTTTGTTTTAAAAAGAATCAAATTGTTTAAATTAAATCTTTATATTTTGAAAACTTGTATGTTAACAACAAACCCATTTTTAGAGTATAAACCGTCACACAAAAAAATCCCTTCAAATAATGTAAAATTTCTGTTTTTTTTCAACTTAAAGTCATAAATATTTCTTTAAATTTTGGTACTAAACAAGATTGGATCTTGTTTACAAAAGTTATCGCTCACGTACACGCACATGTATAATTTTAACGATTTTTTTAGAATCAGGTAATATTAAAACGAAAAGTTATCTTGGTTTTGGGTCTTAACAAACCGACGTTTATAGCTTCTTCCACATAGGGTAAATTCGCTTAAGTGGTGTGTTAAGGGGTATAATATAACATGTTGTAAAGTTAATAGAGATATAATAGTAATATGATGCTTGCTGAGGAAAAGATGTAAACTGTTTTATCAGTGACTTAAACAGGTGAAACGGTAATATTTCAGATGGTCTAGTAATATGACACCGGATAAATTTATGGTCCCATTTATATGAGGAGATGTGGAATTCCCTCCCCGCTTTGAAAATAAGTATGTGAGCCACCTGAGCTCTGCCTCGCCCTCCCTGCCTAATATCACCACTTTGCCTTAGTTTATATGTGAGTTAATGCAACATCATCACAAAAAACAATGAAAGATTCCTCTTCATGGCAATCATAAGAAAAAATTACACCCTGACACATAAGTTATTATGCGTGTGAATTATACATGAATCAAGAGATCTTTAGAATTAGAGTAAACTTATTGTTTTTGAAAGAAATAAAACCGATTTAATCACCGTTATAACTATGAAAAGTCAGTCAATTTTAAGGTCTTGGAATAAGAATGAAGGCGAAATATTGCTCTATATAGTCTTTGCGTTAAGGAAGTATTTGCGTAAGAAATTATCTTTGTATTTTGCAGTCAGGTTATTATTTTTTCCAACTAGTGATATTAAATTTTAGTTTCATTATTTATTTCCTTGTGTCATTATAAAGTGTTTCTTTAAGCAAGTGAGGGCTGATAGGCACACTCAGGCATCTACCCATGTGGGGAAGTAATTCAGTGTCTTTTTGTATGAATTGTGACGTTTAACGTCACGACTAGGTTTTTTGTCTCAAAACGGGATGGGCGAGCTCCATAATCGCAGTTTGGTGCTTGCCTCTCATGTCGGAATCAGCCGTTTCGTAACGCGAACAGCTGTGTCGTTTGCGCCGAGAAGCTTCTAGATTTTTCCTCCCCCCGTCTTCCCGAAACCACCGCACTGGAGAGACGTTAACCGGTTTGCTGCTCACCATTATATTTGCTAAGTATTAGTTTTAAGTAAGATTGCAGGATTCCTTTAGATGGAAGGCTAACTCCTTCTTAAGTGGGGCAACCTTATTGGTTTGCGCCCCAACGCCAGGAAATGTAGGACTGATAATTTATTGCCAGGGACTCCTGTTCTGGCAATTAGTTTCATGTCGAATTTCACCACGTTGCTTTAAGCATCAATTTTCCTGAAAATGCATTAGAATCATTAATAGTATAATTAGTAACATTCTCAGTTTTAGGAAATCGTTTAATATTTCACCAGGTCTTGTTTGTCTAAACTCAGTCAATGTTTGGAAGGTTTAGTTTGTTCTCATGTTAGTTATAAAAAATCAAAGCTGGCTTGGCAAGGCTCTTTCTGGTTCTGGGTAAAAGATCTCCGCCCTCTGGTAGCCCATCAACGTTTCCAATCAATTATTCAATTAGTTTGTAATACAGGTTTGGGATTAGACTGCAGCAGCTTTTCCCAGTAACCTACCAATAAGTAAATCAATCAACTGATCATAGTTAGTAGCAGAGCTAGCACGCTTAAATAGTCATTCACCTGTTTAATTAACTTCAGTATTGCCCCCCAATTAATTAATTAACCAGCAAAACACAAAATATATAACTCCCTCCCCGCTGCATATGGTAGCAGTCCACCAGCCCTAACCCCTCCCACCCGCTGCATATGGTAGCAGAGCGTGGTTCAGTTTATAATATCAGTCAATAATATCAGTTTCAGTAATTTTCATGTTATAATCCAGAAACAATTATTAAAATAAAACATTTTTCGGAAAAATGATCAGTAAATCTGAAAAGTTTATAGAACACATCGGGATTGTACCTGTGACCCCTCCACACATAGTGTAATGTGTGTGTCCTGCATGCGCCTATGTGAGCCAGTATCAACCTTGAACACATCGGGGATTGTAACTGTGACTCCTCCACACATAGTGCAATGTGTGTGTCCTCCATGCGCCTATGTGCGCCTGTATCAACCTTGAACACATCGGGATTGTACCTGTGACCCATCCACACATAGTGTAATGTGTGTATCCTGCATGCGCCTATGTGCACCTATATCAACCTTGAACAAATCGGGATTGTACCTGTGACCCGTCCACATATAGTGTAATGTGTGTATTCTGCATGCACCTGTATCAACCTTGAACACATCGGGATTATACCTGTGACCCCTCCACACATAGTGTAATGTGTGTGTCCTGCATGCGCCTATGTGCGCCTGTATCAACCTTGAACACATTGGGATTATACCTGTGACCCCTCCACATGTAGTGTAATGTGTGTATTCTGCATGCGCCTGAATCAACCTTGAACACATCGGGATTGTACCTGTGACACCTCCACACATAGTGTAATGTGTGTGTCCTGCATGCACCTATGTGCGCCTGTATCAACCTTGAACACATCGGGATTGTACCTGTGACCCCTCAACATATAGTGTAATGTGTGTATCCTGCATGCGCCTGTATCAACCTTGAACACATCGGGATTGTACCTGTGACCCCTAAACATATAGCGTAATGTGTGTATCCTGCATGCGCCTGTATCAACCTTGAACACATCGGGGATTGTACCTGTGACCCCTCCACACATAGTGTAATGTGTGTATCCTGCATGCGCCTGTATCAACCTTGAACACATCGGGATTGTACCTGTGACCCCTCCACACATAGTGTAATGTGTGTATCCTGCATGCGCCTGTATCTACCTTGAACACATCGGGATTGTACCTGTGACCCCTCCACACATAGTGTAATGTGTGTGTCCTGCATGCGCCTATGTGAGCCAGTATCAACCTTGAACACATCGGGGATTGTATGTTTATGTTTATGTTTATGTGTTGTTAAAGGGACGGATTCAGAGATCCAAAGATTCAAAGATCCTCACACGTCAACCGAAGCTTATTGTGTGTCCCTTGTACGTTAGTATGGCAAACCAATGCCCGTACCCTTTACGAGATCCAGGAGTTTTTTACCAATACTAGCGTCCCTTTCATCACCTGGTTGCTTACAACCAAACAGAGCCCTTCTCCTTGCCCCGAGTCTCTCGCAGTCCAGTATGATATGCTTGGCAGTCTCTTCAGACTGATTGCAGAGCCTACACACCTGACTTTCATTTCTGAGTCCGAGAGTGTGGAGATGTTTCCTGAAATGGTCATGTCCAGTTATCAGAGCAATCAACTGCTTAACCCGACCTCTGCCCAACCTCACCAACCAGTTAGTGAAGTAAGAGCTAGTATCTGCTAGCAGCCTTTTGCCAAGTGCTTGACCAGTATGACCTTGCCATTGCTGGCGATGTAAGTCCCTGGACCATTTGTTTATTGTGTGAAAAGCAGTTGTTTTGCTTATGCCACAGCTTGGCTCTGGACCAAAGAATGGCATACCGGAACCTCTTTTAGCAAGCTTATCTGCACACTCATTGCCACCTATGCCTACATGGCCAGGTACCCAACCAAGATGCACCGAGTTGCGTGTCGCGAGTTTGCAGAGAGTGTTGTAACATTCCCACACCAATTTTGACTTGATTTCGTTGGAGTCAAGAGCCTTGAGGGCAGCCTGACAATCTGACAAGATTACTATATGCCTGTCGCAATAGCGTCTGGCAATGCCGAGATTGGCACAAACCATGATGCCACAAATTTCTGCTTGAAAAATAGTACAGTGTTGTCCCAGACTTGCACAGAGTTCTGTTCTAGGTGATTCACTGTACACCCCGTAGCCAGATTTTCCTTCAATGAGAGAGCCGTCCGTGTACCAGACAAGGCTACCCTTCCTGGAATAGGGCCCTTCCTCAGATGTCCACTCTTCTCTGGAGCAGAATCCAACAGAAAAAGGTTTAGTGAAAACCATCTCCGTACTCATGACATCTGATGTCATATCAAGCACAGGGTTTTGAGCAACAGCTTTGGTGATGGTGCAATGGCCTGTTCCAGACAGGCCTTCCCTCCATTGGCCTGCGACTTTTAATCGATAGGCTGATTTCCGTGCTTCTGCCTTGATGAAGATATCCAAAGGCAGTAATCCAAGAGCAACTTCGAGAGCTGCTGACGGGCTACTCCTGAAAGCTCCAGTGACTAGAAGTGTGCCCAACCTTTGTAAACTTGTGAGTTTGGCTATGGCTGTAGTCTGGTTCACCTTTGTCCACCAGACTAGTGATCCATATGTGACTTGAGGCCTTATTACTGCCTTGTACAGCCACAGTGCTATGTGAGGCTTGATCCCCCACGTGGAGCCTACAAATCTCCTGGACGTCATGAGCGCCCATTTCGCCTTATGCAGTGTATTATTCAAATGATCATTCCAAGTCAGCTTAGAATCAATTGTCAGCCCTAGGTATTTGACTGTACCTGATACTTCAAGCCGTGTTGGTCCAAGTCTCAGCCTGGAAAGAGACTCCAGGTTCTTTTTCCTTGTGAACGGAACAACTACTGTCTTTGAGGGGTTTATGCTTAGACCCTCTCCAAGACACCAGACATTGACATATTGAAGATTGACATTCATGACATCAGCAACAATATTCGTGAACCTTCCCTGTACCATTAGGACTATGTCGTCTGCATAGCCCTGGACAAAGACGCCTCTGCTAGTGAGCTCACGAAGGAGACCGTCCACCACCAGGTTCCACAGAAGAGGCGAAAGTACACCTCCCTGCGGACAACCCCTCGTGGGTGCGATCACTATCGATTCACCTTGAAGATCGGCTCTAATCCGCCTGGAGCAGAGCACGGTCTCAATCCACCTACATACAGCAGACTCAAGACCACGCCCACGCACCGCCCGGACCATGGCCGTGTAAGTGACATTGTCAAATGCACCTTCAATGTCCATGAAGGTGCATAGAGCGATTTCCTTAGCAGCAAGGCTGTCCTACACCCTGCTAACAAGTTGATGCAGGGCAGTTTCGCAGGACTTACCAGACTGATAGGCATGCTGGTTTCGATGGAGAGGAGTACCTGAAAGCACTCCCTTTCTTAGATGTCTTTCTACCAGTCTCTCCAGCGTCTTCAAGAGAAACGATGAGAGACTGATAGGCCGAAATGATTTTGCAGTTGAGTAGTCTGCTCTTCCTCTCTTGGGAATGAAGACCACCCTACTGAGGCGCCAGGCTTGAGGAATGTACCCATAAGCCAGACTCGCTCTGAAGAGTTCGCACAGGAGGACCAAGAGAGCTTCCGGTCCTTGCTGTAGCATTGCCGGTATGATACTGTCCACACATAGTGTAATGTGTGTATCCTGCATGCGCCTGTATCAACCTTGAACACGTCGGGATTGTACCTGCGACCGCTCCACAAATAGTTTAATGTGTGTATCCTGCATGCGCCTGTATCAACCTTGAACACATCGGGATTGTAACTGTGACCCCTCCACACATAGTGTAATGTGTGTGTCCTATGTGCGCCTATGTGCATGCGCCTATGTGCGCCTGTAACAAACTTGAACACATCGGGATTGTACCTGTGACCCCTCCACATATAGTGTAATATGTGTATCCTGCATGCGCCTGTATCAACCTTGAACACATCGGGATTGTACCTGTGACCCCTAAACATATAGTGTAATGTGTGTATTCTGCATGCGCCTGTATCAACCTTGAACACATCGGGATTGTACCTGTGACCCCTCCACATATAGTGTAATATGTGTATTCTGCATGCGCCTGTATCAACCTTGAACACATCGGGATTGTACCTGTGACCCCTCCACATATAGTGTAATATGTGTATCCTGCATGCGCCTGTATCAACCTTGAACACATCGGGATTGTACCTGTGACCCCTTCACACATAGTGTAATGTGTGTATCCTGCATGCGCCTGTATCAACCTTGAACACATCGGGATTGTACTTGTGACCCCTTCACACATAGTGTAATGTGTGTATCCTGCCTGCGCCTGTATCAACCTTGAACACATCGGGATTGTACCTGTGACCCCTCCACATAAAGTGTAATATGTGTATCCTGCATGCGCCTGTATCAACCTTGAACACATCGGGATTGTACCTGTGACCCCTTCACACATAGTGTAATGTGTGTATCCTGCATGCGCCTGTATCAACCTTGAACACATCGGGATTGTACTTGTGACCCCTTCACACATAGTGTAATGTGTGTATCCTGCATGCGCCTGTATCAACCTTGAACACATCGGGATTGTACCTGTGACCCCTTCACACATAGTGTAATGTGTGTATCCTGCATGCGCCTGTATCAACCTTGAACACATCGGGATTGTACCTGTGACCCCTCCACATATAGTGTAATGTGTGTATCCTGCATGCGCCAGTATCAACCTTGAACACATTGGGATTGTACCTATGACCCCTCCACATATATTGTAATGTGTGTATCCTGCATGCGCCTGTATCAACCTTGAACACATCGGGATTGTACCTGTGACCCCTTCACACATAGTGTAATGTGTGTATCCTGCATGGGCCTGTATCAACCTTGAACACATCAAGATTGTACCTGTGACCCCTCCACATATAGTGTAATGTGTGTATCCTGCATGCGCCTGTATCAACCTTGAACACATCGGGATTGTACCTGATACCCCTTCACACATAGTGTAATGTGTGTATCCTGCATGGGCCTGTATCAACCTTGAACACATTGGGATTGTACCTATGACCCCTCCACATAAAGTGTAATGTGTGTATTCTGCATGCGCCTGTATCAACCTTGAACACATCGGGATTGTACCTGTGACCCCTCCACATATAGTGTAATATGTGTATTCTGCATGCGCCTGTATCAACCTTGAACACATCGGGATTGTACCTGTGACCCCTCCACATATAGTGTAATATGTGTATCCTGCATGCGCCTGTATCAACCTTGAACACATCGGGATTGTACCTGTGACCCCTTCACACATAGTGTAATGTGTGTATCCTGCATGCGCCTGTATCAACCTTGAACACATCGGGATTGTACTTGTGACCCCTTCACATATAGTGTAATGTGTGTATCCTGCCTGCGCCTGTATCAACCTTGAACACATCGGGATTGTACCTGTGACCCCTCCACATAAAGTGTAATATGTGTATCCTGCATGCGCCTGTATCAACCTTGAACACATCGGGATTGTACCTGTGACCCCTTCACACATAGTGTAATGTGTGTATCCTGCATGCGCCTGTATCAACCTTGAACACATCGGGATTGTACTTGTGACCCCTTCACACATAGTGTAATGTGTGTATCCTGCATGCGCCTGTATCAACCTTGAACACATCGGGATTGTACCTGTGACCCCTTCACACATAGTGTAATGTGTGTATCCTGCATGCGCCTGTATCAACCTTGAACACATCGGGATTGTACCTGTGACCCCTCCACATATAGTGTAATGTGTGTATCCTGCATGCGCCAGTATCAACCTTGAACACATTGGGATTGTACCTATGACCCCTCCACATATATTGTAATGTGTGTATCCTGCATGCGCCTGTATCAACCTTGAACACATCGGGATTGTACCTGTGACCCCTTCACACATAGTGTAATGTGTGTATCCTGCATGGGCCTGTATCAACCTTGAACACATCGGGATTGTACCTGTGACCCCTCCACATATAGTGTAATGTGTGTATCCTGCATGCGCCTGTATCAACCTTGAACACATCGGGATTGTACCTGATACCCCTTCACACATAGTGTAATGTGTGTATCCTGCATGGGCCTGTATCAACCTTGAACACATTGGGATTGTACCTATGACCCCTCCACATAAAGTGTAATGTGTGTATCCTGCATGGGCCTGTATCAACCTTGAACACATTGGGATTGTACCTATGACCCCTCCACATAAAGTGTAATGTGTGTATCCTGCATGCGCCTGTATCAACCTTGAACACATTGGGATTGTACCTATGACCCCTCCACATATATTGTAATGTGTATCCTGCATGCGCCTGTATCAACCTGGAACAAATCGGGATTGTACCTGTGACCGCTCCACATATAGTGTAATGTGTGTATCCTGCATGCTCCTGTATCAACCTTGAACACATTGGGATTGTACCTATGACCCCTCCACATAAAGTGTAATGTGTGTATCCTGCATGGGCCTGTATCAACCTTGAACACATTGGGATTGTACCTATGACCCCTCCACATAAAGTGTAATGTGTGTATCCTGCATGCGCCTGTATCAACCTTGAACACATTGGGATTGTACCTATGACCCCTCCACATATATTGTAATGTGTATCCTGCATGCGCCTGTATCAACCTGGAACAAATCGGGATTGTACCTGTGACCGCTCCACATATAGTGTAATGTGTGTATCCTGCATGCTCCTGTATCAACCTTGAACACATTGGGATTGTACCTATGACCCCTCCACATATATTGTAATGTGTGTATCCTGCATGCGCCTGTATCACCCTGGAACAAATCGGGATTGTACCTGTGACTCCCTCCACATATAGTTTAATGTGTGTATCCTGGATGGGCCTGTATGAACCTTGAACACATCGGGGATTGTACCTGTGACCCCTCCATACATAGTGTAATGTGTGTATCCTGCATGCGCCTGTATCAACCTTGAACACATCGGGATTGTACCTGTGACCGCTCCACATATAGTTTAATGTGTGTATCCTGCATGCGCCTGTATCAACCTTGAACACATCGGGGATTGTACCTGTGACGCCTCCACACATAGTGTAATGTGTGTATCCTGCATGCGCCTGTATCAACCTTGAACACATCGGGATTGTACCTGCGACCGCTCCACAAATAGTTTAATGTGTGTATCCTGCATGCGCCTGTATCAACCTTGAACACATCGGGATTGTACCTGTGACCCCTCCACACATAGTGGTATGTGTGTGTCCTGCATGCGCCTGTGTCAACCTTGAACACATCGGGGATTGTACCTGTGACCCCTCCACACATAGTGTAATGTGTGTGTCCTGCATGCACCTATGTGCGCCTGTATCAACCTTGAACACATCGGGATTTTACCTGTGACCGCTCCACATATAGTTTAATGTGTGTATCCTGCATGCGCCTGTATCAACCTTGAACACATCGGGGATTGTACCTGTGACGCCTCCACACATAGTGTAATGTGTTTATCCTGCATGCGCCTGTATCATCCTTGAACACATTGGGATTGTACCTGTGACCCCTCCACACATAGTGTAATGTGTGTATCCCGCATGCGCCTGTATCAAGCTTGAACACATCAGGATTGTACCTGTGACCCCTCAACATATAGTGTAATGTGTGTATTCTGCATGCGCCTGAATCAACCTTGAACACATTGGGATTGTACCTGTGACCCCTCCACATATAATGTAATCTGTGTATTCTGCGTGCGCCTGCATTAACCTTGAACACATCGGGATATTACCTGTGTCCCCTCCACATATAGTGTAATCTGTGTATCCTGCATGGGCCTGTATCAACATTGAAAACATCGGGATTGTACCTGTGACCCCTCCACATATAGTGTAATGTGTGTATCCTGCATGCGCCTGTATCAACCTTGAATACATCGGGATTGTACCTGTGACCCCTCCACATATAGTGTAATATGTGTATCCTGCATGCGCCTGTATCAACCTTGAACACATCGGGATTGTACCTGTGACCCCTCCACATATAGTGTAATGTGTGTATACTGCATGCGCCTGTATCAACCTTGAACACATCGGGATTGTACCTGTGACCCCTCCACATATAGTGTAATATGTGTATCCTGCATGCGCCTGTATCAACCTTGAACACATCGGGATTGTACCTGTGACCCCTCCACATATAGTGTAATCTGTGTATCCTGCATGGGCCTGTATCAACATTGAACACATCGGGATTGTACCTGTGACCCCTCCACATATAGTGTAATGTGTGTATACTGCATGCGCCTGTATCAACCTTGAACACATTGGGGATTGTACCTGTGACCCCTCGACACATAGTGTAATGTGTGTATCCTGCATGCGCCTGTATCAACCTTTAACACATCGGGATTGTACCTGTGTCGCCTCCACATATAGTGTAATATGTGTATTCTGCATGCGCCTGTATCAACGTTGAACACATCGGGATTGTACCTGTGACCCCTCCACACATAGTGTAATGTGTGTGTCCTGCATGCGCCTATGTGCGCCTGTATCAACCTTGAACACATGGGGATTGTACCTGTGACCCCTTCACATATAGTGTAATGTGTGTATCCCGCATGCGCCTGTATCAACCTTGAAGACATCGGGATTGTACCTGTGACCCCTCAACATATAGTGTAATGTGTGTATTTTGCATGCGCCTGTATAAACCTTGAACACATCGGGATTGTACCTGTGACCGCTCCACATATAGTTTAATGTGTGTATCCTGCATGCGCCTGTATCAACCTTGAACACATTTGGATTGTACCTGTGACCCCTCCACACATAGTGTAATGTGTGTATCCGGCATGCGCCTGTATCAACCTTGAACACATCGGGATATCACCTGTGACCCCTCAACATATAGTGTAATGTGTGTATTCTGCTTGCGCCTGTATATACCTTGAACACATCGGGATTGTACCTGTGACCCTTCCACATATAGTGTAATGTGTGTATCCTGCATGCGTCTGTATCAACCTTGAACACATCGGGATTGTACCTGTGACCGCTCCACAAATAGTTTAATGTGTGTATCCTGCATGCGTCTGTATCAACTTTGAACACATCGGGATTGTACCTGTGACCCCTCCACATATAGTGTAATGTGTGTATCCTGCATGCGTCTGTATCAACCTTGAACACATCGGGATTGTACCTGTGACCCCTCCACACATAGTGGTATGTGTGTGTCCTGCATGCGCCTGTGTCAACCTTGAACACATCGGGATTGTACCTGTGACCCAACCACATAGAGTGTAATGTGTGTATCCTGCATGCGTCTGTATCAACCTTGAACACATCGGGAATGTACCTGTGACCCCTCCACACATAGTGGTATGTGTGTGTCCTGCATGCGCCTGTGTCAACCTTGAACACATCGGCGATTGTACCTATGACCCCTCCACATATAGTGTAATGTGTTTATCCTGCATTCGCCTTAATCAACCTTGAACACATCGTGATTGTACCTGTGACCCCTCCACACATAGTGTAATGTGTGTATCCTGCATGCGTCTTTATCAACCTTGAACACATCGGGATTGTACCTGTGACCGCTCCACATATAGTTTAATGTGTGTATCCTGCATGCGTCTGTTTTAACCTTGAACACATTGGGATTGTACCTGTGACCCCTCCACACATAGTGTAATGTGTGTATCCCGCATGCGCCTGTATCAACATTGAACACATCATGATTGTACCTGTGACCCCTCCACACATAGTGTAATGTGTGTATCCTGCATGCGTCTGTATCAACCTTGAACACATCGGGATTGTACCTGTGACCGCTCCACATATAGTTTAATGTGTGTATCCTGCATGCGCCAGTATCAACCTTGAACACATTGGGATTGTACCTGTGACCCCTCCACACATAGTGTAATGTGTGTATCCCGCATGCGCCTGTATCAACCTTGAACACATCGGGATTGTACCTGTGACCCCTCAACATATAGTGTAATGTGTGTATTCTGCATGCGCCTGTATCAACCTTGAACACATTGGGATTGTACCTGTGACCCCTCCACATATAGTGTAATCTGTGTATCCTGCGTGGGCCTGTATCAACATTGAACACATCGGGATTGTACCCGTGACCCCTCCACATATAGTGTAATGTGTGTATCCTGCATGCGCCTGTATCAACCTTGAACACATCGGGATTGTACCTGTGACCCCTCCACATATAGTGTAATATGTGTATCCTGCATATTTCTGTATCAACATTGAACACATCGGGATTGTACCTGTGACCCCTCCACATATAGTGTAATGTGTGTATACTGCATGCGCCTGTATCAACCTTGAACACATCGGGATTGTACCTGTGACCCCTCCACATATAGTGTAATATGTGTATCCTGCATGCGGCTGTATCAACCTTGAACACATCGGGATTGTACCTGTGACCCCTCCACATATAGTGTAATCTGTGTATCCTGCATGGGCCTGTATCAACATTAAACACATCGGGATTGTACCTGTGACCCCTCCACATATAGTGTAATGTGTGTATACTGCATGCGCCTGTATCAACCTTGAACACATTGGAGATTGTACCTGTGACCCCTCCACACATAGTGTAATGTGTGTATCCTGCATGCGCCTGTATCAACCTTCAACACATCGGGATTGTACCTGTGACGCCTCCACATATAGTGTAAAATGTGTATTCTGCATGTGCCTGTATCAACCTTGAACACATCGGGATTGTACCTGTGACCCCTCCACACATAGTGTAATGTGTGTGTCCTGCATGCGCCTATGTGCGCCTGTATCAACCTTGAACACATGGGGATTGTACCTGTGACCCCTCCACACATAGTGTAATGTGTGTATCCCGCATGCGCCTGTATCAACCTTGAACACATCGGGATTGTACCTGTGACCCCTCAACATATAGTGTAATGTGTGTATTTTGCATGCGCCTGTATCAACCTTGAACACATCGGGATTGTACCTGTGACCGCTCCACATATAGTTTAATGTGTGTATCCTGCATGCGCCTGTATCAACCTTGAACACATTTGGATTGTACCTGTGACTCCTCCACACATAGTGTAATGTGTGTATCCGGCATGCGCCTGTATACCTTGAACACATCGGGATTGCACCTGTGACCCCTCAACATATAGTGTAATGTGTGTATTCTGCATGCGCCTGTATCAACCTTGAACACATCGGGATTGTACCTGTGACCCCTCCACATATAGTGTAATGTGTGTATCCTGCATGCGTCTGTATCAACCTTGAACACATCGGGATTGTACCTGTGACCGCTCCACATATAGTTTAATGTGTGTATCCTGCATACGTCTGTATAAACCTTGAACACATCGGGATTGTACCTGTGACCCCTCCACATATAGTGTAATGTGTGTATCCTGCATGCGTCTGTATCAACCTTGAACACATCGGGATTATACCTGTGACCCCTCCACACATAGTGGTATGTGTGTGTCCTGTATGCGCCTGTGTCAACCTTGAACACATCGGGATTCTACCTGTGACCCCTCCACATATAGTGTAATGTGTGTATCCTGCATTCGCCTGCATTAACCTTGAACACATCGGGATCGTACTTGTGTCCCCTCCACATATAGTGTAATCTGTGTATCCTGCATGGGCCTGTATCAACCTTGAACACATCGGGGATTGTACCTATGACCCCTCCACATATAGTGTAATGTGTGTATCCTGCATGCGCCTGTATCAACCTTGAACACATCGTGATTGTACCTGTGACCCCTCTACACATGGTGTAATGTGTGTATCCTGCATGCGTCTGTATCAACCTTGAACACATCGGGATTGTACCTGTGACCGCTCCACATATAGTTTAATGTGTGTATCCTGCATGCGTCTGTATCAACCTTGAACACATTGGGATTGTACCTGTGACCCCTCCACACATAGTGTAATGTGTGTATCCCGCATGCGCCTGTATCAACCTTGAACACATCGTGATTGTACCTGTGACCCCTCCACACATAGTGTAATGTGTGTATCCTGCATGCGTCTGTATCAACCTTGAACACATCGGGATTGTACCTGTGACCGCTCCACATATAGTTTAATGTGTGTATCCTGCATTCGCCTGTATCAACCTTGAACACATTGGGATTGTACCTGTGACCCCTCCACACATAGTGTAATGTGTGTATCCCGCATGCGCCTGTATCAACCTTTAACACATCGGGATTGTACCTGTGACCCCTCAACATATAGTGTAATGTGTGTATTCTGCATGCGCCTGTATCAACCTTGAACACATTGGGATTGTACCTGTGACCGCTCCACATATAGTTTAATGTGTGTATCCTGCATTCGCCTGCATTAACCTTGAACACATCGGGATCGTACCTGTGTCCCCTCCACATATAGTGTAATCTGTGTATCCTGCATGGGCCTGTATCAACATTGAACACATCGGGATTGTACCTGTGACCCCTCCACATATAGTGTAATGTGTGTATCCTGCATGCGCCTGTATCAACCTTGAACACATCGGGATTGTACCTGTGACCCCTCCACATATAGTGTAATATGTGTATCCTGCATGCGCCTGTATCAACCTTGAACACATCGGGATTGTACCTGTGACCCCTCCACACATAGTGTAATGTGTGTATCCCGCATGCACCTGTATCAACCTTTAACACATCGGGATTGTACCTGTGACCCCTCAACATATAGTGTAATGTGTGTATTTTGCATGCGCCTGTATCAACCTTGAACACATCGGGATTGTACCTGTGACCGCTCCGCATATAGTTTAATGTGTGTATCCTGCATGCGCCTGTATCAACCTTGAACACATTTGGATTGTACCTGTGACCCCTCCACACATAGTGTAATGTGTGTATCCGGCATGCGCCTGTATCAACCTTGAACACATCGGGATTGCACCTGTGACCCCTCAACATATAGTGTAATGTGTGTATTCTGCATGCGCCTGTATCAACCTTGAACACATCGGGATTGTACCTGTGACCCCTCCACATATAGTGTAATGTGTGTATCCTGCATGCGTCTGTATCAACCTTGAACACATCGGGATTGTACCTGTGACCGCTCCACATATAGTTTAATGTGTGTATCCTGCATGCGTCTGTATCAACCTTGAACACATCGGGATTGTACCTGTGACCCCTCCACATATAGTGTAATGTGTGTATCCTGCATGCGTCTGTATCAACCTTGAACACATCGGGATTGTACCTGTGACCCCTCCACACATAGTGGTATGTGTGTGTCCTGCATGCACCTGTGTCAACCTTGAACACATCGGGATTGTACCTGTGACCGCTCCACATATAGTTTAATGTGTGTATCCTGCATGCGCCTGTATCAACCTTGAACACATTTGGATTGTACCTGTGACCCCTCCACACATAGTGTAATGTGTGTATCCGGCATGCGCCTGTATACCTTGAACACATCGGGATTGCACCTGTGACCCCTCAACATATAGTGTAATGTGTGTATTCTGCATGCGCCTGTATCAACCTTGAACACATCGTGATTGTACCTGTGACCCCTCTACACATGGTGTAATGTGTGTATCCTGCATGCGTCTGTATCAACCTTGAACACATCGGGATTCTACCAGTGACCGCTCCACATATAGTTTAATGTGTGTATCCTGCATGCGTCTGTATCAACCTTGAACACATTGGGATTGTACCTGTGACCCCTCCACACATAGTGTAATGTGTGTATCCCGCATGCGCCTGTATCAACTTTGAACACATCGTGATTGTACCTGTGACCCCTCCACACATAGTGTAATGTGTGTATCCTGCATGCGTCTGTATCAACCTTGAACACATCGGGATTGTACCTGTGACCGCTCCACATATAGTTTAATGTGTGTATCCTGCATTCGCCTGTATCAACCTTGAACACATTGGGATTGTACCTGTGACCCCTCCACACATAGTGTAATGTGTGTATCCCGCATGCGCCTGTATCAACCTTTAACACGACGGGATTGTACCTGTGACCCCTCAACATATAGTGTAATGTGTGTATTCTGCATGCGCCTGTATCAACCTTGAACACATTGGGATTGTACCTGTGACCGCTCCACATATAGTATAATGTGTGTATCGTGCATTCGCCTGCATTAACCTTGAACACATCGGGATCGTACATGTGTCCCCTCCACATATAGTGTAATCTGTGTATCCTGCATGGGCCTGTATCAACATTGAACACATCGGGATTGTACCTGTGACCCCTCCACATATAGTGTAATGTGTGTATCCTGCATGCGCCTGTATCAACCTTGAACACATCGGGATTGTACCTGTGACCCCTCCACATATAGTGTAATATGTGTATCCTGCATGCGCCTGTATCAACCTTGAACACATCGGGATTGTACCTGTGACCCCTCCACACATAGTGTAATGTGTGTATCCCGCATGCGCCTGTATCAACCTTTAACACATCGGGATTGTACCTGTGACCCCTCAACATATAGTGTAATGTGTGTATTTTGCATGCGCCTGTATCAACCTTGAACACATCGGGATTGTACCTGTGACCGCTCCGCATATAGTTTAATGTGTGTATTCTGCATGTGCCTGTATCAACCTTGAACACATTTGGATTGTACCTGTGACCCCTCCACACATAGTGTAATGTGTGTATCCGGCATGCGCCTGTATCAACCTTGAACACATCGGGATTGCACCTGTGACCCCTCAACATATAGTGTAATGTGTGTATTCTGCATGCGCCTGTATCAACCTTGAACACATCGGGATTGTACCTGTGACCCCTCCACATATAGTGTAATGTGTGTATCCTGCATGCGTCTGTATCAACCTTGAACACATCGGGATTGTACCTGTGACCGCTCCACATATAGTTTAATGTGTGTATCCTGCATGCGTCTGTATCAACCTTGAACACATCGGGATTGTACCTGTGACCCCTCCACATATAGTGTAATGTGTGTATCCTGCATGCGTCTGTATCAACCTTGAACACATCGGGATTGTACCTGTGACCCCTCCACACATAGTGGTATGTGTGTGTCCTGCATGCACCTGTGTCAACCTTGAACACATCGGGATTGTACCTGTGACCCCTCCACATATAGTGTAATGTGTGTATCCTGCATGCGTCTGTATCAACCTTGAACACATCGGGATTGTACCTGTGACCCCTCCACACATAGTGGTATGTGTGTGTCCTGCATGCGCCAGTGTCAACCTTGAAGACATCGGGGATTGTACCTATGACCCCTCCACATATAGTGTAATGTGTGTATCCTGCATGCGTCTTTATCAACCTTGAACACATTGGGATTGTACCTGTGACCCCTCCACACATAGTGTAATGTGTGTATTCCGCATGCGCCTGTATCAACCTTGAACACATCGTGATTGTACCTGTGACCCCTCCACACATAGTGTAATATGTGTATCCTGCATGCGTCTGTATCAACCTTGAACACATCGGGATTGTACCTGTGACCGCTCCACATATAGTGTAATCTGTGTATCCTGCATGGGCCTGTATCAACATTGAACACATCGGGATTGTACCTGTGACCCCTCCACATATAGTGTAATGTGTGTATACTGCATGCGCCTGTATCAACCTTGAACACATCGGGATTGTACCTGTGACCCCTCCACATATAGTGTAATATGTGTATCCTGCATGCGCCTGTATCAACCTTGAACACATCGGGATTGTACCTGTGACCCCTCCACATATAGTGTAATGTGTGTATACTGCATGCGCCTGTATCAACCTTGAACACATCGGGATTGTTTCTGTGACCCCTCCACATATAGTGTAATATGTGTATCATGCATGCGCCTGTATCAACCTTGAACACATCGGGATTGTACCTGTGACCCCTCCACATATAGTGTAATCTGTGTATCCTGCATGGGCCTGTATCAACATTGAACACATCGGGATTGTACCTGTGACCCCTCCACATATAGTGGAATGTGTGTATACTGCATGCGCCTGTATCAACCTTGAACACATGGGGATTGTACCTGTGACCCCTCCACACATAGTGTAATGTGTGTATCCCGCATGCGCCTGTATCAACCTTGAACACATCGGGATTGTACCTGTGACCCCTCAACATATAGTGTAATGTGTGTATTTTGCATGCGCCTGTATCAACCTTGAACACATCGGGATTGTACCTGTGACCGCTCCACATATAGTTTAATGTGTGTATCCTGCATGCGCCTGTATCAACCTTGAACACATTTGGATTGTACCTGTGACCCTTCCACACATAGTGTAATGTGTGTATCCGGCATGCGCCTGTATCAACCTTGAACACATCGGGATTGCACCTGTGACCCCTCAACATATAGTGTAATGTGTGTATTCTGCATGCGCCTGTATCAACCTTGAACTCACCGGGATTGTACCTGTGACCCCTCCACATATAGTGTAATGTGTGTATCCTGCATGCGTCTGTATCAACCTTGAACACATCGGGATTGTACCTGTGACCGCTCCACATATAGTTTAATGTGTGTATCCTGCATGCGTCTGTATCAACCTTGAACACATCGGGATTGTACCTGTGACCCCTCCACACATAGTGGTATGTGTGTGTCCTGCATGCGCCTGTGTCAACCTTGAACACATCGGGGATTGTACCTATGACCCCTCCACAAATAGTGTAATGTGTGTATCCTGCATGCGCCTGTATCAACCTTGAACACATCGTGATTGTACCTGTGACCCCTCCACACATAGTGTAATGTGTGTATCCTGCATGCGTCCGTATCAACCTTGAACACATCGGGATTGTACCTGTGACCGCTCCACATATAGTTTAATGTGTGTATCCTGCATGCGTCTGTATCAACCTTGAACACATTGGGATTGTACCTGTGACCCCTCCACACATAGTGTAATGTGTGTATCCCGCATGCGCCTGTATCAACCTTGAACACATCGTGATTGTACCTGCGACCCCTCCACACATAGTGTAATATGTGTATCCTGCTAGCGTCTGTATCAACCTTGAACACATCGGGATTGTACCTGTGACCGCTCCACATATAGTGTAATCTGTGTATCCTGCATGGGCCTGTATCAACATTGAACACATCGGGATTGTACCTTTGACCCCTCCACATATAGTGTAATGTGTGTATCCTGCATGCGCCTGTATCAACCTTGAACACATCGGGATTGTACCTGTGACCCCTCCACATATAGTGTAATATGTGTATCCTGCATGCGCCTGTATAAACCTTGAACACATCGGGATTGTACCTGTGACCCCTCCACATATAGTGTAATGTGTGTATACTGAATGCGCCTGTATCAACCTTGAACACATCGGGATTGTACCTGTGACCCCTCCACATATAGTGTAATATGTGTATCCTGCATGCGCCTGTATCAACCTTGAACACATCGGGATTGTACCTGTGACCCCTCCACATATAGTGTAATCTGTGTATCCTGCATGCGCCTGTATCAACATTGAACACATCGGGATTGTACCTGTGACCCCTCCACATATAGTGGAATGTGTGTATACTGCATGCGCCTGTATCAACCTTGAACACATTGGGGATTGTACCTGTGACCCCTCCACACATAGTGTAATGTGTGTATCCTGCATGCGCCTGTATCAACCTTGAACACATCGGGATTGTACCTGTGACGCCTCCACATATAGTGTAATATGTGTATTCTGCATGCGCCTGTATCAACCTTGAACACATCGGGATTGTACCTGTGACCCCTCCACACATAGTGTAATGTGTGTGTCCTGCATGCGCCTATGTGCGCCTGTATCAACCTTGAACACATGGGGATTGTACCTGTGACCCTTCCACACATAGTGTAATGTGTGTATCCCGCATGCGCCTGTATCAACCTTGAACACATCGGGATTGTACCTGTGACCCCTCAACATATAGTGTAATGTGTGTATTTTGCATGCGCCTGTATCAACCTTGAACACATCGGGATTGTACCTGTGACCGCTCCACATATAGTTTAATGTGTGTATCCTGCATGCGCCTGTATCATCCTTGAACACATTTGGATTGTACCTGTGACCCCTCCACACATAGTGTAATGTGTGTACCCGGCATGCGCCTGTATCAACCTTGAACACATCGGGATTGCACCTGTGACCCCTCAACATATAGTGTAATGTGTGTATTCTGCATGCGCCTGTATCAACCTTGAACTCATCGGGATTGTACCTGTGACCCCTCCACATATAGTGTAATTTGTGTATCCTGCATGCGTCTGTATCAACCTTGAACACATCGGGATTGTACCTGTGACCGCTCCACATATAGTTTAATGTGTGTATCCTGCATGCGTCTGTATCAACCTTGAACACATCGGGATTGTACCTGTGACGCCTCCACATATAGTGTAATATGTGTATTCTGCATGCGCCTGTATCAACATTGAACATATCGGGATTGTACCTTTGACCCCTCCACATATAGTGTAATGTGTGTATCCTGCATGCGCCTGTATCAACCTTGAACACATCGGGATTGTACCTGTGACCCCTCCACATATAGTGTAATATGTGTATCCTGCATGCGCCTGTATCAACCTTGAACACATCGGGATTGTACCTGTGACCCCTCCACATATAGTGTAATGTGTGTATACTGCATGCGCCTGTATCAACCTTGAACACATCGGGATTGTACCTGTGACCCCTCCACATATAGTGTAATATGTGTATCCTGCATGCGCCTGTATCAACCTTGAACACATCGGGATTGTACCTGTGACCCCTCCACATATAGTGTAATCTGTGTATCCTGCATGGGCCTGTATCAACATTGAACACATCGGGATTGTACCTGTGACCCCTCCACATATAGTGGAATGTGTGTATACTGCATGCGCCTGTATCAACCTTGAACACATTGGGGATTGTACCTGTGACCCCTCCACACATAGTGTAATGTGTGTATCCTGCATGCGCCTGTATCAACCTTGAACACATCGGGATTGTACCTGTGACGCCTCCACATATAGTGTAATATGTGTATTCTGCATGCGCCTGTATCAACCTTGAACTCATCGGGATTGTACCTGTGACCCCTCAACATATAGTGTAATGTGTGTATTTTGCATGCGCCTGTATCAACCTTGAACACATCGGGATTGTACCTGTGACCGCTCCACATATAGTTTAATGTGTGTATCCTGCATGCGCCTGTATCATCCTTGAACACATTTGGATTGTACCTGTGACCCCTCCACACATAGTGTAATGTGTGTATCCGGCATGCGCCTGTATCAACCTTGAACACATCGGGATTGCACCTGTGACCCCTCAACATATAGTGTAATGTGTGTATTCTGCATGCGCCTGTATCAACCTTGAACTCATCGGGATTGTACCTGTGACCCCTCCACATATAGTGTAATTTGTGTATCCTGCATGCGTCTGTATCAACCTTGAACACATCGGGATTGTACCTGTGACCGCTCCACATATAGTTTAATGTGTGTATCCTGCATGCGTCTGTATCAACCTTGAACACATCGGGATTGTACCTGTGACCCCTCCACATATAGTGTAATGTGTGTATCCTGCATGCACCTGTATCAACCTTGAACACATCGTGATTGTACCTGTGACCCCTCCACACATAGTGTAATGTGTTTATCCTGCATGCGTCTGTATCAACCTTAAACACATCGGGATTGTACCTGTGACCGCTCCACATATAGTTTAATGTGTGTATCCTGCATGCGTCTGTATCAACCTTGAACACATTGGGATTGTACCTGTGACCCCTCCACATATAGTGTAATCTGTGTATTCTGCGTGCGCCTGCATTAACCTTCAACACATCGGGATTGTACCTGTGTCCCCTCCACATATAGTGTAATCTGTGTATCCTGCATGGGCCTGTATCAACATTGAACACATCGGGATTGTACCTGTGACCCCTCCACATATAGTGTAATGTGTGTATCCTGCATGCGCCTGTATCAACCTTGAACACATCGGGATTGTACCTGTGACCCCTCCACATATAGTGTAATATGTGTATCCTGCATGCGCCTGTATCAACCTTGAACACATCGGGATTGTACCTGTGACCCCTCCACATATAGTGTAATGTGTGTATACTGCATGCGCCTGTATCAACCTTGAACACATTGGGGATTGTACCTGTGACCCTTTCCACACATAATGTAATGTGTGTATCCTGCATGCGCCTGTATCAACCTTCAACACATCGGGATTGTACCTGTGACGCCTCCAAATATAGTGTAATATGTGTATTCTGCATGCGCCTGTATCAACCTTGAACACATCGGGATTGTACCTGTGACCCCTCCACACATAGTGTAATGTGTGTGTCCTGCATGCGCCTATGTGCGCCTGTATCAACCTTGAACACATGGGGATTGTACCTCTAACCCCTCCACACATAGTGTAATGTTTGTATCCCGCATGCGCCTGTATCAACCTTGAACACATTGGGATTGTACCTGTGGCCCCTCAACATATAGTGTAATGTGTGTATTTTGCATGCGCCTGTATCAACCTTGAACACATCGGGATTGTACCTGTGACCGCTCCACATATAGTTTAATGTGTGTATCCTGCATGCTCCTGTATCAACCTTGAACACATTTGGATTGTACCTGTGACCCCTCCACACATAGTGTAATGTGTGTATCCGGCATGCGCCTGTATCAACCTTGAACACATCGGGATTGCACCTGTGACCCCTCAACATATAGTGTAATGTGTGTATTCTGCACGCGCCTGTATCAACCTTGAACACATCGGGATTGTACCTGTGACCCCTCCACATATAGTGTAATGTGTGTATCCTGCATGCGTCTGTATCAACCTTGAACACATCGGGATTGTACCTGTGACCGCTCCACATATAGTTTAATGTGTGTATCCTGCATGCGTCTGTATCAACCTTGAACACATCGGGATTGTACCTGTGACCCCTCCACATATAGTGTAATGTGTGTATCCTGCATGCTTCTGTATCAACCTTGAACACATCGGGATTGTACCTGTGACCCCTCCACATATAGTGTAATGTGTGTATTCTGCATGCGCCTGTATCAACCTTGAACACATTGGGATTGTACCTGTGACCCCTCCACATATAGTGTAATCTGTGTATTCTGCGTGCGCCTGCATTAACCTTGAACACATCGGGATTGTACCTGTGTCCCCTCCACATATAGTGTAATCTGTGTATCCTGCACGGGCCTGTATCAACATTGAACACATCGGGATTGTACCTGTGACCCCTCCACATATAGTGTAATTTGTGTATCCTGCATGCGCCTGTATCAACCTTGAACACATCGGGATTGTACCTGTGACCCCTCCACATATAGTGTAATATGTGTATCCTGCATGCGCCTGTATCAACCTTGAACACATCGGGATTGTACCTGTGACCCCTCCACATATAGTGTAATGTGTGTATACTGCATGCGCCTGTATCAACCTTGAACACATCGGGATTGTACCTGTGACCCCTCCACATAAAGTGTAATATGTGTATCCTGCATGCGCCTGTATCAACCTTGAACACATCGGGATTGTACCTGTGACCCCTCCACATATAGTGTAATCTGTGTATCCTGCATGGGCCTGTATCAACATTGAACACATCGGGATTGTACCTGTTACCCCTCCACATATAGTGTAATGTGTGTATACTGCATGCGCCTGTATCAACCTTGAACACATTGGGGATTGTACCTGTGACTCCTCCACACATAGTGTAATGTGTGTATCCTGCATGCGCCTGTATCAACCTTCAACACATCGGGATTGTACCTGTGACGCCTCCACATATAGTGTAATATGTGTATTCTGCATGCGCCTGTATCAACCTTGAACACATCGGGATTGTACCTGTGACCCCTCCACACATAGTGTAATGTGTGTGTCCTGCATGCGCCTATGTGCGCCTGTATCAACCTTGAACACATGGGGATTGTACCTGTGACCCCTCCACACATAGTGTAATGTGTGTATCCCGCATGCGCCTGTATTAACCTTGAACACATCGGGATTGTACCTGTGACCCCTCAACATATAGTGTAATGTGTGTATTTTGCATGCGCCTGTATCAACCTTGAACACATCGGGATTGTACCTGTGAACGCTCCACATATAGTTTAATGTGTGTATCCTGCATGCGCCTGTATCAACCTTGAACACATCGGGGATTGTACCTGTGACCCCTCCACACATAGTGTAATGTGTGTATCCTGCATGCGCCTGTATCAACCTTGAACACATCGGGATTGTACCTGTGACCCCTCCACACATAGTGTAATGTGTGTATCCTGCATGCGCCTGTATCTACCTTGAACACATCGGGGATTGTACCTTAGACCCCTCCACACATAGTGTAATGTGTGTGTCCTGCATGCGCCTGTACCAACATTTGCTCAAAACATAAAAAAGTCGAGAAATTTAGAACAGATGAAATCAAATCAACATTTATTCTTCAATATTAAAAGACTAACAAGATAGAAAACAAGGCTTTAAAACCTGATATGGTCTCCTCATGGGCCGGGTATGGAGGGTATGGAGGGTCGTAAAACCTTTTGCAAGGGGAACGATACGTTCATGTCTGAGGCAATCCGTTAAGATAAACAATTATAAAATAAAAACAACTTGTAAAGTGTTTACTCATACAGTAGACAAATGGTCACTCGTCCCAAATGAACATACAATTTACTTAAAAAGTAACTTTGAAAATTACTAAAAATAGTTTCCTTAATACTTTGCCATTGAATGTGGAAAAATGGAAAGAATAAATCAAATAAATGTGTAAAGCCACCAGGTATGTTTGCAGTGTTCGGAGAATAGTTGCAGTGTTAACCGATAATTATTTCGATAATACTATTTTTACAGGTAATTATATAAACCTGAGAATATTTTATAAAAAATATCAATCTTCTTTAACAATTAATATTATTTAAATATTTGGTTTATAAATAAATTCGAAGTAAGGTTTAGAAATTAAAAAAAATAACTTTACAAAATATTTTTCTAAATAAACTTCTTCAATTTTCCGAAAATTTGCCAACCTGAAACATATATCTCCGACTTAAAAATAAAATTAGTTGATATTCTTGTCAAATTTGTTGCCTATAACTATGATTACAAAGAATGTCTCACATGAATTCACACAATGCAGAGATATAAAAAGCTAACGACTAAAGAAATTTACTTACTATATAATGTATCGGTTTTAAAGTGTATTTCGTTAACTTGGGGCTTTCAAAAGATGATACAAATTTGAGTTTTACTCTAAACACAGAGTATGTTATGTAGTATTTAAAATTAATTATATTTGATTAATGATTACATTGTAACTGTGCAACGCGAAGATGCAATGAGGAATGAGGCTGACAGCCAAGTTCAGCGTCTTGAAAAATAAAAATTTCGTAGTACCACATTTTAAAAATGAAATACTTGGTGTGTAAACTTCCGTTTGCATGCAATTTAATCATTGTTTCCTCTTATTTCATTACGTATAATTCGAGGCAATTTTTGCTTCTAACCTAGCAACTGGATATTTATTACCTAACAACGGACTAGGTTTACACAAAAATCAAACCTAACCTACAGCTGACAGTAAACGATGTTCGACTTTGACAGTTGAAATCCAGTAAAAAATAACCAACGAGTACAATGGTACCAACCTTTTCTGTTTGCGGCTAAAATTTACCTTCAAGACCATATTGAAAACACTGAAATTTTGGCTTGTCAACTGGCAAAACAATTTGCGATATTCGGGAATATCCATGTTTCTGTAAGACGGTTTTAGGTAAAATATTGAAGGTTAAGGGAAGGACATCTGAGATAGTTCACAGATGTCAGACCTGTGTTTTTGTTGTTAGTTCTCGAGGTTGTTTGGCTATATATATATATGTTACTTAATCAGTAGAACAAATCGATATTCTTGGTTTTCATTTTTGGTGAAACTTTGTTACATCAAGCATCAACTAGTGAACAATCATTAATCTTTCTCATACAATGTGTACATACATTATATTATTACTGATTATTGTACCGTTGATATATTTTATTTATTTAACTGTATTAAAATTCCTAATCGACAATTTTGTAGTGTTGGTTAGTATGCTTACACAAACTCGCATAACAAGATTTGAATTGGTTTAAAATGTATAGAAATTGAAAAGAACATACATTTTTGGTATGTTCTTGGTAAAAAGAAAAGTTTGAATGCTGATTAATCTAATATTTTCTAAATGGTTTATAACACACTTTACATTTTGTAGTGACTTAAAAGTTTAATCTGCAATGTCAAACCATAGTTTATAACAATATGTTGTTGGGATTTTCCACCTTTGTTAAATGATTTTATGC
Organism: Allygus modestus; assembly: GCA_963675035.1. Lineage (NCBI taxonomy): Eukaryota > Metazoa > Arthropoda > Insecta > Hemiptera > Cicadellidae > Allygus > Allygus modestus. The sequence continues at coordinate 45,111,968 of OY776115.1, read as the reverse complement.
ATGTCTTTTTTTCAGCAAACTGCAAATAAAATCTACAAACAAGTTTTTCAGATTAAATATTTTACCTGCTAATCAAACCAAAAACGGGATTTAAACAAATGTTTCCTACTAAATCAGCCTTAAGAAATTTCTTAAAAAAGCCGTGAATTTTTCAACAATTTGCTAGAATTACTAAAACCTTAGACAAAAACTCACAGACAAGGGGGTTGTGAAGAAATTGTATAATAAAACCTGATTTCACATATGAAGTAGCTACAGTAGTTTAGACCAGTGATCTGAGTAATAATATTAAAGTTCACAGAAAGTATTATTGCTGTTTTATGATAGTTTACATAAAATGAACAAAACTCGTGCTAGTGCTAGAGAGCCAGGAGCAGAAGTGAATGTCGTGGTTTGTTTATCTTTTCTCCAGAGGACCTCATTCCCCGATATAAATTTGCTCGAAGTCTCTGAACCCGCAGGCTGGCTGATATTGGGACTAGAGATAGCAGAAACATCCCGGTATTCTTGAAACAAACCTACCTCTGCACGTAAATATTTGTAAGCATTTATCATCCTACTTAATATAAACCTTTTATGAATCGTTTATAAAAATCCTTTATTTATTTTCCTTTATCCTTTAATTAATCATTTATTTAAAAATCCTTTAATCCTTTAAAAGCCTTTAATTAAAATCCTTTATTTATTTGTTTATATTATGTAAATCCTTTTAATATAAACCTAATAAAATAATGACAGCACAGGAATAGGTAATGGTAGGGACTTATATGTAAAGCGAGTGTCCTTTAAGTTCTTCCGATTTAACACTAAGTTGTTTTTTTAATATCTTCAAAGTGTACTACAGATTTAATTTGTATGCTGCCATAATTGTGCAAATAATGAACTAAGCTTATTTATTAGAAATAAACTTCCCAGTAGTTGTAACAGGAGAATTTACAAACTATTATAAACAACAGTCTTATATCTTTGTTAGATAATGGCGTAGACTGTATAATTAACTTAGTCAGATGTCTATGATAAATAATAATATTAAGTCTGTGCCAATTTCAATCTTGCATATAAGGAGTGTGCTGTAATAAGTTAAAACTATCATGAAGCTATCGAAGCTCAGACTCCTTTTCCTAAATCCAAACTGAACATTATCAACCCCACCGCCCTAATATCCCCCGCATTGAATTTATGACCCCACTGATCAATGAAGACATTAACCTTCGGACCCTTCGAAAATAAGAACATCTCTCTCACCTGGTTTTCTCCGAATGCCTTTCTCTCTTTCTATTGGTTCAGATATAATAAAGAAATTAAATAATGTTTATTATAATAAATTATATTTTATAAATACCTTTCACCCATGCGCTGAAAGCACGCGCGGGTCTTAAATAAAATCGGAAAAATGTTTCGTTTACATAAGTTCTTACCACATCTTGAAATAAATAAATATTATTATTATAATATATATTACACTAAGCAATAAATTATTCTAATCACTTACATGTTTTAATTGAACACGCATATAATCTCTATACGCAGTGATAGTCCACTCAAGCTAACATATTATTAAGAACTTTGATGGAAATTCACAATAGAGAGGATATGTTTTTAAATGCCTGACAGATATTTTTCCTAATACTGCTTCAAAAACGGCTGTTTTCAACACATGCATAGAGTTGCTAAAGTTGTTATTTTTACTCCTAGGATAAAAAGTATCATTTCGATTATATTTTTCGCCCTGAAAAAAAAAACAAAAAAACATCAGTTTATGACACATTTCTGTCAAGATCACCAGCTGTTAAATATGAATTGAACGAATTATTCAACTTGTAAACAATGAAAACTTGTGTAAGAACCAAGCTTGTTTTGTGCTTGTGTTTAGAATAGCAAGATCAAGGTAGCAAGATCGGCCCGCCTCGGCCGTTAAACTTGAGCTCAAATCGAAAAGCGTCACTTGTGTTTTTAGTGATGAAGTATACTAATAACCTTTTATACGGATTAATTACTGGAAAAACTAAACTATGAAGTGTATTGTAAACATAATGTACTATTTTACTTTAAGCAATTTCTTAGTAAACCTTAAGCAAGCTTGAGCACTCCCATTCCACTTTCATTGTTCAATCTACTTGGTCATCCGAAAGCGTAAAATAGTTCAATCTGATATGACTACTAGATTTGTTTTTCGCAGAGATTTTATGAATTGAAATGAACATTAAAAAATCTTATTCAATTATTACAATTACAGAGTTGGTTTAAGGTAACAATATGTTTATAAAATAGAAAATATCCCTAATAGATGCTATAATAACATGAACATTATTAGTAGTAGTGAGAGATGGAGTATTCTACCCCAGCAGGAGCAGCAGTACCTCCTCCTCCTCCTCCTCCCCCTCCTCCTCCTCCTCCTCCTCCTCCTCCTCCTCCTCCCCCTCCTCCTCCTCCCCCTCCTCCTCCCCCTCCTCCCCCTCCTCCTCCTCCTCCTCCTCCTCCTCCTCCTCCTCCTCCTCCCCCTCCTCCTCCCCCTCCTCCCCCTCCTCCTCCTCCTCCTCCTCCTCCTCCTCCTCCTCCTCCTCCTACTCCTCCTCCCCTCAGAGCGATCTGGCTTATCATAAGTCGGATCTGAATTCTGATTGCAGATTATTGTTCGTCTTGTCAAGCCGAGTCATTTGAGTACCCACATCGTACACTTTGGATGATGTTTACAAAAAAGGGGCCCGCACCACAATTTTGACCTTTTTTGTTTTTTTTTTGCATTTTTGGAATCTCCTCGTCAAGACGAGTCATTTGAGTACCCACATCGTACACTTTGGATGCTGTTTACAAAAAAGTGGCCCGCACCACAATTTTGACCTTTTTAGAAAGATTTCCTTCTATTCCCTAACATGAAAAGCTTTTGTGGCCTTGAAAAAGGCCGATTATGATGGTGGGATCAGGTGGAGGTTAAGGTGTTGGAAAACGTTTATTTTTTACTGATGAAAAACTGTGTTACTTCATCCGGGTGCAGTTCATCGGTCCGCCGATTCCACCACATGTCAACAAGCATCATGTACTTCTGCTCATGTTCAATGGCGTTGAAGTGCTCCTCTACAATGGGGTAGAAGTTCATCTTGTAGTCCATGTCCCGCTGCCAATATTCCCATTCCAAGTCGTCCAGCGGGCAATGGTTCCACATGCCGACGATTCCCCGTTGTCTGGAGTACAGAACGTCGTCAAGATCTTGGATAGTCGAACACACTTTTGGCTCATGAACGTACTTGAACTTTTTGTCAATGCGCCATAGCCTCTTCTTATGGAAATGCTTCAAGGTGCAATCATCGTCGTCTTTTCTATTGTAGAACTCATCACCTTCGAAGTAATCATCTTCATCCTCAAACGGCCTCTTCTTATTATTTATATTCATTGACGTTTCCACCGCAACACATACATCCTCCAACTCGACGTCTGTGATGCTACAATCCCACTCGATGTTGTCCATGATCTCTTCGTAGCTGTTGCCGCTTCGAAACTCAAGACTAAACTAAACTTTACTGCTAGGGGCGGGCTGTGCGTCGTGGGCTGATGGGCGCAGGTGTACAGACAAAAAACCGACGCGTCACCCTCATGTCTGGGAATGCGGATGCTGTAATTTGATACCTCGAAGGGAGGGCGCAGACGTTCACACAAATAACCGTCGCGTCTACCTCCTGTCTGGGAATGCGGAAGCTGTAATTTGATACCTCGACGAGAGGGCGGCCGACCCTTCTAGGAACCCATAATTATAGACCACCCGCGTCGAATTCCGAGCTATAAATCACCAGTTGTCAAACACCCACGGTCTCATTCTTGATCTAGTCTTCAACAATTCCTGAAGTATGGGGGAGCAAAAATCTCCCCCTAACCAATTATGTGTTAGGGGGAGCGAAAATCTCCCCCTAGTAAACGGAACACCAGGCGGACGAGAAATTGGAGCGCGTATTGAGCGGTGGTGGTTATAAGAAGCGGGTCGCGACACGCCACAGTCTCTCGATAGACTTCTTCGAAGACGGACGTCTACCGGACGTATGCAAAGACAAAGGAGAACTATAAAGAGGGCAAGTAGGTGGAAAGTTTAAACGAAGAGCAATTACAAAGAGGATAACATCGTTAGACAAACGTCGTAGAACTGTAACGAAACGACGCCGGAGAACTAGGGATATTTTCAATTAATTCGATAACAATGTCGTTTATTCATCAGAAATCGTGTGAATGTGTGAAGACTGAACTGGACTTGTTTTCGTTACCGCCTACACAGACCAGCATTGAGAGTGGCAAATGGGTTCAATACAAACCGGTCTCATCGCTGACGGACGATTCGCCAATAGAGTTTGTAATACCCGGTCACGGTGACGAGTACACGGACCTGACACAAACGTTATTACACGTGAAAGCCGCTATTGTGAAACAGGACGACACTAAAGCGGACGGTGGGCAACCTGCTAAAGAGGTGGGCCCGGTGAACAATTGGCTCCACTCGATATTCAGTCAAGTGGATCTCTATCTCAATCATAAACTGGTGTCCCCACAAACTAACACGTACGCTTACCGTGCCTACTTGGAAAACCTACTGAACTACGGATGTAGTGCGAAGAATTCGCACCTGACTAGCGAGCTGTTTTTTGAAGATTCGGCCGGACTAATGGACGATTGTGACGAATTGAACGAGGGATTGAAAAAGCGTCGCGATCACACGAAAGAAAGCGATGTTTGCGATATGGTCGGTCGATTGCACATCGATCTGTGCAATCAGAACAAATTCATGTTGAACGGTGTCGAGATGCGATTGCAACTTAACAGATCCAGAAACTCATTTTGTATAATGTCCAAAACGCTAACTACCTACAAGGTGACAATTAAAGAGATTAGTCTTTTCGTACGTCGATGTAAGATCAATCCGAGCGTATTGTTGGCGCACAGTAAAACTCTCGAGACCGGCACGGCCAAGTATCCGATCACGCGTGTAGAAGTGAAATCCTTCACACTACCCTCCGGTATAATGAGTAAGGCTTTAGACAGCGCATTTCTCGGTCAGTTACCGAAACGTGTGATAATTGGACTGGTCAGTAATCTTGCGTTCAACGGAGATTTCAAGAAGAATCCTTACAACTTTCAACACTACGATATGAATTATCTCGCATTGTACGTGGACGGTGAACAAGTACCGGCCAAACCGTTACAGCCCGTTTACACATTGAACAGTGAGACATATATACTCTCTTATTACACATTGGTCACCGGCACCGGAATCCAGTTCTCCGACGCAGGTAATGAGATCAAGAGAGGTGACTATCCGTACGGTAATTGTCTTATGGCGTTCGACTTGACACCGGACATGTCCGCGGCTGAGTCGAGTCACTGGAATCTCCTGCGCAACGGTAATCTACGTATCGAAATTGGATTCTCCAAAGCGTTGCCCGAGACCGTCAACTGTATAGTGTACGCCGAACTGGACAACGTCATCGAGATCGATCGTCACCGCAACGTGACAGTTGACTTCAGCGGGTGAATAAAAGCGAACGCCAAACAGAAATATTGTCTGACAGCGAGTGCGTACAGCTTACTTCAAGGGTGAGCAGACACATCGCCAGTCAGTAGTACGGTTGAAGTCGCACGGTAAGGACGTGAACATGGACGCTTACGCTTCTGCGGACGACTATATCAAATCGTTTATTCAGGAGATTGAGGTTATGAACAATAATGCTAGTGATCAGGCATTAACATCACCACAGACATCATCTTTAAAACCAGCCACTGCCTACAAGAGACGAAGGAGGCCAACTCCCATCGAAGTGGAAACCAAGAAACCAGGATGGGTGCCAAAACCAACAGATGATTGTCCCATAGTGTCATGGATGGACGATGGGAATACTTTTGCCGTTCAAAACCCGGGAAACAAAGGACAAATTTTATTGAAAATGGAAATGTACGATGGTACAGATATGGTTTTTATGTGCGGTTTATTTTTGGACAAAGATGGTGAAATGCACCAAAGTGTTAAACAAGTAGTTGATAAAGTGGAAAACATGTGGATCGATAAATCAACAGGAGTCCCGAAAATTACAGGCTTAACTCAAACTGTTACACAACGCAGTGCAGTTTCGCAGCCAACGTCGAAGAAGCGAGCTGTGAGGAAGAAACAACGAGTGTCGCCGGCATTCAATTAGAGCATCCGCATTCCCAGACAGGAGGGCGACGCGTTGGGTTTTTGTGTGTGAACACCTGCGCCCGACCCTTCGGACCACCCACATAGAAGAAAATGGTGGCGAGGGTTTATAAGGCGGGGCCCCGCCCGATTGAGCATCATTCGCCACCAGACCACCACCTCACATAGACCTACTCCAACTACTAGAGATGTCGAGCAACAGCAGCACTTTCAAGCCAGAGTTTTCGATTTTGAACGGCACTGCAGCAACCGCGGACCTGAAAGCAACCCTCAACAACTGCAAGTCTGACTCTCCGCTATACACCAGGATAGCCGATCTCCGAGAGGAATGCGGCTATCTCATCACTGCGATGGAGCGAGCCACCACACCCTTTGGCGAGACGATCATCGTGATCCTGGAGGGGCAGGTCGGGGACGACTTCTTTCTGCGAGTCTACCTGCCTAGGCGCTTCAACGAGGCCCTGAGCAACACCGACATCGAGTGCTACAACGGCGGGTTTGGAGAACGCCTTCGCTTGGTGAAGCGCAGCCCGAGGGGTTCCAATAGCAGATTCACACCTTTGGAGTTTATGTAAAGCAAGACTTGAAGATTATGTAGATACCTTTGTAAATTAGTTTTCGTAGTCAATACTTATAGTCACGTTCAGAACATAACCACTGTGTTATTTATTTCACTTAACCCCAAAAATGTCCTTTAGTAGTAAGTTTAAGAGTGTGAGTATGGTAACTGTGAGGTGTGTAGCTCAGTAGTAATCATGGGCTTGATGTGGAAACATCCGTTCTCAGCCATTGTGGCGGGACCTTCGGGTTGTGGCAAGTCTCAGTTTGTGTCAAAGTTTCTAAAACACATTACAGAAATGTGTGACACACCATTTACCAGTATAAACTGGCATTATGGTAGTGGTGGCGGCGGTGGTGACTCGAAAAATGTCAACATTAACCACATAGAAGGTCTACCGAACTTGGAGGATTTTTCTGGTAACGAGCCGATACTTGTGATTATAGACGATATGATGCGTGAGGCCGACAATCGTGTGGTGGATCTTTTCACAAAAGGTTGCCATCATCGCAACATTAGTGTGTTTTTCATTACACAAAATTTGTTTCATCAAGGACGCGGGCAGAGGGACATCTCATTGAATGCGCATTACATTGTGTGTTTTAAGAATCCTAGAGATAGAGTTCAGATTAGGTACTTGGCCAGACAAATATATCCAGACAGCCCGAAATTCATCGAGGAGGCGTACGCTGACGCTACGAGGAATCCACACGGCTACCTACTGATAGACTTGAAACAATCAACAGACGAGAATATGCGAATACGAAGTTGCATATTTCCAGACGATTCTACCAACTATGTGTACTTGCCAAAGAAAAGGTTATTTCGCCATCAGTAGTAATCATGTCGTGCTTGCGGAAGGACGCAGCTCTGCTTACGGCTTTCATACACGCAACACCCAAGGAGCGGAAGGCACTGTTAAAGGTGTGTGACAAGAGCCGCATTCGCTCAGTGTGTGAGTGCGCATACAACGTGTTGCGAGGTAACGTTCCTCTGGCGAAGAAGAGTAAAAGTCAGTTAAGCAAACACAAGGCGACGCTACGTCGATTGGTGAAACGCGGCGAAGGCTGGTCAAAGAAACGAAAGTATCTCATACAAAAAGGCGGTGGAATCTTTATACCATTACTCTTGAGTGCAGTACTACAAGCAGCATTGAGTAGATAAAAATGACTGGTATCAACAATCAGTTCTATTTGACACTGCCCAGCAACAGTTCGATGCAGTATTATCCGAAAAATACAGTTGCAAATTATATAACACATTTGCCGAGAGCTATTCAACTGGACGCTGGCGACTGGGAAATTGCACTTGTGGAAGCGCACTATCCCTGTACATTTCTATCAGTCGGTAATGACGAAACAATTGACATTTGCATACAACCGCAAGAGGAAGCAAAAGTGAACATAGAAGCGTTGGCGCGGGTTATGGACAGCAATGCCGATGTAACGCCAGTAGTGTCGGCTACTCCAAAACAAAACCACAGAATTAAATTGAAGACTGGTGATTACGCAAATATTCAAGAATTATGTGATCATATCAATTCGCAAGAACTAGCGATTACTTTTGGTGTAAAGTTCACCGTTGAAAACTCATACAACAAATTCATTGAAGTATCGATGGGAACTGATGTTGGAAAAATTACATTAAGTCCAACGTTAGCGCTTCAATTGGGATTCGATCCGAATGAATTGACGCTGGAAGGTGATGCAGTTAACAAAAGCATCCGTTCGCCCAACATTCGTCTTGGCTTACCGTCACACATGTACGTGTATTGTGATTTAGTCGAGCCGCAGATGGTCGGCGATACAGTCGCACCGTTATTGAAAATTGTCAATATATCCACGTCTACTTATGTATACGGATTGCATAAATCAACATCATTCATCGATCCGCACTATGTGCCTGTTATGAATAGATCTTTTGACAGTGTGGAAATTGACTTAAGAGATAACATTGGTAATCATTTGCCATTCCACTTTGGAACGTCGTGCGTGAAGTTACACTTTAGAAAAGTAGCTAGTCATTAGCACAAAAAAAAATGGAACATGCAAAGAAGATGGTAGTTGTGCCGCAAGAGTTGATTGATCGATTGCAATCAAATGCTACGGATAACAGACCGACTAATCTATCCAGCGAAAACAGCCTCGACGCGGAGATGCAACAAATATTGAATAACAAACGTATGGACGATACTGAAAAGTGGAAATTGTACAAACAAGCGTTACATCGCATCTTGCATATTGCAGAGAATAGACGTCAACCGATTAGCATACCAATCGTGGAGACGGGTGGGATTGAACATAGTCGACGAATGCACCCCGCTGCGGAAGGTGGTCCAGTGGAAGAGATTGTGGAAACGTTTTCCAAAACTTACAGATCTGATGCCCGCAATCTTTTACGTTTCATGAAACGTGATGGCAGCTTAATCAGTTGGGACAGTGGCTAATCAGTGTACATCAACGGTGTAAAAATCCCAGACTCAAATCTAGTGGATATCTTAAATTGCATAGTAAAGGTGCGTATGCGTGATTACACACCGCCAGGATGGCGGGAAGTGCTCAACGCATTGAAAGCGATGAACGTGCCAAAGGACTATATGAATAATCTAAGAGCGCTTAAGGAAATAAATGCCGAATATCGATCATCATTCACAGGAGGAGAAGGATCAGACGATGAAGTGGAAGACACCTCAACTGAATCAATACTGAGAACACCGCTAATAAATCGACTACGATCGGCTAGAGGAAAGCGTGCAACATCTACACCGGTGCGAGCGGCAGAGCAGTTTGATTTTTCAAATAGAAACAAGCCGTCGTCAAATCTGGACAAGTGGGAAACGTACACAGGATAGGTTTTCATTATGGAGCGTTTGTATTACAATCCCATCGAACCTTCGTCGTATGGCGGTGTAGCTCCTTTAGCGCGAGCTGCAAAACCAGTTTCAAAACGCAAAGTGATTGAATGGTTACAAACACAGGACACTTACACATTGCACAAACCAGCACGCAAGCGTTTCCCGCGCAATCCTTACATAGTGTATGGTCCATTTGAATTGTGGCAAGCGGACTTGAACGATATGCGTGGTCTTAGTAAACACAACGACGGCGTCAACTACCTACTGACTGTAATAGACGTGTTTAGCAAACACCTGTATGTGCGAACGTTGAGGCGGAAAGAAGGAGCTGAAGTGGCCAACGCTTTCGAGGAGATATTTGCCGAAGCGACTGACACACCTCGCTGTTTACAAACTGACAAAGGTACTGAATTCACCGGTGCCAAGACGAAAAAATTATTCAAACAATACGGAATCATCTATGTCACTACACAAAACCCAGATGTTAAAGCGGCCGTAGTGGAACGCGTGAATCGCACTTTGAAAACACGCATGTGGCGATATTTGACTTACAAAAACACATATCGTTACGTAGATGCGTTGGACAAACTGGTTAGCGCATACAACAACAGCGCTCACAGGAGTCTAGGCAATAGAATACGACCAGTCGATGTGACTGTCGACAATAAGCGAATATTGCATCAGGTATGGCGTCGCATGTTTGGTAAGATACCGCGTCGTGTTAAGCCAAAACTGAAAGTTGGCACCACAGTGCGCATATCTAAGGAGAAGGGTACATTCGCAAAAGGTTACGAGACTAATTGGAGTAAAGAAGTGTTTGTGGTGCGTCGTGTAAACACATTGATTCCTCTGCCAATGTACACTTTGTCGGATCTCAACGGTGAACAAGTGACTGGTCAGTTTTACGAATACGAATTACAAAAAGTGACAATATACAACGACCATCTGTTCAATATTGCTGAAATATTAGACGCTAAGGGTCGCGGTCGCAGTAAGCGTTATTTCGTCAAGTGGGAAGGTTACGGAGACGAGTTCAATTCTTGGGTAAGAGCGATAGATTTGCAAAATGCCTAATAGCAACCAGTTCTATTTGACATTGCCCAGCAACAGCTCAAAGGATTATTTTCCAAAAAACACAGTGTCCAAGTACACTACACATCTGCCGAGACAAATTCGATTAGAAGGCGATGGCGAGTGGGAGATGGCTTTGGTCGAAGCGCATTATCCATGTTCCTTTATGACTGTGGACGAGGAATCGTGTATTTGGCTCGACTATAAACTCGTTCTGCCGAGTATTCCCGTCACACTCAGTGTCGAGCACATTATGCTAAAGATGAAACCCGGTTATTACAAGAACATAACCGATTTATTGAAAATGATCAATAAAGCAAAGGATGTCACCCAGTACTTGTACTTTGAGTATGACAAAGAGCAGGACAGAGCCAAGATCACGACAATGGTGGACGGTATAAGCAAAGTGCATTTCACCGAAGCGCTGTCTCTCCAGTTGGGTTTCGACCCGTACGAGAACGTTTTGTCAAATGACCTCACAGCGATATGGCCACCTAATCTGACTATGGGACTGCCGACACACTTGTACGTGTATTGTGATCTGATTGAACCGCAGCTGATTGGCGACACTACAGCGCCGCTTTTGAAAATTGTCAACATTGACAGAGAGAACTACACACATGGCGCGCATAAGACTGTGCATTTCACCAGTCCTCATTATGTGCCAGTTATGAAAGGAACATTTGAAACGATCGATATTGACCTAAGGGATCACGCTAGTAAAACAGCGTCATTCCTCTTTGGGACGTCGTACGTGAAGCTTCATTTCAAAAGAGGAGCTCAGCAATGATGAATACAAATGATCCATACATGGCGTACTATCGCCGCCAACAATTGCAGCAGACCGGCGGCAGTATCGAGAGGGTATTTCGCGGTGCACCCTACCAGCGCGGACATGGAATTGGCAGTTTCCTAGGCGGTATGTTCCGCACCATCACACCGCTACTCAAGTCGGGAGCCTCTGCTGTGGCCAAAGAGGCGTTGAAATCCGGTGTTGGATTCTTGGGCGACATGGCCATGCACCAGCGGGACCCCAAAGAAGCCGCTAGAGATCATTTCAGCCAGTTTACAGACTCGCTAAAACGCCGGGCGGACGGCAAACTTCAACGTGTGCTAAGTGGCGGCGGCGGCTCTCGCGCGAAACGCCGTCGCGTAACGCGAAAGAATACCGCGAAACACCGGCGCGCTACTCCTGCGCGAAAGACTAACGCGATACTCTCGCGTAAGAGAAACGCGAAGCGCGCCATGTTCGGCGGCCGTCGTGTCACACCTCAGTCTTTGACGAAACTCCTTCGAGGAAGGTCGTCGTCGTCGTCATCCAAGAAGAAGGGCAAGAAGAGGAGGACAGTTAGAAGGAAGAAGAAGACGAGGAAAGCAGTGAGGAGAACGTCTGTACGCGATATATTCAATTAACACACACGCTAGCAATGTCGTTTCTACATCAAAAGTCGTGTGAATGCGTCAAGACGGAATTGGACTTATTCTCCCTACCACCGACGCAGACCAGTATCGAGAGCGGCAAATGGATTCAGTACAAACCAATCTCCACACTGACTGATGATTCGCCCATCGAGTTTGTTGTGCCCGGCAACGGCGAAGAATACACCGATCTTTCGCAAACAATGTTGGAAGTTACAGCGTCTATTGTCAAGTCGACAGGAGCGGCAATCGCAGATGTCGAAGAATCGAACAAAATTGGCCCAGTCAACAATTGGCTGCACACGTTATTCAGTCAAGTCGATATGAGTATGAATCAGAAACTGGTCACACCACAAAACAACGCTTATGCATATCGAGCGTATATCGAAACATTGATGAATTACGGCTATGATGCTAGGAAATCACATTTAACATGTGGACTGTGGAACGCGGACGATGCCGGCTATATGGACAATACTCTGGACGATAACGATGGACTAAAGGCGAGACGAAAAATGACAAATAAAAGTCGTGAAATCGATATGCTCGGTCGCCTACATGTGGACATGTGTAATCAGAACAAGTTCCTGTTGAACGGTGTGGAACTGCGTTTTAAACTGATCCGATCAAAAGATTCCTTCTCCATTATGTCGGATGATGGTGAATACAAGGTGCACATTGTTGATGCGAATCTCTGGATACGAAGGTGTAAAGTTAGCCCCACGGTACTGTTGGCGCACAGCAAGACGCTTCAGACCGGCACAGCTAAATACCCAATCACCAGAGTGGAATTGAAAACATTCACACTGCCGTTTGGAGTGAGGAGCAAAACTTTGGACAATGTGTTTCTAGGGCAAGTGCCGAAACGAATCATTGTCGGACTGGTCACGAACGCCGCTTATAATGGCGTTTTAAAAAAGAATCCATTTAACTTTCAAAATTTCAAAACCAACTACTTCTCGCTGTACGTGAACGGTGAACAAGTGCCGTCCAAACCGCTACAACCACACTACGAAACCGGCAAGGGAAAATACGTGATGGCGTATCACAGTCTGTTTTCAGGCTCCGGCATACACTTTAGCGATGCTGGTAATCTCATAAATAGAGACGATTACGACGATGGATACTGTCTGATGGCATTCGATCTAACACCTGATATGTCAGCAAGCGACACAACTCATTGGAACCTAGTGCGCAACGGCAGTGTGCGTATGGAGATTGCTTTCGACACGGGGCTCACAGAGACTGTCAACTGTCTGGTATACGCAGAGTTTGACAACGTCATCGAAATCGATCGTCATCGCAACGTGTCTGTGGACTTTGGCGGTTAGATCGTCGGCGGTGGCGTCGTCGTCCTCCTCCTCAGTCTACAACCAACATTCGCACAAGATGGATCGTTTATGCAGAGTACCGCGTAAAAATTTCGCATCTCCAATTATTGTGGATTTTCAATGTTTCAAGGACAACGCAAATGACTACATTCTGAAGGAAGTGTGCGTCTTGGAATTGGTCAGTGGAACACTGCTAATGCATCATATCGCCAAACCACCATTCAGTCGAGATTTCCTATCACAAGAGAAACTGCGTGAAAGCTATTGGCTCACAAAACACTGTCACGGATTGGAGTGGGACCAAGGTGATATCTGGTATCATGTGCTAGAGGAAAAGTTAGTGCATGTATCGCCAAACGACCGATTGTCTACGTCAAAGGTGCTGAGAAAAAAGAGTTTGTACGATACAATTTCATCGCGGATCACTGTACTACTAATGTCATCGATATCAACGATATTGGCTGCGGATCACTATCGTCAATCAACAGTCTACTATCAACAAACACAGTGCGATGTCACCACCACAGAACAACTCACACACGATGCGCTCTAACCAATTGCATCACATTGCGCAGTTGGTTAATCTAAGTACAAATATCGATGACGCTGATGATTACGCTGACGATGGTGAGAGTGATACCAGTTCCTGCTTTTGTTTTGCTACTAGCACTACTACTCCTACTACTGACTGTGGCGTCGACACAGTAGAATGAATACCTTAGAGATACAAAAGTGTATGGCTAAACTGCCCGTACAGAATGTTGGTGTCTACGCTGCGGATCAATTGCCCCATTATATTTCACCATCTACTGCTATGATTGTGAACACTGATCCACACAATGAAGACGGCACTCACTGGGTCGCTTTCTACCTTAACAAAGGAGGAGGAATAATTGAATTCTTTGACAGCTACGGTCAACCGCCACATCTTCAATTCTACCAAGGATTCCTGAGACGCAACGCTCGTCGCTACCTGTACAACGAGCATCGCCTTCAAAGTGACAACACTCTGGTCTGCGGTCAATACTGCCTTGTATTCCTGTACTGCCGCACCCACTACGGTATGAAGATGACGGACTTTGTGCAGCTCTTTGAACACTCATCTACTGGCCACAACGACGCATTGATCAGAAGACTCTTTGCACAAATGTATACCAATTGAATTTTGAAATTTTGCATTTTTTTTTCTCAATAAACTAGTTGTGTACTCAGAATAAAAAGAAATATTCTTATTATTTCCCATCCTCTCCTCCTTTACCCCAAAGTGGGGCAGACCTCTCATACAATGGCATTAGCAGGTGCATTCTTGTCTTCAACAATTCCTGTAGTATGGGGGAGCGAAAATCTCCCCCCTAAGCCATTATGTGTTAGGGGGAGCGAAAATCTCCCACCTGGTAATTAAACCAATTGAACAACAGTTTTCAACCACCTGAGGTCTCATAGGTCTATCCCACTTTTGGGGTAGACCTAACGTACAATTATAGGCCTGCCCCAAAATGGGACAGACCTATCATACAATGATTCTAAAGTAACATTCATATCTGAACCTGGTTTATATGAATTAACATATTCCTGAATATATATATATATATATTTTTTTTTTTACTTTTGTATCTTAAGATTATGTGAGGGGAGAAAAAAAAGACGAATGTATATAAACAATTTGGCTATTTATTTACACACTTTAAATATATTTTACATCGAGTATGTACTCCTGAACATTTGGGATTGACTAGAAAAAACGAGACTCGACACAAACTAATGACTAGAAAAAAAGGAGCACATTTCTAAGTTTTACGAGACTCGATACAAACTAATGCCTAGATTTTTCAAAATAATATACAAGTCAAGTCAGGGTCTTTGGTAATATGGCACAACCACTCAACGCTACTCATCCGCCGCCTCTTCATCGTCTTGAGGGATGTCTTCGGGCTGAGGTGGTACGTCAATATGTCCCCAAGGCAGTGTATTTACACCGTCCGGAAGGATGTAACGCTTGTCATCATTATAGCTCAAGGATAGCTTCTCGACTTGAACTGTGAAGACGCGGTGGTTTCGGGACTGGAACCTGGTGTTGATGGTTCTTTTCAACACGCCATTGAAAAGACATTCCCGATAGTCGTCAGAGGTTAGATTGTGTTTTACAACACCTCTAGCGACTCCCTTGGCGCGCTTCACCGTCATGACCTGCAACTCGTCATCTTCGGTCCTCTCCTCGAACTCGACAATATCCATGAAATAAAGTTTCGAGCGAAGACCGAGGTACTCGAGCAGCGGAAGTCCGTTCGCTTCATCCTTAAACTTTCCGATGACTTTTGCGTTGATGGGGCTGTAGCAGGGATGGTTCTGGGGGTACGCACTAGTGTCAAAATCATCCAGATGCTCCAACATGTCCTTATAAACATCTTCAGTCTGGACGTCGAACACGAAGCTGTCAGTGTCCATGTAGTCAACCTTCAGACGATCACCGTAGCGGTTCTTCATCTTCCGAAGGAAGTCGTACATGAGCCACTTGCTCAGATCGAGGACACAAATTCCGACGTAGAGCGGTTTGTCCAGGACGATATTGACTTTCGACATGTGGACAATGGCGACGTCATCGTTGAAGTAGGTTCGGTCCAGGAAGTTTGACTTGGCCACGTACTTCCTGAACATCTCCGGCGTACACACCAGTTTAGAGTTCATTCGCTTGCGAACATTCTCGATCGTCTTGCCAAAGACCGCATTGTTCATAAGCTTGAAAAAGTCTTGTTCAAACTTGGTCGTGGCCTTCTTCCTCAGTTCGGTGTTCATTAGGATGTAGCTCTCCAACCACCGAGACTGACGGAACGAGATGACGCGATGCACGTTCACAAGCTCCAGTCCGTTTTCCAGCGCCTGTTGCAGTATTCTGTAATGACAGATGTAGTTCTTCTTGTCATCCAGAGTCGTAACGAGCTTCTTGAATTTCCCTCCTGGCGGACGTTTGGTCTCGCAGCAGTAAGGAAGATCCTTGTGAAGGTCGTGCAGGTGGGCGGGGTAGCGAAGGTCAACTTCCAAGACGTAGCCCGTGGGTCCTTCGGGGTCCAACGCTGCAATATCCAGGGACGCGATCTCCTCGCGGCTGAGCCATTGGAAGTGTCCCTGTGGAAGACACTGGGACATGGCCCAACCGTAAAGGTTGTTGGCGTCCAAGTATAGCAGGTGATGCGTTGGCTCTTCAAGTCGTCGATCTTCAGGGCGACATCCGTCATGGTTGGCCTTGGCGTGTCTGGTGATCGCCTGGGAAATACCTCCTCTGATGCCTTGCTCGAAGAAGAGGTACATGTCAAAGTCCTGTATCCTATCAAGCTCCACTCGACAGGTCCTTAACATGACATCCCAGGCGTATGACGGTAGGGTGTAGTAGTGCGCAGGGTCTAGTTCGTATTCAGCCATCGACGTGTCCCTGAAGCGTTCAAAGACGTCAGTCAACAGCGCAATGTCACAGCGCAGGTACTTCTCGGCGTAGTCCTTGAGGTTCCTACAACCGAAGGTTTCCCACACGTTGCGAGCATGCTCGTAGTCTGCATCCGTGATGTCCTCCAGGGTCAGGTCGTTGCGAAAATCTCGCTGCAGAGGCAGTTCCGTAGTATCTTCCAACACGGCGTTTGACGTTACAAAGTTATACGGGAACACGCCTTTCCTACGGACTAGTTCGAAGAGGTGGTCTTCGGGGAATCTCTTCCTCGTCTCCAAGAGTTGAGCTGGTGGAAGTGCGGCTGCGAGGCTGGCGAGGCTCAAAGCCAGGAACCTGTAGGTGTCTAGGAACCTGACTCGGAATCCTAGCTGCCTTTTTCCGCGCCCTGGCATCCCAACCGGTGTCGCTGTTCGGTCGAACAGGAACCGCTTCGTAAAAGCGATGTACCGCTCTTCCGTGTGAGCCAACACCTCAACATCACCAGGGTCGACCGCCAACTCCCGCACTATGAAGTGAGCGTCGTAGTTGGAAAGGTTGTGAAAGTAGCAGTTGACTACTCGCTGCTCCCTGTAGCGTAGGTTACATGATCTGTGCGCAGCGCCACGGAACTCGTAGGGCGGCGCGTGGTTGTGATCACGAACCTTTGGGTCTTCGCTTGAAAATGTCGATCCGCAGAGGTAGCAATTCGTTGTCGAGTTGTACTGCATCGTTTCCGCTGGGGTCCAGGACAGGGCACAGATTTCTTGCTTCGTACAGGAAGTTCCACAATCGCTCAACATCAGTTTTCAACATCTCCATAAATGTCTTTGACGCATCATCCCCGAAGTAGACTCGAGGCTCAAACTCCTCAAGTCCGTACGAGTCGATAATCTGGTACGCAAAGGCGTATGGGATGTGGATGTGGGTGGCTACTCCTCCGTGCGGTTCATCGACTTGTTCATCCATCTCGGCGGTCGGCAGTAGAGCACACTCAAAGTCCGCGTAGATGGTGAAACGTTCGCGTCGGGTGAACTCTGGATGGCTGAATTTGATTTCAGTCTTCTTCGGTGTATCCATGCGGATAGGGGCCGAAGCGGAGCAGTATCGCCTGTGCTCCTCCAGACGCTGAGCGCCCGTCAGACCGAGCTTGTTCGGACGGTTGTCAAAGTGCGCAAAGCACCGCTTACAGATGAATATCCTGTCTATACGCGCTGTGAGTTGGGGACGGATCAGTCGGCCAAGGTCTTTGACGTAGGCGTAGTGACTATCACCGTCCGTTGTCACGTACAAAAGGTCGCAATGGTCTTCGCGCTCCTGCCTACAAATCTTCAAGGGAAAGACGGTGTCCTGATACTTGGGCCGCCCGTTAGGTTTCTGACCCACGCGCGTGTGATCAATACCATAGACGTTGATGCTGATGTTGTTTGTCCGCTCAAACGTCTTGATACTCTTCAGAGCAACGGGGAATTGAAGGCCGGTCCAATCGTAGTGGGCGATGATGTCATCGGTGTACAATGCCGGTCTTTCGGGGTGATCTTGAACAAACTTGCTCAGGACTGCATACATAAAACACCGCTCATCGGCGTTCAATACGTTGATGACTGCTTTGGTGTTCTCTACAGCTGCCGGCAGTGGGAGCCAAGCTCGACCATCTTCACCTAGAGGAGTGTACTCGTTGATACCGACCTCCAAATCACGAACGCGAATGTATGTCCACCCGGAGCCGATATGCTCACACTCAGCCCTCTCTCTGATAAGCTTCGCAAAAGCTGTTGAAATGTAATGGTTCAGGTCCGAGGTCACCGTCAGCGGAGTCATCTTCGTCTTGAAGTTGCGCAGGCAGGTGTTGTTGTGAATATTTTTGAATTCACACTCCAGCTTCAAGTTGACCTTTATGCTGCGGTGTTTCGCCAAGGTGTTCTCAAGCAACTCCGTAAGGCCCACAATCAACAACGCCATCACTTCTCCGATTGTGACGAGATTCTCCATCGATCGCTGCAGACGGTAGGTTAAGAGGCGGTTGCGAAAACCCCGTTGAATAAGTGAGAATACGGGGCTTGACTGTCCTGCTCCAGTCATCTCAACATCATCGGGTTGCGGGTGTGTGCTCGTTCCGGGTTGTGGCTCCGTGCTGGGTCCTGCCTGGGGTTCGTCCTGTACCATAGCCGCTCGGTTCAGGATCAGGTCCTTCATGATCGGGCAGGCGAACCGCTCATGTTGGTCCTTGTTGAACAGCCGGGTGAACTCCCGACCGCAGTATGTGCAAGAGAATCTTCGTTCTTGACCATCGGCGTGAAATTGCTTGGTGTGGGCTCGAAGGTTGTCTTCCCTCTTGAACGCGGTGCCGCATGTGTCGCATAGGAACCTGCAGACTCTGCTGTGGGTTGATTCCACATGTCGACGCAGGTTTATTTCGCGACGGAAACGGCGACCGCATTCATGGCAGGTGTGGTGGCCAGGACCCGGTCCTTCATCTGAAAATAATAACAAAAAACAATTAGGATAACTAAAGATCCAATTCCCCTCTCTCGAGAATCACATTTCAAAATGGAGTTGTTAATTAAAAATATCAATTTTCGAACAGGGAATGTAATCTTCTGTACTGTTTGTCTACATTGATGATCCGGGGTTCAAAGCTTAGGATGTAGCTGCAATATTGAGCTGCACCAACCCTAAAGAAGCATTATGTTTTAGGGAGGAGCGAAAATCTCCCCCTAGCAATTACATCAATGGTACACCAGTTGACAAACACCCGAGGTCTCATTTTTGCTCTAGTCTTCAATAATTCCTGAAGTATGGGGGAGCAAAAATCTCCCCCCTAGCAATTAAATCAGTTGAACACCAGTTGTCGCGGTCACATTCTTCTAGACGGTCAAGAATCTTGAATCAGAATTCAGATCCGACTTATGATAAGCCAGACCGCTCTGGTGAGTCGACTTGACGGGGCGAACAATAAAATAAGTCACTGTCATGTTATTTAATTTTTTTTTTTTATAAACAGCTTTCTACTCGCGCAAAATAATTAAAGCTGTTAAATAAAAACAAGACTTTTATCACTCTCCGGTTATATATAGCATAACATATTCCTGTATTACTAACATTTAGGTCTGATTAAAACAATAATGCAACACACAAACACGTACCTTGCTGCGTTGGTGGTGGTGGTGGTTGTGGTCTCAAGCCATGGAATCTGATGTGGTGTTGCATCAAATTGTGACTACGCACGTACGCACAGCCGCAAATGGTACACTTGTGTGCGGCGTTCATCTTAAATATGGATTATAAAGTTTTGATAATCACAAATAATACAGCACAACACAAACGTTTTAAATAGTTTAAGGATGCTGGACGCAAATCACAAGTGATCATAATCAGCAACTAACACGAATCGGCAGAACGGAGCAGGATCGGACTATCACGTCTACGCGCACTGAACTCTCGAACTGAACTGAAGGAGGGCTGGCAATGTGGGGTGACGCTCCCGCTCTCCACTAATGGATTTCGGAGAAGGCCGAAGCAATAAATCTCAACCGCTGTCTGGGGTAAAGACCTCCTGCTGCCCCTGCTGCGCCTGCTTGGGGTCGGGTGCAGCTGCACCCCAGACAGGTCTCGACTCGTCGGTTTTTTGTGTGAACGTCTGCGTCAAGCGCCAGCCTGTTGGGGTATCCAGTTACGGCAGCTGCATCCCAGACAAGACTGGACTCGTCGGTCGGTTGTGTGAACAGCTGCCTTGTTGTAGAGTACTTGAAGGGAATACTTGGTATCGATACACTCCCCTTCAAGTGCTCTAATCCAAAGCAATGCAATTATATTCTCCGCAAAATTTGCATTCACTGGTAGTTCAATTGTCCGCAGGCGCTGATGGGCTAGCTCTGTTGGTTGTAGAGTTACCCTGCTAAACTCTTGTATTTCTTATCCAAAGTATGTCATGTGGGTACTGAGAATACTCGGCTTGACGAGGAGATTCCAAAAATGCAAAAACAAAAAAAAGGTCAAAAGTGCGGTGCGGGCCCCTTTTTTTTTTGTAAACATCATCCAAAGTGTACGATGTGGGTACTCAAATGACTCGTCTTGACGAGGAGATTCCGAAAATGCAAAAAAACAAAAAAGGTCAAAATTGTGGTGCGGGCCCCTTTTTTGTAAACATCATCCAAAGTGTGCGATGTGGGTACTCAAATGACTCGGCTTGACAAGACGAACAATAATCGGCAATCAGAATTCAGATCCGACCTATGATAAGCCAGATCGCTCTGAGGGGAGGAGGAGGAGGAGGAGGAGGAGGAGGAGGAGGAGGAGGGGGAAGAGGAGGAGGAGGAGGAGGAGGAGGGGGATGAGGGGGAGGAGGGGGAGGAGGAGGAGGAGGAGGGGGAGGAGGAGGAGGAGGAGGAGGAGGAGGAGGAGGAGGAGGTACTGCTGCTCCTGCTGGGGTAGAACACTCCATCTCTCACTACTATTAGTGCACAGCTTAAAATTACGAAATTATTTTGGAAAAGGAGAATTTATGGATCTACGCACTCAGTTACTTATTATGGCCGTCTTGGGGAAATATATTAAGGGAAGCCATCAATCATTAAAAACTTCAGACCCACCTGGTCCATCCAGATTGATAAGACTGATGAATGGTTAGGAGCGTCACACCGCCAAATTAATGTATTTTTCCCACTAAATGACACACAGACTAATTAAACATTGTTTAAAGCCTCATGTATGCATGCAATAAATTATATAATTTCAATAACTGCTACTTTGTTCAGATTTAAGTTGATTAAGGGCAGACAATGTATCGCAACACAAACACGTAATTCTTGTACAAGTGCATGATGCAAATTTGCCTAAAGTTTTACTATCATTACAAATATTGTATCGTATGTAACCGTTTTGTTAACAAAGCCAAATAATTCAAAAGTGGCAATTATACAGAACAAAATATGTGAAAAATGGATAGATACAAAATTACTCCTAGCAATACAATTGAAATACCTAATAATACCTAATAATAATTAACTATTGTTGGTACTTAATAAACAATTATAATCAGTCAATAATCAGTTATAATAACTAATCATTTACTAAACTCAACATGTTAATAAACATGTCATCCCAGAAAGATATCCTGATCCAATAACGGGATTGCTGTCAATATAGTATTGGGTTTACACAAAGAAACTTTGTCCAGGCAGAATTTGGTGTTTTATTGCACGGGCTACCTTTGAAAGTATATTCCATTATCAAAATGTCTAACCTTATCCTATTATTGTTAGCTTTGTGTACGATTGATGAACGTAGGAAGGAAAAACAAGGTCGTATATATGAAATGCAAATCAGAGAAGGTACGGTGTGTATTTAATAACAGATAAAATGTAATACGTACTATTACATTAAATGATAGGCTGTTTCAAAATTTGCTATTTGGCCTATGGTTTGGAACCCTGGATAAACGGCCAAGAGAGAGGGTAAGTAACGGCCTATTGTCCCCAAAAATTGTCCACCGAATGTTTAAATTGTAATTGAATAATCCCCTTGCCTTTTATGTGATTAGTCGTTTATCAAAATTTTTAAAGTAACGTTTTATTCACGCTTAAGCCTTTCATGCTTTAATCATGATGGCAAGTATTTCTGGAAATAATTTAAACCATTAAAAACAAAATATTTTATGTTGAACGTTTGTGATACTGCTCAAAACTAATAAACAGGCTATACAATTTTTACTGTTTTTATAATTTTTAAAAACCTCAAAAGCATTTGTAAACAGCATTATTTCACCATGGAAGTGTTTTTTTTCATCTGCAGAAATACACGTGTATTGCAAGGAAGCGTTAATATAAGGTATAAATAGTAAGTAATACATTTTAGAAAAATCGTTCAAAGATATTTATTAATAGCTTAAATAAATCAACTAACTATAGGTATTGTACTATTTTTATCGAAACACCGCATATTTCATAATTTGTTTAATGCTGTACAAATGTCTTGAAAAACTAACATGGTAATGTTTTCTAATTTTGTTACTAGTTCTTTAGATAGTAGTTTCTAGGTAGCTGACCCTATTAAAGTAGTTTTATACTTCTATACTAATAGACGTAAGCAGCTAGCATTAATGATTTTTCTATAATATTCTTTCACTTGGAATAATTATAAGAATAACGATAGCAACAATAAATTTTCTTTAAATATTAATACTGTTTACCCTCAATGATATTAAAAGAAAAAAACATGCCATTGCAGGGTATTCCATGGTTGTAATCACAAAATATCTTTAAGCAATGATAAAGCAGCATTACTTTGAACTACAATAATACCCCCGTCGCAGCAAACCTGCGTACTCAGCGAATTTCCAATGCAAATAATGGGTATCACTACTACCTAGAGCCACTTACCAAGTTTCACAAAAATACATTCATTAATAAGTGATGTATAGCATTTTATTTATTCTCCATAAGAATAACATTATAAATGAGTACGCAGGTTTGCTGCAACAAGGAAGATAAGATATGTGTTTTTTTGCAATTATCAATATAACTCAACCAGGTGAAGCTACATACCAAGTTTTATTAATTTAGGTTCATAACTAAGGGAGATATAAAACTTTAATTATTCTCCATATGAATAACAAGGAGGCCGAGTATGCAGGTTTGCTGCTACCGGGAAAAATCAACAAAAAACTTTTTTTGTGCTATTATCAATATACCACAACTAGTTGAAGCCACATACCAAGTTTCATCAATATACATACATAAATAATCAAATTAGAACATTCTATCTATTCTCCATAAGGATAACATTGGACAACGTACTGTGTTTAGCACTTTGAATATCTCTGCAATGGTTGGACGTAAAACAACAATAAAAACGCCAAAATGATTGTTTTGTAGAGCTAAACTGATTGGTAGAAAGAAATGTGGAGTTTTTAGTGAAATTATCTGAGGAAAATCTAAAAACCGTATTCCCATAAGATTAACATGGGAAATTTTATGGACACATTTATTTTTACTTTTTTCCACAACCACTAAACCTAGCTTAATGATTCAAAATACTAAATTGTTTGTTTTTTTAAGCTCTACAAAATAGTTATAACCAAAACCTAGTGTTTTTAAAATTTTAGGGTAAAAAGTTCAAAAAACTGATTTTTGGAAAATTTTAAACCCCCATAAAACCCCCTTCCCATAAACTGATCGATCTGGTTTTCGAACTTAAAGTCATAAATGTTACTCTCCACATTTGTGCCAAATTTCATAAAAATCGTGCGCTTCTTTCAAAAGTTATCGCGGTAACGGACACACACACACACACACACACACACACACACACATATTATATATATATATATATATATATATATATATAAATTTGAACGAATAGTGTTTTTGGCATCTGGGGACCTCAAAAC
Source organism: Allygus modestus (assembly GCA_963675035.1). Taxonomy (NCBI): domain Eukaryota; kingdom Metazoa; phylum Arthropoda; class Insecta; order Hemiptera; family Cicadellidae; genus Allygus; species Allygus modestus. The sequence goes on along the minus strand of OY776115.1, from coordinate 45,087,760 downwards.
AAAAAGTTGTCATGGTCTCGGGCTTAAGTCTTACCATGCCACCTACGGTAATAGCTTCTTCCCTATAGAGGAAATTCGCTAAAAATGAAGCTATTTCGAATAAAACATTTGAATTACAGTAGACCCTCTCTTAACCGACCCTCATGGGACCGGGCCTAGGTCGGATAACCTAAAAGGTCGGATAAAACGGGCAACTACGTAAACATGTAAAATAATGTAGAAATAAATGTATTATTTATATTATATGAATACAAAACTAGGCTGTACAGTACACTCGCGCGACGCACAAGCGAAAAAGCTCTGTACTGTACTTGACACAGAATAGCGATAAACTGACGTTGAGTGACGTTCAACAATATTGTAAGTTTCCCATGTGATTCATAGCAAAACTTGACCTGAACGGGCGTTTTTTGTTTACGTTTCTATTTTAGTAAAGCTATATATATATAGATGGGAACAGGAGTCTCTCGATTACTAGAAAAGGACGGTTAAACCGACCAGTTTTAAAATTCAGGGCGAATAAACCGACCTCTTAATTTGTGCTTGGGTGGGCAGAGGCGGTTAATCCGAGTGACGGTTGATGCGGGATTGGTTAAAAGAGGGACTACCGTAACGTTATTCAATAAATGTATTTAATATATAAAATATGTTTTTAAGATGTATGACAGTTATAGATATTTCCGATAGAAGACAAAAGCTTCTTATGAAAGGCTGCTCCGATTCACTACAAATTCCTATTATTTTATTCCAAATGTCGATGAATAGGTGACTATTTAGGATTAGGTTGTATTTGAGGTATATTTCACGTATATCCGTCTTTCTAAATTCAATATTGATTCATCTTTGTTTATTAGTTATGCTTACAATGCAGGATTAAATATATTGATGCGTTTTGTTGAGGGAAAAACAAAGAATTAGATTTGGTGAATGAAATACAAGTGTTATATAATGACAATCGACTGTTTGTAAAAATAAACGGTATCAGGAAACTGACACATACTTTCTCCCTTTTAGCCCAATTTTAATGAATAAATTACTTTTTATTTACTAAATATAGAATACAAAGCACGGTCGAATGTACAGAAAATCTTGTAAACAAGTTGTTTTAAAAAACATCCACCCAAATCCCTGCTTTGGAGGCACTACAGAATCCATTGCTACACTCGTGGTTTTAAGAGGGGAAATGCCCCCTATTCCCCCCCAGGGTTATTAAGGGGCAACATATTTCTAATTTACTCTGTTGGTCAATGCTAACTTGACAAGCATATCAAGTTTGAATGAAATTTATCAGTAAATAAGAGAGAAATAGTAATTTTTGTATTCCCCATAAGAATAACATTGGACAACGTACTGCGTTTACCGCAAAATGGAAATTCCAATTTTCTCCGCAACCAGCAATCGTAGAATAGTAATTAAAAAAACTAAATTATTTAGTTCTTTGAGCTCTTTTTAATGGTGAGTAGTAATATTTGTTTATGTTTATGTTTTTTTATGAAAAATCCAAAAAACTGAATTTTTGATGTTTTAAGTCCTGTAATTTTTGAACCCGAATTTTTATAGACATGCGGGTGGTGTCATTTTGTTGGAAAACTAAAGTTCTACAAATGAATAAAGTTTAATCAAAATCGTTAGAGCCGTTTTTGAGAAATTTGGATTTTTCATGTTTTTTGGCGGTTTTGGGGGGATAATTACCCTTAAAAATCAAAAATTCAAAAAAATGAAAAAAACGCCTGGAGATATCGTGGATTAGTACCTACATGCCAAATTTTATAAAAATCGGCCCATTGGTTAAGGCTCTAGCTCTGTACACATCCACACAGACACACACACACACACACACACACACACACACACGGACACACACACAGACAGACATCACGTAAAAACCACTTTTTTGGGTTCAGGGAGCACCAAAACAAATATTTCCACTAACAACTCAAATTCGAAAATTTTTACGAAAACAATACTTTCTCCATATACTATGTATAAGGGGAGAAAGTAAAAGGAAAAAATAAAACTATATAATAAATTATATAACGAGGGGAATATTTTTAAAATATATGGCAAAATACCAATGATAATTCATTTGTGAATATAAACTTATTTTGGGCTATGAGTTATTTATGGCTAGGATAATATCTGCACTCTGCACACTGGTCTGCTTGGTTCTGATGTAACACTGGAATAATAATTAGGTCTTCATCTCATACCTTGTTTTATTTTTGTATTCCCATCAACCCTCTCTCTGTATACTTGTGGAAGCTATACACGATGAAAAACCTATTCTCGTTGAAAAAACTAGGTTATTTTAAAATGGTTTTCGGAATCATATCACTGGATAAATTCTTTAGCTTTTGGTACTAAATTCAAATGTATTTAACCTCTAATTATGACGTAAAAACACGTGTAGTTTTCAATATTAGTATAAATTTATCTCGATCTTCACGTACTTAACCTTGATTTGTATCGAAAAAATAATAATTTACGACTCTATATCTGCCATATTTGCTTTAATCGATACATTCCTCAATTTTTGATATGAAACCAAACTATATAACAACTATTGTAAGGCTTTTGGAGTGGCTTAGTTTTGAGTTTTGAGATAAAAACATCGATTCTATATTATTTAATTTATATTTTCGGTAGAAAGGTTTATTAACAACTACAGGGTTTCTACTGTCAGGGGAGGTCAGGGGAAGTCAGGGAAAGTTGGGGAATAGAAATTTGGTCAGGGAAGGTCGGGGAAAGTCAGGGAACCCAGTAATAAAGCTTATTTTAATAAGTATCGACCCCACGTGCTAAAGATATGAAAATAAATTTGTAGCTTATAGACAATACTGATTACTATTACACCTTAATGCTACTTCTCAAAATTAATTTTGCAATCTTTGTTAAGTCTCAAAATAGGTTATGAGGGTCATTATCACAACAAGAATAACTTCCTGTGAGGAATCATACAAAATTTACATGATAATTCGGTGCTTCTTATTTTCCTTCTGATCCCCGATGATGACAAAACTGAGGAAATGTTTTGCCCCAGATTGTATACAATCTGTTGTAGCAGTATTTTTCAGGTGGAGTCCCAATGGTTGGCTGATGATCTAAGGATTCCTAGGATTTTATTCTTAACATCCTGTAATCCTCAATTATTGAGTTTTTATTGAGATCAATTTATTTAATTTTGTTTTATTAACATGTATGACGTACATGATATAGAAAATAATGTTTTACATATTAAATATATAATAACTGTGCACACACGCTTGTTTATAAAGCGAGATTGCGAAGACGTATAATGAAAGTTGGTCAGGAGAGTTTGACAGAAGGGTCAGGGAAAGTCAGGGAAATAGAAAATTGAAATTCTGTAGAAACCCTGAACTAAGTATCCTTCGTATTCAAGTTCCTTGATACGTTCCGCTGCCAAACACATTTGTATAGGATTGGTTATATTGCTGATATAGAGGATTAGTTTTAAGTTTTTATATAAAACATATATTTATTCGTCATTTTAATCAAATTTGTAGCTACAACAATTCATTTACGACTAAGAAGCTTTCATATTTGGAGGGGGAATAAATGTTTAAGTAACAGATAGTTTAAAAGGATGTAAGTTTTGTTTTATAAAAGGCAACGTTATGTTTTCTTACTGAAGTATTTTATTTCATTAATGATTCCAAAAAGTTGTTGCTTCACGAGTAAAATATAATCAATCACTAATCGGATAATGTTTATCTTATCAAATAATGTTTTATTCTTTCATACGAGTAAGTCTCTTATTATTTACTGTCCAATTTACAAATCAAATTATAAGTTTCCTCATGAGCTTAATTACATCTCGATAACTGAGTTTTCTATCAAAATCGAAAGCTATGTTAAAAAACGGTAATCTCAATACAAGATTGAGTAAAATATACATAATTAATATTTTACAGGTGAAAATCTAAGTAAAATGAGGATCATTTAATTATGCTGGATGTGGTAGAACAGCGTGGAGCCGTGGTCCGCGACGACGGCGCGCTTATAACTGAACATAGCGGTTATTTAGATCGGATTATTGAACAAACTAAAAGTTATATCGAAAATTGTTTTGAATGAAAATTTAAGATCATCTAATTAGCTACAACTTTCTCGCTGGAAGTTTGTTTCTACCTCAAAAATAAAAAAGTTTCTCGCTTGCTGACTTTTTCATGTCATGCTGTTACAGCTTTCTAGTATTGTTATTATTAAAAATTACACATAATTGTAAACTAAAATATATTTTTACTGTTCGATGCGGAAATGTATGCAGAAAATGAATATATAAGTTTCATTGTAGTTTTATTATTATTACGATGTACAGGAAAGTGTAAACGACAACGCGCTCACCGCTCGGGATTACTCCCCTGCGCATTATCGTCTGGCCTGACAATGCCGCGGACCGTTTTCTGTCCATTTGGCGAGCTCTACATGGCGAGCTGGGGTAGCGTAGCAGTCGGGGAAGGACGACCCATTGGGACGACCGCGACGGCCGGCGGCGCGGCGGCGCGGCGCGGTGGTAGATGGTCTGATGTTTTTAGAAAAGAGCCCCCTCTTCGCCCCTCGTCCTAGCCTGGCGCACCTGACTATACGAGGTCCTTTGGAATCAAACCAGACTGTACGGTCGAACTTTTCTCAAAGGTGATGAAGACTCTTAAACAGTAGAAAAACAAATATGAACTGAATTATATAAGTAGGTGATAATTGTAATAGTAAAGGAAACCATACGGATTTAATAAATACAACTGTAATTAAATGAGAAATGTTTTAATAATGTGTACAACATTATGACTATTGTTCATAATATTAAAAAAACGATTATATTCTTTTTGATAATGTATTTAAAAAATCAAGTCATTAGGTTTATATAATTTTGAATATAATCAGACTCTTGTTACCCAACTCCTATATATTAAATCTATCTTATAAGATTATTAAAAATATAAATTAAAGTCAAATTGTAAATATAATTTAACTTGTTCATATTACAATATCAATTGGGGTTTTAAAAAGTATTATATTTTGAAATTAAAACATGACCAATGCAGAGTTGGAAATTTGTACTCGAATTTATTTTGTTAAACAAGTTTAAAAATTAAACTTATTAACTGATTTAATTTGGGAAATATTTCAATACTTTTAAATTTTCTTTAAGCTGAATCGAACGAGAAATATCACTAATTTAATTTTACTAATGTCATTAAGAGGTAGGAACTTTAATGAAAGTTGGGTATATCAAACGAAATAGCAACTGAAATAACTTTTAAAAGATAGCGAGGCAAGCAAATTATAACTTTGTATACAGGGCATCTATTTTAAATTATGATTTATCTTAGAGATTCATTCTCATCACGAAAGGAGTGATATTTTTGCTAATGGAGGGAGTGGAGTTATGAACTTCTCAAGCTCAAAGAAGCTTCAACTGATATACTATAAAATCACGCTTCAAATCTCTTGGCTTATTAAAAGTTTTGAAAGAACATCATATAGCTTAAATATGAATCTTCTTATTTAATGATATTTGAACTTTAGTCATATTAAAACTGTATTCCAGCAGACTTATTGAAAAGATAATTATACTCATGAAAGAATCAGTAGATTGTGTTGTTTTGTAGACAACTAACAATCAAGCTTTTTTTTATACTCTACATTAGCAGTTATCATATTTTGTACAAAACCTGGAATTTGTAGTTCGTTTAAAGTGGTAATAACATTTTAATAACACATATCTATAATACCAGTTAACCAGTTACCATTTTACCAGTCACCTTTAATTTGTATAAATAATTTACACAAAACAATACTTCAAAAACTACTAGATGGATTTAAATGTCTATATTACAAACACCAAAAAGTAAGTTAAATTTTACTCAGTAGTTTCCTAGGTTTGAATATTGATCAGTAGACAATCAGGGTTAACAAATAGTTCAAATTGTACTACAATGTCATGAATGGTAAAATATTAATTTATAATCTGTAGAAAAGATCCATTGAATTAAATAATAGAACACTATTTTCATATGCCAAATGATTTACAGGCAAGTCCAAAAAAATTCAATCTTACAATTCAAGTAAGTAATAGTCATTGTAGAATCTTACTCTTGTAAGTACATTTACTGTCTGAAATTTGAGTATTATTACACATTGTAAAGTGTTAAAAGGCTTATAATTAAATCCTATCATTACATAGAGTAAACTATATAAATATCTATGCATATGACGCTGCTATTCAGAATGTCGTGATAATATATATTCAGTTGTTTTAGTATGTGCGGAAAATCAAAGCTTCTTTTTTCACTTAATATTTTTGTGTTTGGTATCGTTATTCAAAAACTAGTCATTATTTTTGAAAATACAAAAACATAATTTGTTTAGTGTTTAGCTGCTAAGGGATGGTTACAAACTTGATGGATAAGTTTGTAAGTGTATAAATACATCGTGGTACTGCTATCGATTCTAAACTACATTTAAGTCTTTGAATAATGTAAGAAGAAACCATTAACTTACAACTATGGAGATGTGTGGCCCATATGTTAGTTTACCTAAGTTATAAAATAAACAAAATAAGATTTTAAAATTATTTACAACTTTAATTCTACACAGTATATTTAATAGCAAGCTTACTATATTTTAGCTCTATTTTATGCTATTTGTATGAGGAAATGAAAATGAAACATTTCCTACATTAGTTTCTTGAAACGGACTGGATCAGAGAGGTAATAGCGATCATTGTAGTCTTCAATAAAATAAAATGCATTAGCCAATGTATCATGGTCCCTTCCCTTCGACCCCACAGAGTGGCGGTATTTCACAGATCCAATATCACGGCCCTAGTTGAATTTATAGCTCCATTTATACGAGGATAGTTTTGATCTGTTGGAAGAATAGTATTTCAAACGAGAGAAGAATCGCAAAAAGTATTCGAACATTTCTTGTGATACACTAAAGTTATTTAATTCGTTCTGAGAGCTGTTTGACCGTTTGATATTTTATATATCAACAATTCTGTGTGACTTTAATAGGATACCTGTATCTTTAATATCATAACTGTCGGAGTCTATCTTTAAAAGGTATGTAAGTTTGATTTTTACACAAAAAAGTGTTGCCTTTAAGTTATATAGCAAATGCAATACATTTGCCATAATTTAGTAGAACCAAATAAATTTCACAACTGTCTAATTTCTTCAAACTTAATATAAAACTATGAAAATTATGATCTAGAATTAATATTACTACCAGGCTATATAAAACAACACCAGATGCACTTGAGTATGCACTTGAGTATGATAAAGAATGGCACTTGAGTTTGTATAGAGCTGTTGAACGAAATAATTAGAGATAATTTTATTGAGTAGGAACGCCCTCGTCACGACTGGCTTATAAAGTAATAATGAAGGACGAGTGGCGCGTGATGATGCTGACGACGTGGTTATTAGGGAAACGATCGCGCCGCCCACATTTAGATTGGATCTCTACTCTTCTTCGCCCGCCCAAACTGCCTACGCCGGACTGCTGAATTGCCAAAATTGCCAAACTATGGGTGACGTTTTACTTGGCCTTTCTGATAATGGCATCGGTGAAATAATTATCGTTTTAGCCCTACATTTTTTCACAATTTCGCAATAGCATTGATATGAAGAGTTATCAATTTATGGACATTTAATAATGCTGATACATGTATTGGTTTAACAACATAAGAACAATTTTAGATTTTAATAAAACCTAAAAAAACAGGTAAACTGTATTTTAAATTGGAGAACGCAAAGAGTATGACCATTTGAAGTATGAAGTTTTGTGATTGGTTGTATCTCACACTTGACGCTTTGTAATAATTAATTAGCGTAACAAAAGAACACGCGAATTTACGAATCGATTAATTTATGTTCGTTAGTAATTTTTAACTATATGGCTTTATTTATTGTCCTTTTTAAAATTATGATTTATGTTTAGATTTAAAAACCTTTCAGATTGTAAAATAAATTCTTCAATGTAAAGTTTTATCTACTCCTTGAGAGTTTTTAGTTTCGTATATATGTTTCTAAACTGTTTCGATTTTATAAATAAATATTATAAAGTTACAACAATATACGATTGATAAGAAAAGGATTAAATGCTCTTTACTGCTAAATAACTGCTGTAAGCTCTCTGACACTGGTTCGAAGTTTCAAAGACATCATGTTACTGTACTATTTGTGTGTTTAAATAAATATGTTTAGTGAATGTTTGAACAGACTAACAAATACAAAATAAATAACAATGAATAACAAAGGTTTTAATAGTATAAACAAGACATTTTATAAAGAAAATTCAACAAATATCATATAAACCTTACTCATATAATAATCCCAACTTGATATGTTAATCATTGATAGAGTTGTCAAACTGATCTACTGGCACTAATTAATAAAAGTGGTCACAGTGGTCATTTAGTGATTAACTAGCATGAATAAAAACGGTTTAATCAGGAAATTAGTTCCAGTACAAAATACATGTTTCTGTATTAGCATATATATATATATATATATATATATATATATATACTATTATATATGCCTGTTCAGGGTTGGAGAGAATGAAGGCGATGTAAATCTCGCGACTTGTTTGTATTTGTTAGCGGTATGTTTGTATTTAGACTTGTAGTACATTTGTTAGGATATTTGAACTTCTGTCAGCTGAACTTATTTGATTCATTAGTAGAAACAATTACGTTTTAAGACAGAATCATGTAGAAGAACATTGAATAAGTGCAGAAGTATGGAGAAGTATGGAAAATATAGCTTATTGGGACCATAAAACAAGCTCAGAAACATTTCAGGCTTGAAATTCGTCAGATAAGTTTATTTACTTATTATCATAATTTAATAAGTCATGCTAATCCATATGAGGAGAGCCATCGAATCGCATTTCGAAACCAAATATTTCTAACCCCACCATCCCAATATCGCCCACGTTGAATTTATGACCTCACTTATCAATAAAGACATTAACCTTCAGAGCCCTTTGGAAAATAAGAATCTCTCTCACTGGTCTCCTCTACGCGTTTCTATATATCTCTCTCTCTGTTAGTTCAGATGTTTCACTGAAGTGGTTATGAAGGACTTTGCATAGAAATTCACAAAGAAGAGGACATTTTGAATGTCAAAATAGGACAGGAAATTTAATGTCTCACTTAGTATTTGTTGAAAATAATAAAACAACAAATACACTATAACTTTTATGTGCTCACCTACTTTGCTGGCCTCTTACATACAGCGACAGTTTAATATGGGGAAGTGTAAAATAGAAAATAATAAACGGTATCAGGTAACTGACACATACTTTCTCCCTTTCAGCCCAACTTTAATGAATAAATTACTTTTTATTTACTAAATATAGAATACAAAGCACGGTCGAATGTACAGAAAATCTTGTAAACAAGTTGTTTCCAAAAACATCCACCCAAATCCTTGCTATTGCTACACTCGTGGTTTTAAGAGGGTAAATGACCCCTATTCCCCCCCAGGTTTATTAAGGGGGCAACATATTTCGAATTTCCTCTGTTGGCCAATGCTAACTTGACAAGCATGTCAAGTTTTAATGAAATTGATCAGTAAATAAGAGATAAATAGTAATTTTTGTATTCCCCATAAGAATAACATTGGACAACGTACTGCGTTTACCGCAAAATTAAAATTCCAATTTTCTCCGCAACCAGAAATCGTAGAATAGTAATTCAAAATACTGAATTATTTAGTTTTTTAGCTCTTTTTAATGGTGAATAGTAATATTTTTGTATGTTTATGTTTTTTTATGAAAAATCCAAAAAAACTGAATTTTTAATGTTTTAAGTCCTGTAATTTCTGAACCCGCATTTTTACAGAAATGCGAGTGGTGTCATTTTGTTGGAAAACTAAAGTTCTACAAACGACCAAAGTTTAATCAAAATCGTTAGAGCCGATTTTGAGAAATTTGGATTTTTCATGATTTTTGGTGGTTTTGGGACATAATTACCCTTAAAAATAAAAAATTCAAAAAAATGAAAAAAACGCCTGGAGATATCGTGGATTAGTACCTAAATTCCAAATTTCATAAAAATCGGCCCATTGGTTAGGGCTCTAGCTCTGTACACATCCACACAGACACACACACACACACACACACACACACACACACACACACACACACGGACACACACACACACACACACACACACACACACACACACACACAGACAGAAATCACGTAAAAACCACTTTTTTGGGTTCAGGGAGCACCAAAACGAATATTTCCACCAACAACTCAAATTCGAAAATTTTGACGAAAACAATACTTTCTCCATATACTATGTATAGGGGGAGAAAGTAAAAATATATTTGGTTTGTATACTATCTTTATTTGATAACAGCTTTGATTTAACAAATATCTAATGAAACATTGTTGTTGAAATTTAAATATCAATCCTTTAATGTAGTAAAATATAAAAAAGATTTTACCAGGTTAATTATGTTATGATTTAAAAATGTATTTCTTAAGATTTAAACAAAATCCTATGTTAACCTCAAGATTATTTAAAGTTTTGTTTTTAAACATAGCGTAAGGTTTAATTAGTGAGACATTTTAAGTTGATTGCAAAGGGATTATCCCTGATTCTGGCTAAAACAAATATAAAACCAGAGACAGTGACAAATTTTTACGAAAATGGGATAAGTATATATATATATCTCAGAATTTTCAAATTTATAAATTCTGTACAGAAAGCAATAACGAACTAATAATTTATTTCAGGCTTAAATTTGATTATTTTACAGTCCATTATCAATAATTTAACTAGATTTATTTGTTTTGATTTTACAATAATTTTGTTTACCTAAAATAATGGTTTAATGACAATGGGAAGATAAAAATTATTTGAATCTCATATCACATTAGGAAAAAAACGTTAAAAGACTTAAGGAAAGCTGTACATTAAGTGAGATAATAAATTAAAAGATAATAATAATGATAACTATTATGCTAAGAAATAATACTTATATTACTCATTATTACAAATTTCATTGTTATTTTTCTTCGAAAACCGGTCAGGTAAATTATATTAAGAGATAATATTAATTAATTAAACTATAGTTGTTCGTAGTTAACCCCAGATTCATAGAATAGAAGAATAATTGGCAATAATGCACCGTCATCGTAATACATTTTTTGTATAAAATGACATAACATTAAAGATGTTTTGAAGTCTGATGCAAGCGATATTGAATAGTTTCGATCGTTACATCTACTATTGCATTGTCTAATAGGTGCAAAAACCACTTCATTTATTTCAAAGTTTTCCAAGTCTATAACAAAACTAAAATACTGAACGAATAACAGAATTGTGTCAATCAAAGGCTAGATTTATTAAAAGAAACTTTGGTCGAAAGAAATTTCTCTGACCTGCTTGCATAATAGCCTAAAAAAAACCACTGAAACCATAGATTTAAAAAAAATTTACATTACCCTCATTCAAAGGATTCCAAGTATGAACTTTGAAAGGAACTAGAAGGGCTTAAAACTAGGAACACTCGCAAATATAATACAAGAAGGTACGTCAAGTACGTTAACATATATGAAATACAAAAGTTTCATGTTACACTGGAATAACAGGAGAAATGTTTGGCAGTTTGCGGCCATTTCCCTGTGGTTTGGCCGCCAGGATTAACTGTCTGTGGGGGGGGGGAGTTACAGCCTGTTGTCGCCCTAAACCATCCATTGAATGTTTTTGCAGTAATCGAACGTTCCCTTTAAATTTATCTTACATTTTAGCGAATTTCTCCTAACGGGGAAGAAAGAAGTATTACCGGATGTGGCATGGTGGCATGATGGCATGGTGGCATGGTGGAATGGTGGCATGGTGGCATAGTGGCATGGTGGCATGGTAAGACTTATAGTCCAGTGCAATTAGCTCCAAAATAGCAAAATTTGGAAAATCAAAAAACAAGTTGAAACCTATTGGAAATCATTTATAAGAAAGTCCCAGAAAATCCCATGGGGACTTTTCCACCATTTTGAAAAATAGTCCGCCATGTTGGATTCGTGCAAGGGTTTACGGAAATGGGTGTTACTAGTAGAGTAATTGATTTAAAAACCTCCCGTTTGCACAAAAATGTCTTATAAAACCAGGCTAGATAGTATATAAAAATATACGTACTAAGTTATTTTTTACATTTGGTTACTAATTTTATACATATTTATTTTTACATGTTGTAACTAATAGTTATCATTTTTCACCAAGTATCCTTGTAGTTTATATAGGTAAGAAATGAGGCGTAAAGTAAAGAGGATAAAATCCCCCTTCAATACACTCTAACAAGTTTTACCTTAATATCTCAAGCATCCTACTCAGGAATCAATACAAGCGTTCGCTACATTTTCACTCAGGCGCTTGGCGCGGCGCTCGGCCACCTAGCCCAGTCAACGAAGGGTAAACAGAAGCAAATGTCGGAAGAAATTGGTAACAGGCCGAAACACATACCAGTCGATAGCACCCACACCTAGAGGAATAAATCCCCGGAAATCCCCTAAATTTCTCCTTGTGCTTATCTCGTAGCCCCCTTTTAACCAATAGATTTTCATTAAATAACAATACCGTTCCAAGCCTCATGGTAATAGATGAGAGACAAATATTGATAGTAAAATCCACAGGGGTAATCAAAAAAAACTTATACAATGATAAATCACAGTTTTATTTTAAACTCTTGTTTATTAATAAATATACAAGCCAAAGTACCAAAACGACCTATTTTTAAGAATAATATTTCAAACGCAACCTTTTTTAACCAAACAGTAAAAGTGGCAGAAATGATTTATAAGATATAATTACGGCAGTTAGGGGTGAACTGGTGTTTAATAATGACAGAATTCGCGCTTTCACTACCAGTCTGGGATATCACCGACATAACTGGTGGCCGCCTGATTAATGTCCGCACTTCATGGGACTGGAACAATTAGGTAGTCCTCTAATTGTTTGTTTGTTTGTTTTGATTACTATCCACCATTTCTAGAGACTTACAGGGGGGAATTTATAATTGTTGTCATACATACACATTTATTTATTAGATGAAAAAGCTCTGTTATTAAGGTAGGGGGTCGTTGTCGTTTTTAACAGGAAAGTATACAGGCTCAGCACATTTAATACCTCTAAAACATAATGTTTTATTGTTATATGTATAAGTAGAATTGACTTTATTCTTTTGAATTCCATTTATCGTATGCTGATCGCATTGTTATTGTACCCATGAGCAGTAACTATCCTTCCCCATCTTCGTAACATATTTGTACGTGGTGATGCAGAGATCGCCATAAAGAAGACCGGAGCCTTAACTCGGGACTACGGAATAGTACATATTGTGGTGCAATTCCAGTTTATTTTACCATTTATAGTCCATTACCATTAGTTTTACCATTTATACCGTTTATAGTGTGGGTTTCTACTGAATCAACAGCTGTAACTAAAAGAACATTAATCCCCACGTTAATCTCATGGATAAAATATAAACTTTGAGGGAATACCGCGTTCCTCAGAAAGGAAATGCAGTTGCGAATCTGGACAGAAAGTTGATATTTCATTCTCTGAAATTAGAATTGAAATAACGGAGGAGTTCTTTTAATAAAATCGTCTTAAGGTATTAATCTATAAGGTTTAATTTTAAAACGTTGTCAATATGTATCAAACTTTTAAAATTGATAACCAAATTAAATAACATATAGATTACTGTATAAAATTATGTGTTAAAATTAACTTAATAAATATGTATAATTATTTTATGTGTTTAATGGATGACAGTGGAACTAATGAAACAATTGTATTAATTGTAAATCAAAACTACAAAAATAAACTAAAAATCATGACTCAGTAAACCCTAAAAGCAATATGATATATTTATATCCAATGATTAATTAAGTATATTTAAAGATCATTCGCACTTTGAAAATATTCAGTTACATAGAAATACATATCAACTAAAGTAATTAATAAAAACAAATAAAACGAGTTCGCACGCAGCACGCTGACGTGAGGGAAGTGAATTTCCACATAAAAACTTTTAAAACTCAAAATCAGTGTAAAAACATACATTTGTCCAATTTTTATTGAAATCTGAAAACATTGATTTTTTTGGCTGTTCTGATACTCCTGGTTTCATTTACTTGCAAAGCTGGGAATACAATGTTACGCATTATAAGGTTAGGAGAAGGTACAGACAGGCTTGAAAGTAGGCGTGAGGTTGCTGGGGATAATAAAAGTACTTTAACAAAGGAATAACAGGCTTTTCTAGTGTAAAACCCCCATAAGACAACGTACTGTGTTTAGCCGATACACATTTTCTTTAATAACTCGGTAAATATTTATGCTAGAATGACGAGAAAGGTCTTAAAACTTTCCCCTCTCTAATTCCCATCTTTTTACATGCATTAATTTTACATCTGAGGATTTTCCGACCCTTTTTGGGCCCAAAAACTCGAAATTTGAAAGATTAATCCCCAAAAAATGGGTTTAGAGTTTTTCGATTGTTTTGCCCAACGAACTTGTCCAACAGATTATAGAAAGGAACGTCCCTACCAAATTTGAAGTAAATCGGACAAAAAATGCGACCGCTAGAGTGCATACACATATATATATATATATATATATATGTCTATATATATATATGTCTATATATATATATATATATATATAAAATTTTGAACGACCCCCCAAAACGTGTTCAGGGGGTCACGTTAGGAACTTCTATGGTGGTCCCGGGCTTAAGTTTCACCGTGCGGGTCATGCTAATAGTTCACTTTCCAAAGGAAATTCACTAATAAAATACATGAGTATTAAAAGTCGTTGATTTAAGCGCAGATATCGATACCTTTATTTTCATTATTGATGTATCCATAACATGAAGAAAGAAATGTTACGTTTGGTCACAGAGAGGGGGTGGTATTTTAAAACTCATTGAGCTTACGTAGGTATAATGAGATAAATGAGAAGATCCCACTTTAAATCTCTCAGCTTATTAAAAGTTTTAACAGTCAGCATATAAAATTGGATTACTCGTTTTCAATAACATCTGACCTTTTAAGTTAAACTTATTTTAAGAAGCCTAATTAATATGAGAATTTAATTTATGAAAGCATCCTTAGATATATTTGATTATTTAGTTATTTTAAATTTATTTAGCAGTTTACAAAATTTGTCTTAACTGTTTGTGTATTGAACTAATTTATTTAACAAACGTCAGGTAAAAATAGTTAAACAAGAAATAAATGGTACGTAAAATACATTTTAAAAATCTTGTAAAGACCATCCACTTATTTAAAGTCAGAATATATTTTCATACGAAATATGGTGCTGGGACATACAATAAACTATAAGTAATTCAACTTGCGAGACAAGTTGGCTGCACAGTGTGTGACTAGGAGTTAAACTTGTATAAATAAATATAAAAAATCACGATCAAATCAAATATTATAACATCAGATCCACATACACGTCTCTAGATAGGCATCGTACCATAGTTTATGTTTACACTCTTGTATACGAGCATATTGTAAGGCAATAAATCAATATATTTATTCATAAGTGCATTCGTAGATCAGGTGTATAACAACGATATAGCAATAAAAACCCTAACACATTCTGGTTCGATTATGCTTACAAAACTCGAAACTTGTAAAATGAGTTAAGCATTATCCATCATAGTTAAAAGATTTCATTAGTATACCCTAAAAATACTAGATATATGTTTAAATATTTTTTACAGTTAGTTTATAGATAATACCACAAAATGTGTTTACATTTGTTTTGCAGTTTTTGGGCCCCCTTTTGCTATTTACATCTACTTTTCTTGAAAAAAAGAGTTAAGAATGAAGCTAAACATAGCCAAGCAAGGAGAAAAGGGACGATGTTCTAAACAATTTATACAAAAAAATACTGGACAAATTCCCCTTTAGTAGAGAAGAACTGCCGGTTTAACCCCACAATCGGCGCTTTTTTCCCATGTTATTCTTATGGGGAGCCGTTTTTGGACCGACGCCAGCTCCCGCCTTACACAAGTTTTCTGTACTAGTACCCTTGCCTTAAATACATTTTCCCCATCCTCTATATTTAAAAATTAACTTTGGATTTGTCTGCAATTTATCTAATGCATTAATAAATCCCAAATTAACTATTACAGTCGAATTAAAACTGCCAACTTACTGATTTTTGTAATTAAAACACACACGCAACGATCCACACCGCTGCCCACTGACGTCAAGGTCCTGGTCACGCATGCCTACACACGCAACGATCCACACCGCTGCCCACTGACACTCTGACCACGACGGCAAGGTCGGTCACGCATGTGTGTCAGTGGGCCACCAGCCTTGGCCAGAATTAGCTATGAGGTAATTTCCTGGTTAAATTGAAAATCCAACCTCTCGACGTGTATATAAGAAGCTACCGACAACATTATCTCTATTGTTCAACATCCCAGGGCCCAGGACAATCAACAGTGACACGACCTCGAGGCGGCGAGCAGCACTGGATGACGTCACCACGCCGAGCACTGGACGCGCCACGGCTCCCGTCACTGGGCCCGACGTCTTCGCACCTAGGACTCCGACTATGTTAGCTGATAATGAGGGAGTGTTAGCGACGGTAGTTAGTTGTAGCTAAAGTGTAGATGATGTCTTCAGCGGAGGACAATCACAACTGACTGTTAATCCATCATTTTTTTTTTATAATCGCTCCGAAAATTGTGAAATAGCTTTCCTAATATTTGTAAATCACATTTCGAATGTGACAACTGCATTTCCAAATTAAATTTTAAAACAGATTTCCATATTTAAATATCCATTTGTAAATCACATTTTGAATGTGACAACTGCATTTCCAAATTAAATTTTAAAATAGATTTTTATATTTAAATTCTCATTTGTAAATCATACTTCCAATTCACCATTTCCAAATTAAATTTTAAAATAGATTTCCATATTTAAATATCCATTTATAAATCATACTTCCAATTCACCATTTCCAAATTAAATTTTAAAATAGATTTCCATATTTAAATATCCATTTGTAAATCACATTTCGAATGTGACAACTGCATTTCCAAATTAAATTTGAAAATAGATTTCCATATTTAAATATCCATTTATAAATCATATTTCAAATGTAACAGCTGCATTTCCAAATTAAATTTTAAAATAGATTTTCATATTTAAATTCTCATTTGTAAATCATACTTCCAATTCACCATTTACTAATTTAATTCTCCATTTCAAAACTGTAATCGTAAAACATAACTATTGAATTGGGAGATACAAAATTACTAGTGATCTAACAGTCACTCCCATCACCAAATCTCTTAGGATGTTTTAAGGATATTAATTTAGGGCGCAACAATTATCTTACACTTCAAAGTTAAATGTGTTTTGAAAATTATTTGTACTTTGATCAAACTAAAAATTAAAGTAAAATATGTTTTGAATTTTAGACTTTAAATATTAAATTATCTGTTCTAATTGAATATGTAGATTGATAGTTTCAAAATGGCAGTTTTATTTATAAAATTATATTGTACAATGTGAAGACGTATCCAGTCCAAACAAACAGTTCAGCTGCACTGACGTTGGTTTCACACATCTATAACTTCATGTTTTAAATTAAACTTGTTAAAGTAAAATATAATTTAAAACCAATGTTAAATGATTTTGTCTAATTTAACATTAAAATGGTAATTTTTTGAACTCTCATATTTGTAAATTAAACTTGTTAAAGTATATAATTTAAAAGCACTGTTAAATGATTTGTCTAATTTAACATTAAAAATGGCAATTTTTGAACTCTCATATTCGTAAATTAAACTTGTTAAAGTAAAATATAATTTAAAACCGCTGTTAAATAATTTTTGTCTAATTTAACATTAAAAAATGGTAATTTTTGTTTATAAAAAACAGAGTAATGTCATCTCAAAATTTATTTACATCGAACATGTTGTCCTGTGCAATCTGCTCCGTGCCCTGCTCCAAAAGAAGTAATTTAATCAGACACTATCGTAACATCCACAAAGTTATTCCTAAAATTTGTAAAATATGTCATCAAATATTTGACAATTGCAATTTTAAAATGCATATGCTAGAGAACCACAATACTTGTAATGTGTGTAAGAAGGCTATTAACTGTCAAAAGAAACGCCACCACCTACGATGTGACAAGCGACCCTATAATGTGTTTAAGTTTCAAGGTGAGTCCGTGGATATATTAAACACCCTTCAATCATGTCCTTTACCAATAAAATGTATTCTTATTAGGAGAGTGAAATTTATCAAACACACAGTTAGTAAGAATGGTGAATTATTAATTGATAAAGAAACTATTGCTAACTTTCGAAGTTTAACTAATTTATCAATTGAGAAAGCACAATTAAAGACACAAATTGAAAATTCACTTTTAAAAATCGACACATCTTTACACAAATTTCAATCAGAAGGCAGTGGATGGATATATGACCATACTAAATACTGGCAGCTGCATGTATACAAGTATAAACCCCTAACTCCCAAGTCATACATCCCCACACCAGAAAATATAAAATCAAAACACGCTGTTTTAAATATTAAAAATAGTGATAATAAATGTTTTGTGTGGAGTATTTTAGCAAGCTTAAAACCAAGGAATTGTAAACATGCAAATCGAGTATTTTACTACAAACCCTATGAAGGTCAGTTAAATATGACAAACATAAAATATCCCGTAAAAATATCCGACATTGATAAATTTGAAAAACAAAATAATATAAGTGTTAATGTATATGGAATTGAAGGACAATTAATATATCCATTGAGAATAACTAAACTAAATAGTAATACGCACGCAAACCTGCTGCTTTTACAACAAAGCCGCAAATCACATTATTGTTTAATTCGTGATTTTGATAAGTTAATGTTTAATTCTACAAAACATGACCATAAGCAATATTTTTGCAAGTTCTGTGTGCAACATTTTTACACTAAAGATATATTGGAACGTCACATAACATATTGTAAAACCTTTGTTGCCCAAAGAGTACAAATGTCTAAAAAAGATACATTACAATTTACGAATTACAAATATCAACTTAAAGCTCCCTTTGTGATTTATGCAGATTTCGAATGCTTTATAAACTCTAACAAACACACTGCTTCTGGATTTGCTTATGTTGTAGTGAGAGATTCTAAAATTATTTACGAAGAGTTGTACAGTGGTGAAAATGTAATGGATGTGTTTTTCGAAAAATTATTTAAAACTTATGACTTTATTAAAAGTCAGATGGGAGTATATGTTCCCCTTGTAATGACTCCAGAGCAAGAGACGTTATTTCAAAACTCTACACGCTGCCACATATGCCGCCAGCCGTTACTGTGTGATAAAGTGCGCAACCATTGTCACTTAACAGGTGAGTTCAGAGGGCCCTCCCATAACTCTTGTAATTTAAACTATAAAGTAACCAAGAAAATTCCAGTATTCTTCCACAATCTTAAAAACTATGATGGACATTTAATAATGCAAAACTTAGGAAAATGTAATCGCAAATTGAATTGCATAGCCAAAGATATGGAAAAGTATATTTCATTCTCTGTTGATGATTTAGTATTTTTGGATTCCTACAACTTTCTGTCCCTTCCCTTAAGCAAATTAGCTTCCAATTTAAATACATTTAGATTTATAGACAATCCACTACTACAACGTAAGGGCGAATTTCCGTACGAATACATGACAGGACCAGAAAAGTTTTTAGAGCCTCTCCCACCCATAGAGGCATTTTACAGTAGTCTAACTAAAGAATGTATATCTCCTGCACAATATGAACATGCTAAAAACGTATGGAATCATTTTAATATAAAGAATTTAAAAGAATATCACGATTTATACCTTAAAACAGATGTTTTGTTATTGGCTGATGTGTTTGAGACATTTAGGGACTTATGTTTAAAGGATTATAAACTCGACCCTGTTCATATGTACTCACTGCCTGGACTAACATGGGAGGCATGTCTTAGAATGACCGGCATAAAATTACAATTATTTCGTGACATTGACATGCATTTGTTTATAGAACATGCCATTAGAGGCGGTGTAAGTATGATTTACACGCGCTATGCTAAAGCCAATAATAAGTACATGGGCGAATATTATGACCCAAATCAAGAAAGCACATATCTTGTATACTTAGACTGTAACTCGCTATACTCTACAGCAATGTGCGAGTCGTTGCCCATCGATGGCTTTAGATGGACAAATGAGAAAGATTATAAATACAATCAAAATGAAAACTTTGGATTTATTTTGGAAGTTGATTTAAAATACGATAAAAGTTTACACGATTTGCATAATGACTACCCGCTCGCACCAGAAAAAATGAATGGAAAATTAATACCAAATTTAAATGACAAAACTAAATATATTTTGCATTATAAAGCACTAAAAAAATACGAAGAACTGGGTTTGGTAGTTACAAAATACCACAGAATTTTAAAATTTAGACAGTCGAAATGGCTTGCACCCTATATTAATTTTAATATTGAAAAGCGACAAAAAGCTAAACATGATTTTGAAAAAGACTTTTACAAACTGTTAAATAACAGTCTCTTTGGTCGAACAATTATGAACCAACGTAAGTTTCGTGATATACATCTTGTAGACGAGTCTAAGTTAACAAAGTACGTTACAAAACCAAGGTTTGACTGTAGCAAAATGTTCGATAACAATTTGCATGCTGTACATTTAAATAAATTAATTGTAAATTTTGATAAACCAATATATTTAGGAATGACCATTTTGGATATCAGTAAAGTAATAATGTATGATTTCCACTATAATTATATGTCAAAATTTAAGAATAAAAAGTTCTTAATGACAGACACAGACAGCCTTCTTTATTCTATAGTAACAGAGGACTTTTACAACGAAATACAATGTGACTTGGACTGTTTCGACACCTCTGTATATAGTAAAGACCATTTCTTATACTCTGATAAAAATAAAAAAGTTACGGGCAAGTTTAAAGACGAATTAAATGGTCAAATTATGTATGAATATTGTGGTTTAAGGCCAAAATTATACTCTTTCATTCCTTTACAATGGTTATACGAAAAAGAAAAGCAAAATGAGCTAGAGGTTAAAAAGGCAAAAGGGGCTGACAATGCTACAGTTAAACATCTCTTAAGACACCAACATTACTTAAACTGTCTTGCAACCGGGGAAGATTACTATGAGAATGTTACAAGAATTAAATCCACAAACCACCATCTTCAAACATTAACGATGAACAAAAAGGTACTCTCTTTTGATGACGACAAGAGGTTTATTCTGGATGGCATTAACACTCTTGCCCTCGGTCATTATAAAATTGGTCAAACATAAATCTATATTTCCCATTATTCTTTGGCCTTTCCTTGTCTATTACAAAAAAGCCATATTTAGACCTGTCCCAGCATTGATGGCAGAGATTTCTAAATTGGTTAAATGAAAAATCATTTCCCACATGATTGTTATACACATGTTTTAAATTTAAATCGTCTTGTTTAAATAATATTAGAAAATTAACATTGTCACGTAAATGTTTGTTTACTTTACTGTAAGATTGACACAAGTAAAAACTGTTAATGTTTTTGTGTCTGCCCATTGAGAAAAATTGTGTGATATTTGGACTATTTATGTCGTCAAATACAACTATTGAGTGTGATTCTACATCATTTGGTGTGATTTCACAGTTTGAATATGTGTGTAATTTAACTTCATCACACAGACGGAATATTTCAATTATTTTTTTATATTTTTCTTGTTCTAAAGATTTGGATATTATATATAAATTTGTAAACTTTAATCCTTGCTTTTTTACAATTAAGTTATAAATTACAACGGTCTTCCCCGAACCGCTAGGCCCTATTATAAGACAGCGAATATTATTAGGAAATAGACCCAACTTCTTTGGTGTATTTTCTTTATGTGCTATTTTAAATTTGTTCTTTTGTTGAATAAATGACATTTTTTATATAATAAAAATGGCAAAGAGAAAGTGTAAAAAGGTCCAAGGTAAGGGATTATTCTTAAAGCCATATAGAGGCCGTGGCTTGTTAAATACCCTTATAAACAACCTTCCTTTCCCCCTCCACATCCCGTCGTATACATATTGTGGTCCTGGAACTAAGATACGTGAAAATTTAGCCAGAAATGTACCTCCAAAAAATAAGCTAGACTCTTATTGTAAAGAGCACGACATATTCTACATGAATAATCCTGATACAGCCGCCCGGAACAAGGCAGATATGAGATTAGCGGACCAGGCTTGGACTAGGGTTTCGGCAAAGGACGCCAGTCTGGCCGAAAAAGCAGCAGCTTATGCAGTGACAAATTTGATGAAGGCCAAGGCAAAAATGGGAATGGGATTAAAATTTAATAAAAAAGATGGACAACTTTCAGCTGTTAGAGGCCGCAAGAGACGTGCCTCACTTTCGAGGAGTGTACCTAAAAAACGAGCTAAGAAAACAGAGACCAAAAGTAAGAGAATGTGGAATTATTAATTTAGACAGTGACAGGGGCACACATTGGACAGCATATCGTAAAAATAAAGATATTGTAATATATTTTGACCCATTCGGAATACAGCCTCCAAAAGAGGTAATTGAATATTTTGTACCATCTAAAATTTACTATACAACTGATTAAATACAAGATTTAAACAGTTCCATTTGTGGAATTTTATGTTTATCATTTCTGAAAAATTTTAGTTTATAAAAATGGATTCATTTACTATAGCATTTACGGGCACAGAGCCAGAGTTGAAGTCGGTGTTCTTTCCTCCTATAGAATTAAATGGTGATTATGTAATTGGACTGGTAGATTTTCAAAGTTATAATTCTATATTTAATGTTAAAAAACCTCTAAATACTTTGACATATTACAAAATGCACAAAATTACAACCCCAAAAGGGGAGGTCACAATTGACGAATTAAACCGGGCATTAGATGGTAAAGTTGAAGTTATTATACAAAATAAAGTAGCATTAATTAATACAAAAGTTAAACTTATATTTTACAAAGGCCTAGTTCCAAAATTAAATAAACTTAAAGACACGAAATTAACTATAGACGAGGGTGAGGATGTGTATTATTACGATCACAAAGCTCCAAATGTAATTGAAATTGCTGAAGGTACATACGAAGTGTTTGAGCTTGCGAAGGAAATTCAAAAGCAACTCCCAGATTTTGTACTTATAGCCGATAATAAAACTATGAAAGCCACATTGCATTCTAGCCATGTGTTTGATTTTACAAAACCGTGTTTAGGGTCTGAATTATTGGGATTTAAAGGATTTTCTACTCCAGATATTGCGTTTAAATCCGTAAATAAAATCAACATAAATAATGTAAATGTGATTAGAGTAAAATGTAATATTGCGAATGGGTCTTATTTAAATGGTGACAAATCACACACCATACACAGTTTTTACCCAGAAGCTCCTCCCGGCTACAAAATTATTGAGGTCCCCAGAAATATTATATACTTCCCTGTAAATAAGAGAAGTTTAGATGTTGTTAGCATTACATTTGCAGATCAACACGACAAGCCCATTGACTTTAATAAAGAAGAAACTACAATTACTTGTCATATAAAAAAGATATGAGAATTTACAAGAACGGACTAAGTGTGCAAAATGCCAGGTTTCTGCGATCAATTGGGTTGAAGTTAAAATTTTCTATTAATAAAAATGGAAGATTTTCTAGACGTTACAGGAAAATTCCAATACGACGATAGCGTGGTTAAAATTACAAATCACTCCTATGTTCCACACAACACTTTAGCAATAAATAATTCCGATGAAATTCGAATATGCATAAATAATCAAGATTTACTAACACTCCCATGTAGGAGTTATCTGTATATTAAAGGAGAAATAGAGAATCATGATAAAGGACATTTTATAAATAATGCATTTGCATTCTTATTTGACGAAATTAGATACGAAGTTGCTGGTAAAGAAATAGATATTGTAAGAAATCCGGGAATTTCCAGTCTTATGAAAATATTGTGCTCTTACAATAAAACAACTAAATTGTCAAATGTAGCATTTGATTCTGATGAAAATTTAAAGGAGTTCCATAAAAGCGGCAAGTTTACTACTGGTGTCCCGTTAGAGCTGTTAATGGGTGTGTTTGAGGATTTTAATAAGGTTTTAGTAAATGTTAAACAAGAATTGGTGTTGAAAAGATCCAAAAACGACTTAAATTGTATATTAACAACATCTAATGCTCCAACTGGGGTCGATCCTATTCCTAAAATTACACTTAAATCGATTCAGTGGGTGATGCCGCATGTGGTACCATCTGATGGGGAGAAGCTTCAATTACAAAAGATGTTATTGCAAAATAAAAATTTGCAAATTGCATTTAGAAGTTTGGAGCTACACGAACTCCCATCACACCCCGAAACCAAGAGACATACATGGTCAGTTAAGACGTCTTCGAGTTTGGAGAAGCCCAGGTATATTATATTTGGTTTCCAAACTGGTAGGGACAACAGTGCACGAAAAAGAACTGATGAATTTGATCACTGTAAATTGAAAAATCTCAAAGTGTTTTTAAACTCTGAATATTATCCTTATAGTTATTTAAATCTCGACTTTGAAAATGGAGATGCCTCTAAAGCTTATGAGATGTTTGTGAGGTTTAGGAAGAGTTACTACAACACCGTCCCCGATCCTATGTTTAACAGAGCTGACTTTATAAAGAAATATCCTCTAATTGTAATAGATTGTTCTAGGCAGAATGAATCAGTAAAAGAGGGGGTCGTAGATATTAAATTAGAAATTGAAACTGCAGAAAATGTCCCTTCAAACACATCTGCATATTGCCTAATAATACACGATAAAGTGTTTGAGTATAATCCTTTGACAAATGAGATAAATAAAATGTAAATAAAATGAAAACAAATATTCAACAAGAATTGGTAGAGTCTGCAAAACAAATAAGAGAAAAATATAGGGCGTTAAAACGTGGTAAATTTCTAGAGGCTGAAGAGAGGTTCCAAACATTCCAACCGTTAATAGAGCCTTTGCAAGAATTAAAAAATTTAGCCACAAAAACAGAGAGGCCAGTTCTCCCAATGATTTTAGAAAAGACCCCGTCTAGAATACCAAGAATAACACAGATAACACTGCACAAATTAGATTTTGGTCTTTTAGCATCAGACTATTTAGGAAATTACCTTAGTAGAAGTAGTATGACAGACACCACATATGGTATTAGGCGAGAAGGAAATAAATTTTTTATTGGGAATCAGGAAGTTCAAATTGCCAATGATGATGTTACAGTTGGAGAAACAATTTATAAAGGGACAAAGGGATTGTGGGAATTGTTAACTTTAAAAGAACCCGTAAACTATAGTCAGGCTGATTTGCAAAATTATAAAGAGATTTTGGAAGCTACAAATGCACATTTAAAGGGTTATAAACCAGGTGCGGCGATGTCAAGTAATAAACACACTAAATATCTTAATATAATTAAACCCCTGTTTAAGACTGTTGGTGAAGGTTTAAGGCAGGTAACTGGTAATAAAATAGACTATGTTTATTGGGACGATCCTAATGAGCTTGTAGATAGGTTAAGACTGCTTTGGTTAAGCCGATTGGCGGGAAATTCTGGAGTGGATAATGAGATAGATTCTATCATAGAAGAATTGAGGGAAAGTGGAATTGTTTATTAAATAAAAAGATGATAGATAAATTTTATCGCGTATATAACCCGTATAGTAAACCAGAAGCTAGAAGTTTTAAAGAAACTACTTTAAATCTAAAAGATGATGGTTGGAATGCTTTAAATTATAAAATTAGTAGTGTTAAAGGTGGGGAGTTTACTGATGATGTATCGACTTTGGGGCAGACGTTAACCAGAAAAGGTGATGCTTTTGTACAAGGTAATACTAAATATAAGTTTTTAGAATCCAAGAGTAATAATTGGAACGCTAATAAACGCAAAATTAATAATGTTAAACGAGGTGAAAGCTCAACCGATGTACCCACATTAGAGCAAACTTTAATAAGAAAAGATGGTGTCTTTGTACAAGACAAAAATAATTATGAATTTTTGGAATCGGAGAATGGTATTTGGAATGCCAAAAAGCGAAAAATAAGTAATTTGTTGGCTGGTAAAGAAAGCGATGATGTTGTAAACGTCTCTCAAGTACCAAAAATGGATCTAAACTTTTGGGATTTTAATAATAAAAGGCTAGTTCGTGTTAAACCCGCTGTTGATGAGAACGATTGTGTTACAAAACATCAGACTGTGACTTTAGACGGTCTTAAATTTGATGGTAAAAATAAGCAATTAACAAACATTTTACCTGGAACATTGCCAAATGATGTGGCTGTTGTTAAGCAAATATTAACAAAAGGTGAGAAAAGCATAATAAAACAGGGGGATAAATATTATAATGTATTAACATTAGATAGAGATATGTGGGATGCAGAGGACAAATTAATAAAGAATGTACCTGAAGGCAAAGATAGGAGTGATATTTGTTTAATGTCACAGGTTTTGAGGTATGACGATAATATTAAAACTTTTAGACAAGACAATATTAAATTTGATATTTGTTTAAAATCACATGCTTTAAGGTTTAACAATAAAACTAATAAATTTATGCAAGACAATAATGAAATCGATTTGATGATGTACAATCCTAAATTGTTGGTTGCAGACCCTACATCTTTAAGCGGATTTAAGACTTTAGATGGAGAGGCATATTTGCCAAAAAACTATGTATATCAAAGAATGAGTGATGGTATGTTAATTGGTAGCAATGGAGGTGTTTTTGAAACGACAGAGACTGGCAGATACGTTAACATTAAAAATAAAGAATAATAAATGGAAAAAATTGCTTACGAATTGCATAAGCCCGCGAGAAAGAACTTTGTTAGAAGGTCTTTTAAGGTGTTGGGTATAAACGAAACTGTTCAAATCGATTTAATAGATATGCGGAATTATGCTAGAGAGAATTCTGGGAATAAATATATTTTAACTTTAATAGACACATTTTCTAAAAAAGCTTATGTTGCTCCACTAAAGAATAAAACTGGATTAGTAGTCACAGAAGCTATAAAAACTATTCTCCCAAAGGGAGTTAAAAATATTCAATCTGATAACGGAAAAGAATTTTTTAATGAACATTTTACCAAACTAATGAAAATTCTAAATATTAATCACTACCACACTTACTCTACAACTAAGGCGGCTATTGTGGAAAGGTTCCAGAGAACTTTAAAGAATTGGTTGTATAGAGAGTTTAGTGCACAAGGGAGTTACAAGTGGTTGGATTTACTTCCAAAGTTAATAAGGATATATAATAATAAAGTACATAGATCCATAGGGATGAAGCCTAACCAAGTAAGTGCTAAGAACTCTAAAGATGTACATGAAAGGTTAGCATCTAAAGTACAAGTTAAAAAGCCAAGATATAAGGTGGGGGATAGTGTAAGGATATCTAAATATAAACATGTATTTAGTAAAGGATATACTCCTAACTGGACGGGAGAGCTTTTTACAATAGCAGAAGTTAAGAAAACAAAGCCTGTGACTTATATTTTGAAAGATGAAAATGGCAATATAATCAAAGGAGGATTTTATACAGAAGAATTGTTAAAGACTAAATATAAAGACATGTATTTGGTAGAGAAGGTAATTAGGAGGAAGGGTGATTTATTATATGTCAAATGGCTCGGGTTCCCAAGTAGCCAGAACTCGTGGATTTCTGCAAAGGATGTATTAAAATGAATGCAAATTTTAAAATTGGGAAAAGTATGGCAAGGGTCAAAAAGGAAATTAGGGTGAAAAAATCAGTAAGTTGGCAGTTTTAATTCGACTGTAATAGTTAATTTGGGATTTATTAATGCATTAGATAAATTTCAGACAAATCCAAAGTTAATTTTTAAATATAGAGGATGGGGAAAATGTGGCAAGGGTACTAGTACAGGAAACTTGTGTAAGGCGGGATCGGGCGTCGGTGCAAAAACTGATCCCCATAAGAATAACATGGGAAAAAAGCGCCGATTGTGGGGTCTCTTTCTGGGTTCTCCTCTACTCCCTTTAACGACCATCCACTGAATTATAAGTTGGAAAACATTCTTATGCGCCAGATGTTTTTGAGCCGTACAACCCAAGTAAGTCATCTTCTGTGACAAGTTGGCCGCACGGCGTGTGTGTAGACGTCAAAACTTTGGTCGGATGAAAAAGCCGGATGTTATAAAAAACGTATTACATTACTTCCATGTCTGTCTCATACCGTCACACATCTATCTCTGAGCCGGGCTAGCTCAGATCTCGTGTCACTTATATGTATTTATTTAACGTAGTGTATGATAAAGTGTAAGGATAGATAATGCTGTGTTTTAAGGCGTCTTTAATCGTATCTTTCAGTCTTGAATTATACCAGTGTAAATGCTTTTTTGACATTGTCACAAGAAATATAACAAAATTTAACAGATAGAGGATGGCTACCAAAAAAGAAAGACATATTTTCAGAATAAGGTTATCTTTGCAAATGTATAACTAAACCGGGGGTTTTATGTTTATTTTAGTTATGTGCAGTGTATGCTATAACTCTTAGCTATGGGTTCCAACCTGAAAACGTCTTACAACACTTTAAAATATATTTACTCTTACATTCTAGAGAAAGTAGGCGATCGATTTCGACCGGTCACACCGATTATCCCAATAAAAGAATGACGTCACTCTCTCATCGAGCCTGATCTGCGTGACCGATCAAAATCGAAATCGATTGCCTTGTACAATCTATTATTTATGTTTACCGTATTGTAAGTAAGTACAACGTAAGAGTAAATATATTTTAAAGCGTCGTAAGACTTACAAAAATAATATTCGATAATATTTACAACACGTACCATACTAATAACAATTTTTACTAACCTATGTCAGTAAAACCAATTCACATAACATCAATATACAAAACTGTCGAGATAAACGGCCTATATTAGTTTACTTAATTGCAATGCGAATTTAGCAAGTGCTTAAAATAGTACCTTAAGATTTAGATTTTTTGTTTTGAAAAGTTTAGTTTCAGAGTATATATATATATATATTGCTTAATTTTCTTCCTCTAAAAAGTAATTTATCTATATAAATAACTGTTAAAATGTTTTTAATAAAACACAAAACTTTAGCTCACACAAAAATTTCCTTCATTTGTCCTTAAATCAGAAATTTAATTAAGTTCGATGTGGTCTTCAGTAAAAGGAAATGCATTAACCGATGTTTCATGGTTCCTTCCCTTCGACCCCACAGAGTGCTGATATTTCACAGATCAATATCACAGCCCAGTTGAATTTATAGCGACTTTGACCTTGAAGAGGTTAACATTTTCATATCTCAGAAATATAATGTTTGAAACAAGAGCAAAAAATTACTGAAGTATTTGAAACCGACTTGTAATATTAAAATTATTTCATTCTCAACGAAGATTTATTAACGAAAAACTTAATATTACCTCTGTCGTTACGATTAGCTTGTAAAGTAAAATGAATGGGGAACGGCTCGTTAAAACGCTGAAAATGTGGTTTTTGGGGCAACGATGCCACCTTTGTTACAACTGGCTTGTCATGTAACAATGATGAGCGTGCGGTGCGCTATAACGCTGACGATGAGGTTAATGAGGCAGGTTTCATGGTGTAAAATGGCTTGTAAAGTAACAATAAAGGCTGAGCAGCGCGATATAATGCTGACGATGCAGTTATTGGGGCAGCTATCGGAATCCTCAAAACGATTGGCTTGTAGTGTAACAATGAAGAGCAAGTGGCACGTTTGCCCCGAAAAGATTATTTTTGTGGCAACGATCGCCGCCCTCGTTACAACTGGCTTGTAAAGTAACAATGAACGGGTAAATAGCGCGTTATAACGCTAAATATTTGGTTATTAGGGAAACGATCGCCGCCCTAATTTGAATGGCTTGTAAAATAACAACGAATGGTGATGGTGAAGGTAACAGCGTGTGATATCGATAATGCGTTTTTAAAGAAACGTGCACTGCCTACTTTTATATTTCCCCTTAGCAAGTTGCAATGACTACCCGTCCTAACTGCCTTCTTTAAATTGCTAAAGTGCAAAGTAGATAGTATAAATTGAGTTTACATAGGGGATAATTGAATCCCGTGATTCGTCGGCTGCTTCCCCAGGGAATCTCGTTTCCGAATAAATCCACAGAGCTGAACGATACCCGCAGTCTGAACGATAAGAGTAAACGTTAAGTAACTAGTTGGCGATAATAACATGGGATCTAATACATGTGCACTCCAGGGCTAATTGCATAGATTGAAATTTAATTATTGATTCTTTTAAACTCATACATCAAGTTATTACTGGTAAAATAAGGTATTTTAACTGAATCTAAATTAAGATTAAACCTTCCTTTTAAGGTTTGTTATATTTATTGACGTTATTACCTGTTAATGGTTTGTACATATTATACAGATTTCATATCTACACTAGGAGTAATATGCTCTATTTTCGGTAAGAGAATGAGCTCTCGTAATAACCATTACAAACAAAATGTTTTACTCACAATTCCTATTCCGTGACACATTGTTAATGATAACCCATTCATACATAGTAATTAATTTCTTATTGCAGCTTAGCGATGTATTTAAAATACACATAAGTACAGGAATTGGAGACCAGTTATTTTAAAATGTTTTATAGCGTCTCAATTGCCATTGAAACACTATATATTTAATATAATATTTGTGATATGTAAAAAGGAAATAATGTATATAATATAAAAGAAGTTTTGTGAATAATTGTTGACAGTTGCAAATAAGAATTGCTGGTGCTACTTAGTTTTGAAAGTCTGGGCAAACTCACGATTTTATTGTTCGGGGATGTCGGAAAGGAGTTGGAGACAATGATTTAAATTGTTGCTTGGCCTGAAGGAACAGGAGCCGGGTCACGTGACGGCTGGCGGTCTCGGTTTCGAGAACCTTCTGAGTAAAGCTTATATATTCACGGTCGCTGGGGGGCTGCGGCATTTTACGTACATCTCTGGTGTCGTGAGTTTGTCGCTAGTCTACCCAACGAGACGTGAATTTCTTCAGATTAGAAGGCACAAAAGTTGTTTTAAAATTTAGAGTCTTAATTCGAATCATTGCTCCATTTCTCATTTTGTTGTTTTTCAAAAAGGGGATCAGTCTGTAAAACACTCATATCTTTTTCAGGGTTCGAAGCGTTTTTCTATACTTGGGTTGAAGATAAACTAAAGAACCAGACTGATAAGGTACAGAAAGAAGAATTATAATTAACGTTCAGTAATATCAACAATCTAACAGTTAACTTTTATTTTGAAATATTGAAGTGATAAGCAAAACCAAGTTTATTTAAATTTTAAATTTTGATTTTTTTGAGTAGAAAAACTTTTAATTTGTTTGCTTGGATAAATACAAGAAGATTTTATTTAGTTCGTGTTTATTTTAAAAGACCACTTCTTAACCTCAAGAAATATTATAGCCTGCTAGTCAGCGCTATAGTTTCTAGTGAAAATGGCATTACTAAAAAACAATTTCATTGTGATGCGAAGCTATGAGAGGTAGCACCACCGCAACATTGCTCCGTCGCCCACTGTAATGTTGAAGTTAGTTGTGATGTCAGAAATAAAATATTTAATACTTCACCACTACAACAATTGCTATACTATTTAAATATGCTATTATATTCACAAGGCCCAAAATTACACCCTAGTTTAATTCATAGTTCCATTTATCGGAAAAAATGTTAAACCTTGTCCTCTTTGAATCTAATTACCCCTACAACCTGACCTCCTATGAATACCAGGCTTTATATATTAATATAGAAGATTAAAACTAAGCAGCTTTGGAGGATTTTTTTGTTTAAACTTAAAAATAAGTTAATAATCTTGCATATATAAAAGATATATAGACCATTAAATATTTGAAATTGAATCCCAACTCGATTTCAATTTTGTTTGCCTACGTTGGGAAAAAGGTTAGATTTGGAGTAGCGGATATTCTTACTTCCTTAACACTCTCAGTATCACTTCACCTACTACCCAACACCAAACTTAAATTGTAATAAACAGTCTAAGAAAGTTATTACAAATCGAAAATAAAAATATTATTTTTATAATCGAACAATTCATATTATTAATGAATATTCCTCTACTACAGTGGTTCCCAAACGTTTTTGTCTCTCCTCTTTTTCTGGATTGAATGTTGACAACTTCAGGCACAGGTCATTTTCCACACAAAGCCTATTTCTGTATTTAATTTTTAAATATTCCAAGATGAAGAGTGCCCTCTCACACAAATACATGGTTGTAAAACCCATCAGCTCTTTTAAGGCTATGATTAAAAGAACTGTAAATTGGATCAAGCTTGGGTCCTTGAATGTAGATTTAAGAACTGAATCACATGAAGATTTTATA
This sequence comes from Allygus modestus, assembly GCA_963675035.1. Lineage (NCBI taxonomy): Eukaryota > Metazoa > Arthropoda > Insecta > Hemiptera > Cicadellidae > Allygus > Allygus modestus. The sequence continues at coordinate 45,055,277 of OY776115.1, read as the reverse complement.
AGGGAATCTTCTTCGGATGTTGACAGTTTTACATTACTGAGGGAACCATCATCAAACGGACTTATCCAGAGCAGTATTTCATTTTCTGTTATAAATCATCAAGACATTTAAAACTCTCATCCCCTGTGGTTGTTAACGGCAAAAACTTGCAAAAGAGCAGTTCTTCTTCCATGCTCCCATTAAATTAAAAACCCAACAAAAGCTAACAAATTGGAATTGCCAGCAACATCAGTACTTTCATTAAGTTGAAGTGAAAAGTACTCACTTTGTTTTAAAACTGAACCACTGACTGTTTCAAAGCATCTGACATTTAATCTATTATTATTTTTACCGTTGTGTTGGAAAGAGAGATTTCATAGATTTTTTGGTTTGCTTTTCAGTAAACAAAGCTTCAGGTACGACTTTTTCTGCTGGTAAAATAAAATTCTCCCCTACAGAGTGATCTCCTCTATTTTTAACTATCAACAAGGATAGTCAATATGAAGCAATTGTAGCTTGCCTATTTCGTTCAACAGAAATTTATGTTTTCTTTACTGGTTTTGACTAAAAGAATTCTCTTCTTTTGTTCTGGAAAAAACCTATTGGTTTAAAACGTGCATATTCCGTTTGTTTTGTTTAAAACTATCTTTTCAGTTTTGAGGGGTTTATACTTTCATTAACAAGTACTTCAAAACTTATAACACACTGATGCAGCGGGTCGTCATCTGTACCATTACACAAACCCATATTTCAAATAATCTGCGTTGATCTTATGGGTACATGGTTTTGCCTTATTTGGGTTCTTTACTCTCCCACTACTACTTGGCCTACTAGAAGTAGTTAATTCAAATTCAGTAACTTCACTATCACTGTCATTTCTAGGTTCACTACACAAAATGTTGGTACTAGACGTGGTAGGAACGTCAACGATAATAGCTGATGTTTTACCGCATGATCTAGTCTTGATATACAAGTCCAATGTGAAAGAAACAGAAAAAATAAACGGCCTTCCTAACAGTATATTCTAGCTCAAAATAAACTTAACCACCACTGTGGACGTATAGTAGCCGCTACTCACACAACCTAAATTAACAAAAGGAAAATAGACCAGGTTTTATAATTCTTTATTTAGTATTGAAAATAAAACATATGTCATGAGATATGTTCAATTTTTCTGTAAATTTCAGAGGGGAAAATACTTAAAAGTTGTTAAGTATATAATCTGATCCGCGACCCACCCACATTGATCCTGCGACCCATCGTTTGGGAACCGCTGCTCTCCTACATGAAAGCAATACAATCTAATTGATGGTGAGAATACGACAAAGCTATCCTTCCCTGCAAAACTGGATAGATAAAACAAGATTTGGGTATTAATAAAATAATTTTGGTCTAACAGAATTTAGGATCCATTTTCTTTAACATACATTACGATCCAATCTGCATAGTTATTTCTACAATTTTAGACACCGGTCGACAATTTACGAAATGGATTTATATTAAAATCAAAATACTCATAGCAAGTGGCACACTTAATACTCGGATCATCAAAGATTATCGTAACGAGAAACACAATTGAGTTAATTGTTCTCTGTTAGGGACTTCTTGACGTTGGCTAGAATTCTGGTAAATCCAAGTAAAGTAAATGTAATTAATCAAACATGCGCCTGATAGAATCAAAGGCAATGAGTTAAACTCAAGTTGGATTATAATTATCAAATTCATGTTTAATATTGTTCCGTGGCTTCCTCCCCATTTTTTGTATATAATGTGTAAGAAAGAAAATGAGGCAAACATTTAATAATTGTTTAAAATGACCAATAAATGAACAGGACTAAAACAAAATTACTGTCATTACGTGAAAGCTGTGTAGGTTATTTAAAATAAACCTCCCTCAATGATAATAATTTATTGTATTGTTTTTTATGAGGACAAATGGGGCCGTTTGACTCTTTGCTCCCTTTGCTTTTGGGATAAAAAAAGTGATTTTATTGGTAGTATGAAAGAAACATATTAACTAGGTTTAGGAAGTAATTTGACCAAATTGAAATAGTTTTCAAGATCACTTAGTGAGGTATTTACAAGGAGTGTGGTATTTTCATAGGAATCGTACCCTACTACCCTCCATCATCAGTATTCCAGCCGCTTCTCTGACCGTCAATCATGTCGTGTTTTTCTTGCGGAAATTGACACAGTCAAACCCCCTTAAAATGCAAAGCTTTTCCAGTTACTATGTCACTATCTGGAATGCCATGTAAACAATTAAAATATCTAGATTTAAGTTTAAGATCATATCTATTGACTAACACTTACGAGATTTCATTGTTGAGTGAGTTTTGCTATTAATACCACATAATAGTATATGAATGATACTTATTTGTGGATAATACATCCCAAGTAGCAAATACATGATTTTAAACTAATGTTTTTAAGTTTTAAAACATTTTAAAATAAGTATATTTTAAAATATATTAAACTAATAATAATGTAATTAAAAATGTTATCAGAATAAATTTTAAAATGAGTTAAAAAGTAATACTGATATAAAGGAAAATATAATTTTAATTGTTAAAGAAATAAGTTTTAAAACATGTTGATCACTTATGTTGATATCAGTAGAAAATAATTTAAAATTATTTTAAATCAATTTAAAAATATTTTATGAAGTGATGTTGGTATAACAGACCAAAATAATATAAAATAATATTTAAATTAGTCATGAGATATGTTCGAAACTGATGCTAACACAACAGAATGAAATGACACCAAATAACATTGAATAGCAGGCAGAGTATTCATTGTCATGCTACTAGAAAAAAGTACTTTTTAGAACTTCCATCGACAAGATTAGAAAAAACAAGTAGCCACATGTTTATGAAAATAAGATTATTCAATAAATTGCCTGAAAAAGCTTGGTATGTTATACTGAATAGATTTAAATCCGTTTTGGAAAAATGGTTGCATGAGAAAGCATTTTATACCATTGATTTCCATTGAGTACTTGCCCTGTGATATTAGGCCTAGTTTTTTAAGATTTTAGCCTTGTTGTTAGGATATTTGTTATAATTTATTGTTAATCTTTTAATACATTTATCGTTTTTTGTTTTTTGTTCAATTATTTTTAATTAGTATAAGGTTGACTAATGGCTTATTCTAGAGTTATTATATAAAACTAACTTTGTCAATTGCATGGATGCTTAAAGACAATAAAACTCTTGACTCTTGACACAACAGCAGGAAATTATATTAATAACATTGATATTAGTTTAAAAATATATTAAAAACTGGAGTTAGCATAGCTAACCAAAATAATATTAAAGTAAGTTTTAAAATAACTTAGAAACTGATGCTGGCATAACAGATCAAAATAATCTATAATAATATTGAAATAAGTTGTAAAATGTGTTCGAAACTGACACTGAAATAAGACTAAAATGAGTTCGCACGCAGCACGCTGACATGTGGGAAGTGAATTTCCACATAAAAACTTTAAAAAATCAAAATCAGTGTTGAAACGATGCACTCTGCACCAACAACTAAAATGGTGGATATTTTAGTAAATACTATCCATTATCCATAATATTTTGTAATTCGACCACAATAAGAACATTGAAGGGCTGATTCCTAATTATTATATATAACTATTATAAACTTCTTAATTATTACATCCACTCATTCGTTCGTCTATGGTATTTGGTCTTTGGTGGCATTGGGATTCATCTCTGAGCGACAATAATTTTTTATATCGATTCGCTTATGAAAGTGTGCCAGCATCCGTAAGTTTGCGCCAAAAACTAATCTTATTTATGCATTCTCCACTGAAAAATGTTTCAGAAAATGTAAAACAAACACAACTTCAAGAACGGTACCTTGATTTCTATTTGAACCATTGACTTAATTTTTTGCCTGGGTGCAGTACAATAAGTGCCCACCAAAACAAACCAATACATATAAAATATCGAACCACTAACTTATGATAGTTACATCGATATTAGAGATGAGAAATTTGAAAACAAAATTAAAACAACCAAACCATCACAAAAACAGTGCTCAGCGGAGTTAGGTTGGGTTAGTTAATCTCAGTGTTTAGGCTAACCACAGAACACTAGTAGTAGCTAAAGGAGAAAGAGACCCCAGAATCGGCGCTTTTTTCCCATGTTATTCTTATGGGGAGCCGTTTTTGCACCGACGCCAGCTCCCGCCTATAGAGCTCCCGCCCACTGGCCTATATTAAATATACCCCTTAAATATATTGTCCCCATCCCTCCTCTATATTTTTAAAAATTAATTTTCAAATTCTAAAAAACTATCTTTGGTGTTTACTGTCCGATTTGTCTGCAATTTGGATATGTTATTGTCCTAGGCAAGTGTTTTAATAAATTCCACATTTCCCAAATTAACTATTATGGTTGAATTAAAACTGCCAACTATTTACTGACTTTTGCACCCTAATTTCCGTTTTGACTCTTGCCATATTTTGACCCTAAAATTCATTTTAATACATCCTTTGCAGAAATCCACGAGTTCTGGCTACTTGGGAACCCGAGCCATTTGACATATAATAAATCACCCTTCCTCCTAATTACCTTCTCTACCAAATACATGTCTTTATATTTAGTCTTTAACAATTCTTCTGTATAAAATCCTCCTTTGATTATATTGCCATTCTCATCTTTCAAAATATAAGTCACAGGCTTTGTTTTCTTAACTTCTGCTATTGTAAAAAGCTCTCCCGTCCAGTTGGGGGTATATCCTTTACTAAATACATGTTTATATTTAGATATCCTTACACTATCACCCACCTTATATTTTGGCTTTTTAACTTGTACTTTAGATGCTAACCTTTCGTGTACGTCTTTAGAGTTCTTAGCACTTACTTGGTTAGGTTTCATGCCTATGGATCTATGTGCTTTATTATTATATATCCTTATTAACTTTGGAAGTAAATCCAACCACTTGTAACTCCCTTGTGCACTAAACTCTCTATACAACCAATTCTTTAAAGTTCTCTGGAACCTTTCCACAATAGCCGCCTTAGTTGTAGAGTAAGTGTGGTAGTGATTAATATTTAGAATTTTCATTAGTTTGGTAAAATGTTCATTAAAAAATTCTTTTCCGTTATCAGATTGAATATTTTTAACTCCCTTTGGGAGAATAGTTTTTATAGCTTCTGTGACTACTAATCCAGTTTTATTCTTTAGTGGAGCAGCATAAGCTTTTTTAGAAAATGTGTCTATTAAAGTTAAAATATATTTATTCCCAGAATTCTCTCTAGCATAATTCCGCATATCTATTAAATCTATTTGAACAGTTTCGTTTATACCCAACACCTTAAAAGACCTTCTAACAAAGTTCTTTCTCGCGGGCTTATGCAATTCGTAAGCAATTTTTTCCATTTTTTATTCTTTATTTTTAATGTTAACGTATCTGCCAGTCTCTGTCGTTTCAAAAACACCTCCATTGCTACCAACTAACATACCATCACTCATTCTTTGATATACATAGTTTTTTGGCAAATATGCCCCTCCATCTAAAGTCTTAAATCCGCTTAAAGATGTAGGGTCTGCAACCAACAATTTAGGATTGTACATCATCAAATCGATTTCATTATTGTCTTGCATAAATTTATTAGTTTTATTGTTAAACCTTAATGCGTGTGATTTTAAACAAATATCAAATTTAATATTGTCTTGTCTAAAAGTTTTATTATTGTCGTCATACCTCAAAACCTGCGACATTAAACAAACATCACTCCTATCTTTGCCTTCAGGTACATTTTTTATTAATTTGTCCTCTGCATCCCACACATCGCCATCTAATGTTAATACATTATAATATTTATCCCCCTGTTTTATTATGCTTTTCTCACCCTTTGTTAATATTTGCTTAACAACAGCCACATCATTTGGCAATGTCCCAGGTAAAATGTTTGTTAATTGCTTATTTTTACCATCAAATTTAAGACCGTCTAAAGTCACAGTCTGATGTTTTGTAACACAATCGTTCTCATCAACAGCGGGTTTAACACGAACTAGCCTTTTATTATTAAAATCCCAAAAGTTTAGATCCATTTTTGGTACTTGAGAGACGTTTACAACATCATCGCTTTCTTTACCAGCCAACAAATTACTTATTTTTCGCTTTTTGGCATTCCAAACATTTCCCTCCGATTCCAAAAATTCATAATTATTATTGTCTTGTACAAAGACACCATCTTTTCTTATTAAAGTTTGCTCTAATGTGGGTACATCGGTTGAGCTTTCACCTCGTTTAACATTAGTAATTTTGCGTTTATTAGCGTTCCAATTATTATTCTTGGATTCTAAAAACTTATATTTAGTATTACCTTGTACAAAAACATCACCTTTCCTGGTTAACGTCTGCCCCAAAGTCGATACATCGTCAGTAAACTCCCCACCTTTAACATTACTAATTTTATAATTTAAAGCATTCCAACAATCATCTTTTAGATTTAAAGTAGTTTCTTTAAAACTTCTAGCTTCTGGTTTACTATACGGGTTATATATGCGATAAAATTTATCTATCATATTTTTATTTAATAAACAATTCCACTTTCCCTCAATTCTTCTATGATAGAATCTATCTCATTATCCACTCCAGAATTTCCCGCCAATCGGCTTAACCAAAGCAGTCTTAACCTATCTACAAGCTCATTAGGATCGTCCCAATAAACATAGTCTATTTTATTACCAGTTACCTGCCTTAAACCTTCACCAACAGTCTTAAACAGGGGTTTAATTATATTAAGATATTTAGTGTGTTTATTACTTGACATCGCAGCACCTGTTTTATAACCCTTTAAATGTGCATTTGTAGCTTCCAAAATCTCTTTATAATTTTGCAAATCAGCCTGACTATAGTTTACGGGTTCTTTTAAAGTTAACAATTCCCACAATCCCTTTGTCCCTTTATAAATTTTTTCTCCAACTGTAACATCATCATTGGCAATTTGAACTTCCTGATTCCCAATAAAAAATTTATTTCCTTCTCGCCTAATACCATATGTGGTGTCTGTCATACTACTTCTACTAAGGTAATTTCCTAAATAGTCTGATGCTAAAAGACCAAAATCTAATTTGTGTGGTGTTATCTGTGTTATTCTTGGTATTCTAGACGGGGTCTTTTCTAAAATCATTGGGAGAACTGGCCTCTCTGTTTTTGTGGCTAAATTTTTTAATTCTTGCAAAGGCTCTATTAACGGTTGGAATGTTTGGAACCTCTCTTCAGCCTCTAGAAATTTACCACGTTTTAACGCCCTATATTTTTCTCTTATTTGTTTTGCAGACTCTACCAATTCTTGTTGAATATTTGTTTTCATTTTATTTACATTTTATTTATCTCATTTGTCAAAGGATTATACTCAAACACCTTATCGTGTATTATTAGGCAATATGCAGACGTGTTTGAAGGGACGTTTTCTGCAGTTTCAATTTCTAATTTAATATCTACAACCCCCTCTTTGATTGATTCATTCTGCCTAGAACAATCTATTACAATTAGAGGATATTTATTTATAAAGTCAGCTCTGTTAAACATAGGATCGGGGACGGTGTTGTAGTAACTCTCCCTAAACCTCACAAACATCTCATAAGCTTTAGAGGCATCTCCATTTTCAAAGTCGAGATTTAAATCGCTATAAGGATAATATTCAGAGTTTAAAAACACTTTGAGATTTTTCAATTTACAGTGATCAAATTCATCAGTTCTTTTTCGTGCACTGTTGTCCCTACCTGTTTGGAAACCAAATATAACATACCTGGGCTTCTCCAAACTCGATGACGTCTTAACTGACCATGTGTGTCTCTTGGTTTCGGGGTATGATGGGAGTTCGTGTAGCTCCAAACTTCTAAATGCAATTTGCAAATTTTTATTTTGCAATAACATCTTTTGTAATTGAAGCTTCTCCCCATCAGATGGTACCACGTGCGGCATCACCCACTGAATCGATTTAAGTGTAATTTTAGGAATAGAATCAACACCAGTTGGAGCATTAGATGTTGTTAATATACAATTTAAGTCGTTTTTGGATCTTTTCAACACCAATTCTTGTTTAACATTTACTAAAACCTTATTAAAATCCTCAAACACACCCATTAACAGCTCTAACGGGACACAAGTACTAAACTTGCCGCTTTTATGGAACTCCTTTAAATTTTCATCAGAATCAAATGCTGCATTTGACAATTTAGTTGTTTTATTGTAAGAGCACAATATTTTCATAAGACTGGAAATTCCCGGATTTCTTACAATATCTATTTCTTTACCAGCAACTTCGTATCTAATTTCGTCAAATAAGAATGCAAATGCATTATTTATAAAATGTCCTTTATCATGATTCTCTATTTCTCCTTTAATATACAAATAACTCCTACATGGGAGTGTTAGTAAATCTTGATTATTTATACATATTCGAATTTCATCGGAATTATTTATTGCTAAAGTGTTGTGTGGAACATAGGAGTGATTTGTAATTTTAACCAGGCTATCATCGTATTGGAATTTTCCTGCAACGTCTAGAAAATCTTCCATTTTTATTAATAGAAAATTTTAACTTCAACCCAATTGATCGCAGAAACCTGGCATTTTGCACACTCAGCCCGTTCTTGTAAATTCTCATATCTTTTTTATATGACAAGTAATTGTAGTTTCTTCTTTATTAAAGTCAATTGGTTTGTCGTGTTGATCTGCAAATGTAATGCTAACAACATCTAAACTTCTCTTATTTACAGGGAAGTATATAATATTTCTGGGAACCTCAATAATCTTGTAGCCCGGAGGAGCTTCTGGGTAAAAACTATGTATGGTGTGTGATTTGTCACCATTTAAATAAGACCCATTCGCAATATTACATTTTACTCTAATCACATTTACATTATTTATGTTGATTTTATTTACGGATTTAAACGCAATATCTGGAGTAGAAAATCCTTTAAATCCCAATAATTCAGACCCTAAACACGGTTTTGTAAAATCAAACACATGGCCAGAATGTAATGTGGCTTTCATAGTTTTATTATCGGCTATAAGTACAAAATCTGGGAGTTGCTTTTGAATTTCCTTCGCAAGCTCAAACACCTCGTATGTACCTTCAGCAATTTCAATTACATTTGGAGCTTTGTGATCGTAATAATACACATCCTCACCCTCGTCTATAGTTAATTTTGTGTCTTTAAGTTTATTTAATTTTGGAACTAGCCCTTTGTAAAATATAAGTTTGACTTTTGTATTAATTAATGCTACTTTATTTTGTATAATAACTTCAACTTTACCATCTAATGCCCGGTTTAATTCGTCAATTGTGACCTCCCCTTTTGGGGTTGTAATTTTGTGCATTTTGTAATATGTCAAAGTATTTAGAGGTTTTTTAACATTAAATATAGAATTATAACTTTGAAAATCTACCAGTCCAATTACATAATCACCATTTAATTCTATAGGAGGAAAGAACACCGACTTTAACTCTGGCTCTGTACCTGTGAATGTTATAGTAAATGAATCCATTTTTATAAACTAAAATTTTTCAGAAATGATAAACATAAAATTCCACAAATGGAACTGTTTAAATCTTGTATTTGATCAGTTGTATAGTAGATTTTAGATGGTACAAAATATTCAATTACCTCTTTTGGAGGCTGTATTCCGAAAGGGTCAAAATATATTACAACATCTTTATTTTTACGATATGCCGTCCAATGTGTGCCCCTGTCACTGTCTAAATTAATAATTCCACATTCTCTTACTTTTGGTCTCAGTTTTCTTAGCTCGTTTTTTAGGTACACCCCTCGAAAGTGAGGCACGTCTCTTGCTGCCTCTAACAGCTGAAAGTTGTCCATCTTTTTTATTAAATTTTAATCCCATTCCCATTTTTGCCTTAGCCTTCATCAAATTTGTCACTGCATAAGCTGCTGCTTTTTCGGCCAGACTGGCGTCCTTTGCCGAAACCCTAGTCCAAGCCTGGTCCGCTAATCTCATATCTGCCTTGTTCCGGGCGGCTGTATCAGGATTATTCATGTAGAATATGTCGTGCTCTTTACAATAAGAGTCTAGCTTATTTTTTGGAGGTACATTTTTGGCTAAATTTTCACGCACGTTAGTTCCGGGCCCGCACCATTTATAATTTCCAGGTAGGTGGAGTGGGAAAGGAAGGTTGTTTATAAGGGTATTTAACAAGCCACGGCCTCTATATGGCTTTAAGAATAATCCCTTACCCTTCTTACACTTTCTCTTTGCCATTTTTATTATATAAAAAATTCAAAGAATCAACACATAAAGAAAATACACCATTATATAAAAAATGTCATTTATTCAACAAAAGAACAAATTTAAAATTGCACATAAAGAAAATACACCAAAGAAGTTGGGCCTATTTCCTAATAATATTCGCTGTCTTATAATAGGGCCCACCGGTTCGGGGAAGACTGTTGTAATTTATAACTTAATTGTAAAAAAACAAGGATTAAAGTTTACAAATTTATATATAATATCCAAATCTTTAGAACAAGAAAAATATAAAAAAATAATTGAAATATTCCGTCTGTGTGATGAAGTTAAATTACACACATATTCAAACTGTGAAATCACACCAAATGATGTAGAATCACACTCAATAGTTGTATTTGACGACATAAATAGTCCAAATATCACACAATTTTTCTCAATGGGCAGACACAAAAATATTAGCAGTTTTTACTTGTGTCAATCTTACAGTAAAGTAAACAAACATTTACGTGACAATGTTAATTTCCTAATATTATTTAAACAAGAGGATTTAAATTTAAAACATGTGTATAACAATCATGTGGGAAATGATTTTTCATTTAACCAATTTAGAAATCTCTGCCATCAATGCTGGGACAGGTCTAAATATGGCTTTATTGTAATAGACAAGGAAAGGCCAAAGAATAATGGTAAATACAGATTTATGTTTGACCAATTTTATAGTGACCAAGGGCAAGGGTGTTGATGCCATCTAGAATAAACCTCTTGTCGTCATCAAAAGAGAGTACCTTTTTGTTCATCGTTAATGTTTGCAGACGGTGGTTTGTGGATTTAATTCTTGTAACATTCTCGTAGTAATCTTCTCCGGTTGCAAGACAGTGTAAGTAGTGTTGGTGTCTTAAGAGATGTTTAACTGTAGCGCCGTCAGCTCCTTTTGCCTTCTTAACCTCTAGCTCATTTTGCTTTTCTTTTTCGTATAACCACTGTAGAGGAATGAAAGAGTATAATTTTGGCCTTAAACCACAATATTCATACATAATTTGACCATTTAATTCATCTTTAAACTTGCCCGTAACTTTTTTGTTTTTATCAGAGTATAAGAAATGGTCTTTACTGTATGCAGAGGTGTCAAAACGGTCCAAGTCGCTTTGTATTTCCTTGTAAAAGTCCTCTGTTACTATAGAATACATCAGAGAATCCGTGTCTGTCATTAAGAACTTTTTATTCTTAAATTTTGACATATAATTATAGTGGAAATCATACATGATTACTTTGCTGATATCCAAAATGGTCATTCCTAAATATATTGGTTTATCAAACTTTACAATTAATTTATTTAAATGCACAGCATGCAAGTTGTTATCGAACTTTTTGCTGCAGTCAAATCTTGGCTTTGTAACATACTTTGTTAACATAGACTCATCTACAAGATGTATATCACGAAACTTGCGTTGGTTCATAATTGTTCGACCAAAGAGACTGTTATTTAACAGTTTGTAAAAGTCTTTTTCAAAATCATGTTCAGCTTTTTGTCGCTTTTCAATATTAAAATTAATATAGGGTGCAAGCCAATTTGATTGTCTGAATTTTAAGATTCTGTGGTATTTTGTAACTACCAAACCCAGTTCTTCGTATTTTTTTAGTGCCTTATAATGTAGAATATATTTGGTTTTGTCATTTAAGTTTGGTATTAATTTTCCATTCATTTTTTCTGGTGCGAGCGGGTAGTCATTATGCAAGTCGTGTAAACTTTTATCGTATTTTAAATCAACTTCCAAAATAAATCCAAAGTTTTCATTTTTATTGGATTTATAATCTTTCTCATTTGTCCATCTAAAGCCATCAATGGGCAACGACTCGCACATTGCTGTAGAGTATAGCGAGTTGCAGTCTAAGTATACAAGATAGGTGCTTTCTTGATTTGGGTCATAATGTTCGCCCATGTACTTATTATTGGCTTTAGCGTAGCGCGTGGAAATCATGCTTACACCACCTCTAATGGCGTGTTCTATAAACAAATGCATGTCAATGTCACTAAATAACTGTAATTTTATGCCGGTCATTCTAAGACACGCCTCCCATGTTAGTCCAGGCAACGAGTACTTGTGGACAGGGTCGAGTTTATAATCCTTTAAACTCAAGTCCCTAAATGTCTCAAACACATCAGCCAATAACAACACATCTGTTTTAAGGTATAAATCGTGATATTCTTTTAAATTCTTTATATTAAAATGATTCCATACGTTTTTAGCATGTTCATATTGCGCAGGAGATATACATTCTTTAGTTAGGCTGCTGTAAAATGCCTCTATGGGTGGTAGGGTCTCTAAAAACTTTTCTGGTCCTGTCATGTATTCGTATGGAAATTCGCCCTTGCGTTGTAGTAGTGGATTGTCTATAAATCTAAATGTATTTAAATTGGAAGCTAATTTGCTTAAGGGAAGAGACAGAAAGTTGTATGAATCCAAAAATACCAAATCATCAACAGAGAATGATATATATTTTTCCATGTCCTTGGCTATGCAATTCAATTTGCGATTGAGTTTTCCCAAGTGTTGCATAATTAAATGACCATCATAGTTTTTAAGGTTGTGGAAGAATATTGGAATTTTCTTGGTTACTTTATAGTTTAAATTGCAAGCGTTGTGGGAGGGTCCTCGGAATTTGCCTGTTAGATGGCAATGGTCGCGCACTTTATCACCCAGTAACAGCTGTTGGCATATGTGGCAGTATTTAGAGTTTTTGAAGGATGCCTCTTGCTTTGGAGTCATTACAAGGGGAACATATACTTCCATCTGACTTTTAATAAAGTCATAGGTTTTAAATAACTTTTCGAAAAATACATCCATCACATTTTCACCGCTGTACAACTCTTCGTAAATAATTTTAGAGTCTCTCACCACAACATAAGCAAATCCAGAAGGCGTGTGTTTGCCGCCGTTTATAAAACATTCGAAATCTGCATAAATCACAAAGGGAGCTTTAAGTTGATATTTGTAATTCGTAAATTGTAGTGTATCTTTTTTAGACATTTGTACTCTTTGGGCATCAAAGGTTTTACAATATGTTATGTGACGTTCCAATATATCTTTGGTGGAAAAATGTTGCAAACAGAACTTGCAAAAATATTTCTTATTATTTTGTTTTGTAGACCGTAGCATTAACTTGTCAAAATCACGAATTAAACAGTAATGTGATTTCTGACCGTGTTTTAGAAGCAGCAGATTGACGTGAGTATTGCCGTTTAGTTTAGTTGTTCTCAGTGGATATATTGTTTTTCCTTCAATTCCATATACATTAACACTTATGTTATTTTGTTTTTCAAATTTATCAATGTCAGATATTTTTACTGGATATTTTATATTTGTCATATTTAACTGGCCCTCATAGGGTTCGTAGTAAAATACTCGATTTGCATGTTTACTATTCCTTGGATTCAGGCTTGCTAAAACACTCCAGGTGAAACATTTATTATCGGTGTTTTTAATATTTAAAACAGCATGTTTTGATTTTATATTTTCTGGCGTGGGAATGTATGATTTGGGAGTTAGGGGCTTATATTTGTAAACATGCAACTGCCAGTATTTGGTGCGGTCATATATCCATCCACTGCCTTGAGCTTGATACTTGTGCATGGAGGTATCGATTTTTAAAAGTGAATTTTCAATTTGAGTCTTTAGCTGTGCTTTCTCAATTGACAAATTAGTTAAACTTCGAAAATCAGCAATACATTCTTTGTCAATGATTAAATCACCATTATTGTCCACTGAGTGTTTGATGAATTTTACTCTCCTAATAAGAATCCATTTGATGGGTAGAGGACAAGATTGGAGAGTGTCTAATACTTCCGCTGATTCACCGTTAAAACTATACAACTTGTAAGGTTGTTTGTCACATCGTAGGTAGTGTCGTTTCTTGTTCCGAGTGACGACTCTCTTACACACATCACAAGTATTATGTTTTTCTAGCATGTGAATTTTAAAATTTGTATTATCAAATATTTGATGACATATTTTACAAACATTAGGAATAATTTTGTGAATGTTACGATAGTGTCTGATTAAATTGCTTTTTTTGGAGCAAGACGTGGAGCACTGTGCACAGGTCAACATTTTTTGTTGGAATGAGGGTGGTGATTTTGGGGCTTCTATATATATCCTTGGTTGAAAATTTTAAAATTTTATCTTTTTTAAATAATAAAAACATATTTTTTAACTCTAAAATAAGACATTTTTGCAGTTTAATTACTGCAAAAATTAAAAAAATTTCCAATTTTGGTGGTGCAATATTATTTTTTACATACACATTTTAGGTATTAATACACATTTGGAAATGGTGAATTGGAGATTTACAAATATTAGGCTATTTCAATTATGGATTAACAGTTGTCCCTAAAGACATCACACCGTTGCTAACACTCACAGAGTCCTAGGAGCCGGTGGCGCGGAGCTGCGGTGAGCCGGTGATGTCATGCGGTGACAAGTGTGGTGACGTCCGGTGGTCGCGGTCGCTGGAGTGTGGTGACGTCCGGTGGTCGAGGTCACTGGTGTAGAACAACGGTGTTGGTGGCTCCTTATATACACCTCGATTTACAATTTGGAAATTACCTCACATTGAGAGGATTTCCAGGAAATTACTGGTAAGTGGAAAGTCTGGTCAAAGTGTCACGCAACAATCCATTAGTGTGTTAATGTGTCGCAAGCGCACTTTCGCTCTCGGGAGAGTGTCGGTGAATGGTGTTGCACGTGAAAGCGGCGGATGTTTTAATCAGTTGACAGTTCGACCGTAATAGTTGGGATTAAAACACCAAGTTTTGGCGGCAGTTGGGATTAAAACACCAAAAACAAATCAGACACCAGAGTTTTTAAAAAGAGGAGGGACAATATATTTAAGGCAGGGGTATATTTAATATAGGCCAGCGGGCGGGAGCTCTATAGGCGGGAGCTGGCGTCGGTCCAAAAACTGATCCCCATAAGAATAACATGGGGAAAAAGCGCCGGAAGTGATGCCTCTTTGCCATTTCACCACTACTACACAATAACTTCTAAGTTGTTTACATGTGTTGTTTATTTAGTGTGGAGTTATTTTTGAACTCGTGGATTTCTGCAAAGGATGTATTAAAATTAATGCAAATTTTAAATGGGGGAAAATAAGGCAGGGGCCAAAAAGAAAATTTGTGTAGGGTAGGATCGGGCGTCGGTGCAAAAACTGATCCCCATAAGAATAACATGGGAAAAAAGCGCCGGAAGTGATGCCTCTTTGCCATTTCACCACTACTAACACTATAAGTAAAACGCTTTGTGATTGCGTATTAAAAAAAACAATTAAATGGGAAAATGGTTATCAGTGTATCAATCATGGTAATCCGATATTTTATATTCGATTATTTTTGTGGACGCTTTTCGTACTGTACACATATGCCTATTTACAGTTCTTCAGTACAAAATAACACTAACGATGCAGATCAACCTTAAAACTTGGTCCTAAAGACTGTTTAAAATTATAAGCCTAGGTCTACACAATTGATTAGAGTTCTTTGGTTTTTTCAGACAGACAATAAGCACTAACTTTAGCTTAAGAAGTAAAATTTTAATTTAAATTTCATTAAAATCAATACTTTTATATATTTTATGCCGTGTAGGTTTCATACCAATGTAATAAATAGTAAGTGTGTAACCAAATGAGACGTTTAGTTATCACTAACTTAATTTTGTGGATCATTTTTAACCTTCCAGATAATCTTTTTAAATTTGTGACAAATACAAAACATGTATATTCTGTAAAAAATTAAATACGTTACCATAAATTGTGTATCCAACCACTACAAAACCTTTCAACTATTTTAAGATTTGTTGCAGGTTATCCAAGATGATTTTAACATAGCCTAGAACTGGCCTACAGGAAACCATTTTCATTTAGTTACTTAGGCCTAGAGCCTTCTTGTCAATTAAAACGTATTGTGTCATGTACAATCGTACACTAGGACATATTCCTTGCATTCAATGTCATGTATAGGTCTAAGGATCAATATTTTGACGTCTAGTTTGCCAAGTGTAATTTTTATTATTTAGCCTACCTATCGCATTAAGCATCCTTTCAACCCTGCCTGTAAATTGTTTTTAAACTAAAAATAAATGAATTACGATGGGTATTTTATTTGGTTAGAGCCAAAATAATAGCAAAAACAAGTTCATGAATATTTTCCTATATCAAAAATATTGCGTCGTGGTCGTGACTGGGAATTGATCGTGCGATCTGAGTCGTGAAACTAGCGCGCTTCCAACTGAGATACCACGTCATAACTTTTTAGCGGAAAAGTCGCTACTTAAAGCAATGAAGCAATTAAAGACTAATCAGCGCATTCTAGCGGCCCTTGAATTAAACATAGGGACAAATTCTGATAAGATTATTAAAATCAGATTATTAATTTGTTTGAGGCCCAACTAAAAATTTGTGTTCATGTCTTTCAATTATCCTTATATGGGGGAATGAGCGTATACCTAGTTTATTTGAATTAGCTTACCGGCTCTTGGCTTCCTTCGTTTTGCACCATACCAACAATTACCAACAATAACCAACAATTATTGAAATTGTTCGCTATATTAGGTCAATTGTAAAATATTTTAATTTAATTTTTTAATTTTAATTTTTGTAATAAAAAAGTTGTTTTAAAATATTTTACAGATCGCTCTATCCGAAGGGGTATTTTGGGGGGGGATTTGTACCCCAAAAATGGGTATTTTGAACTTTTTACATACAATTTTTGAAATTGTTAAAGTGTAGTTTTTACTATTAGATTCAGCTTAAAAAACACACAATTTTGTATTTTGATCATTTCTCTACGTCAATTGGTTCCCGAGATATTAAAAGTGCTAAACACAGTACGTTGTCTAATATTATTCTTATGGAGGAAAAAAACAATTTTATATCTCGCCTATTTATGAACGTATACTGACGAAACTTGGTATACGGCTTCATCTGGTTGTGGTCAAAATAATAATAATTTTTTGCCAAAGGCCATGTTATTCTTATGGATGATAAACTATATGCTATGTCTCTCTTAATTATAAATATACATGAATAAAAACTGGTATATGACTTTACCTAGTTGAGTTATATTGATATTAGCGTAAAAACCCATTTATTGTGTTCCTTGATACAGAAAACCTGCGTACTCAACCCCAATGTTATTCTTATGGAGAATAATTAAAATTGTAAATATCGCTTATTTGTGAATATATTTTTATGAAACTTGGTAAGTGGCTTTTTGAAGTATTATGACATTTATATCTCCATTGGAAATTCGCTGAGTATGCAGGTTTGCTGCAACGGGGGTATATTTAAATATAAGTTCATTTAAAAAATAATGTTATACGTAACGTTTATAAATGTCATTATCAGTTTGACATAGTTTAAAACTTGCATTAATATAAAAAGGCGAGTTATGAAATATTGTATAACTGGTGTTAACATAAGAAAAAGTGAGTTAAAATTATTTAAAAACTTGTTTGGCATATTTCAAAACTATAATTAACATTGAAAAAAGGGGGAGTAGCATAATTGAAAAATAGTTTTGATTAAAGTTTTAGTATATTTAGAAATTATTTTTAACATAACATCAAGATGTTTTATATTAGTTTGGCATATTTTAAAACTAATATTAACATAATTTAAAAACGAATTTTGATACAAGTTTTAATATATTTTGGTATCATTTGTAACATAACATCGACATGTTTTAATATTAGTTCGACATAATTTAAAACTAATATTAACATTGAAAAATAGGGGGAATAGCATAATTTTAAAATTGAGTTTTAATACAAGTTTTAATATATTTTGATATTATTTCTAACATAACTTTAACATGTTTTAGTATTAGTTTGGCATATTTTAAAATTGATGTTAAAACTAATATTAACATTGAAGAAAATGGAAGTAGTATTATTTTAATTTAAGTTTAATTGGAGTTCCGCACAAGTTTTAACATATTTCGAAAAAACTTTTTTAGCGAATTTCCCCTATAGGGAAGAAGCTATTACCGTAGTCGGCATGGTAAGACCTAGGCCCGGGACCATGATAAATTTTCGTTTTGAGGTCCCCAGACCCCAAAAACACCATTCGTTCGAGACTGTATATATATATACAGTCTCGAACGAATGGTGTTTATATATATATATATATATATATATATATATATTTAAGAAATTAACACCATTTTGTTGCAATATTTCGAGGTATTCTCTTTATCAGGCACAAAAAATGAATGACAAACAAAAACAACAGATCATATGTTATTTACACATTTGGGTAAGATCAGATGATGTGGAATAAAACTATTTTGATACTGTAGAAAGAATAAGGAACCAAAAATTATCAAATTAACGAATGTTGAGTCCATGTGGTTGTTTCGTTCTTAAAACTAACTGGTTAGCCAATTCGACTGTTCTCAAATTCATGTCATTTAATTCTTTGTTCTCAACACTTTGGATTTTGTGTATAGCTTTAATATGGAAACAATCTTCAAACTCAGCATTATGTTGAACAGCGTGTAAGGCCACCGGCTTGTGTTTGTCTTTATGGTTGACAGAAAACCGATGTCCTGTCATCCGAACACGTAAGGAGTTGGATGTTTGTCCAATGTACTCCTTAGGACAAAGTTTACACGTTAGCTGGTAAATCGCATGGTTGGATGAACAATCCATGTGTCCAGCTATCGGGTAAACTTTGTCCGTTACTGTGCTTCGAAAGCGGTCTGCCTTACACATAATTTTGCATATACCGCAACGCGGTTTATTACATGGTTCATATCCATGGGCCAAATTGAGATTTCTATTTTCAAGCTTGGGCCTTACAAGCATGTTCTTTAAATTAGGAGGTCTTTTAAAAACCATTCTAGGTGGTCTAGAAAAAAATGTTTCGGTTAAGGAAGAGTTTTTTTAAAGTTCAAATCCTGTTTTCATTATTGAATTTATTCTGTGAAGGCCAGGGAAATAGGATGTTACAAACTTGGGATCGTCTTTAAAATTGGTGGAACTAAGCGTGTTTTTGCGCTTCTTTAACGGTTTTTTTATTATTTTCTGAGTATAACCTCGTTGGATAAAAGCATTATTTAGTTTAGATAAGTAAGAATTGTAATCTTTAGAATCGGTACATAATGATTTGGCTTTAACTGACAGGCTTTTGGGGATAGACTTTTTGACAAGTGCTGGGTGGCAACTATTGTAATGAAGATATTGCATTTTATTAGTGTCTTTGACGTGAATTTTGGTTTTAAGAAAGCTTTTATCCAGAAAAATATCTAAATCCAAATATGTTATAGATCCTTGGGAAGATTTCCACGTGAAATTCAAACATGAAAAATTGTTTAAATCAGCCATAAAGTTTTGAAGACTTTCAAAACCATACTGCCAAACCATAAAGATATCATCGATAAACCGAAACCAGGCTGTAGGTTTCAAATTTTGACTTGAAAGAAGATTTTGTTCCACTAGACCCATGAAAATATTTGCGTACGATGGTGCCATTCGGGTACCCATCGCCGTCCCATTAATTTGCAAATAGTTGTTCCCCAATAATTTAAAATTGTTCATTGTAAGAACCATATGTATAAGAGTAGACAGAAATTTGGAAGAAGGTTTAGTTTGAGGAGGTCTGGTGTCAAGGAAGTGTTTGGCAGCGTCTAGACCACCTTGATGGGGGATATTAGTATAGAGTGATTCAACATCTATCGTTACAAGTAGCGTTCCCTGAGGTAGAGGCTGATGAATATCCTGCAGTCCTGAAATAAGGTTTTGACTGTCTTTTACATAAGATGGTAAAAGTTTTACGAGTTGTTGAAGGTTTTCATCCACCAGTGCTGAGATACGCTCTGTCGGAGATCCATAACTTGACACTATTGGTCGTCCGGGAGGAGGTCTTTGTGGTTTATGGGTCTTCGGCAAAATGTAAAAGATGGGTGTGCGAGGAGATGATGATGGGGTAAGGAGCGCAATAGTCTCTTCAGTTAAACCTTCACTAGGTCCCTCTTTTCTTAAGAAAGTGTGAATTTTGTTTTGGAAGGTATTTGTTGGTTCTTCTTCCAGTAACGTGTACGTTGTTGAATCACTTAACTGTTTTTCACACTCTTGGATAAATTCACATTTATTCATAATCACTATGGTGTTGCTCTTATCTGACGGTAGGATAATGATGTCGTCGTTGGTTTTCAGTGGCTTTATGGCATTTCTTTCTTCTTTTGAGATGTTCTTGTCTTTAGGAAGGCAATCCGGAAATGAAGGGCTGGAGACATTAGTGAGTAAAAGGTTTATGAATTGTTCTAATGGATGATCAGGGGGTAGAGGGTCAGGTTGCCAGCCAGATTTGGGATTAAACTTTTTGATAGAGTTGGGAATATCTTTTTGTTTCATATTGAAATTTTCAGGTAAACTAAAAAAATATTTTACTCTTAAATTTCTAGAAAAAACTTATGGCATCGGCAACTAAGTTTATGTGGTTAAATGTTGGTGGTGTTGGTGAAAATGTTAATCCTTTGTTCAAGACTGCAATTTCATGGTTAGTAGGTATATAGCTCGATAGGTTGTCCACGTTGTTTTCTAAGTCGGACAGATCTGTAGAAGGCGCACTATAATTAATTGAAGTAAGAGTACTAATATTATTTATTCTGTTGCAGTTAGGTTGCAGTATTGGTATATATATATATAATATATATATGTGTGTCCATGAGCACGATAACTCTCGTAAAAATGATCCGATTTTGATGAAACTAAAACTATATATATATATATATATATATATATATATATATATATATATATATATATGTGTGCCATGAGCACGATAACTCTCGTAAAAATGATCCGATTTTGATGAAACTTGGTATAAACGTGTAAAGCAACATTTATGACTTTAAATTTGAAAACCAGCCAGATCGCTCCATCCGAAGGGGTATTTTGGGGGGTTTTGTACCCCAAAAATGTGTTTTTTGAGTATTTTACATA